>JAXDDX010000140.1:0-257500 GCA_034670405.1 Hoplostethus atlanticus | reverse complement strand
TATATGTGTGTGTATATGTGTGTGTGTGTGTGTGTGTGTGTGTGTGTGTGTGTGTGTGTCTTAGGTAACACTGTCAGTGATCCAGATCCCCGCCCTCTCGGAGGCGGAGTCTCTATCCTGCGCCTTCGGGCTCCTCCCACCTCAGCCCGCCGTCGTCACGGGAACCAGCATCACCTGTCTATCACCCCTGCCGAAGCTCCTCCCACCAATGCCAACAGGAAGTGGTGAGGACCGACAACTGTTTTGTTATTTAAATAAAGTTGTATTCATTTGACATTCAGAGTAAACAGTTCAGTTTGGATGCTGCATTCAGGTCATGTGGGAAAAAACATCAAAACCACTCGGTGAGTAAAAGTAACAATCTGGAAGTCTTCAACACGCCATGATTTACCTTCTGAAAGTTGGAAACGCTTATCTATGGGCTTTCCTATATGACCTGAATGCAGCATCAGGCCTAGATCTACTGAAGGTTTGGATCTACTGAAGTCATCACAGTTCAAGTAGCAGACATAAACGTGTTGCCATCTACAACCTCAGGACGCCGCTGCTCTTTGGCCTGATTGGCTGTCGAACCATGAAACTGTCAGGATGTGATTTATGACTTCCTGGTATTCTGTCTGTTCCTGTTGCTTCCTTGTTGCAGATCACATGATCCTGCACGTGTCACTGATGTTTGGTCATGTGACCATCACCCAGGGCAACATGACCTTCTATGACTGTGGAGCCGTGGGCCGACTGAACCAAAGCTCCCAGTAATACACACACACACACACACACACACATGGGGGGGGGGGTCAACATACAGCACCAGCGCAATGGTCAGAGCTGGTGCTTGGCCGGTCAGCAGTTCTTCAGCCCAACACATCGTCTTGAAGGCGCAGTGCTGTCTTACTGTCCCTCTGCTGTTCCCACTAGGCTAACCCTAACCCTTCATAGAGACCAGAGGGGTGTTCCACAAAGAGCTTACCACTTATCCAGGCTTATTTCACTTAGTCTGGCTCATTTCAGGTTTATTCGGTTCCACAGAGCAAACTCAACATAGTTCAAGTTGAGTTGCTGTGGAAATTTATGCTTCGAAACTAGCCTGGCCCGGGGCTCGGTGTTCCGTAACACTGATCCGACTGGAACGCAATGTTTCTCACACAAGGTTCCGCCATCCTAATGTTCAACACTATTACCCTAGACCTACACTATCAGACATAAAATGTAACGTTAATAGAAAATAAAAAATATAAAATGATGTAGGCTGTATCGGGGATACAGTCGGTTCAGAGCGTTGCTAGGCAACCCCATTTAACCATGAGTGTCCAGCGAGACCTCAAGTGCCGTATTGCTTTTAGAAAATGGTTACAACTTACAGAAATAATTATTTGATGACACAATATTATTTTATTTTCTAAATTATTTTTATTTAACAAATTCATTGAAATAATAAAGTATCTTGAATATCTTGAATATATGTCAAGATGTTTCCACGGTTGCTAGGAGACGCATTAACTGTTACTGTATGGGATTTACAGTCACTGTAGAACACGCTTTCAGACAGTCAATTTCCAGGATGGAAACAACCGATTTCATAAAAATATAATAAAAATAAGAACCAGCCCGAACAGCTCAGTCAGTAGAGCATGAGACTCTCACTCTTAAGGTTGTGGGTTCGATCCCCACATAGTGACAAGTACTGTACAATGACTGTAATGTAGTAAGATGAACGTTATGTATAGCCTTTACATCATTAATGGCGATAGTATATATATATAATTTATTTAACAGCAGAATTGCAAAAAACAAAATCTAAAATATATTGTCGGCTATCTATCAAGTCCATAAAGCTTAAAAGAACCATCAATGGGAATAAAAAAATAAAGGTATTCTCCTTTGTAGAACCTTTTTTTACAGGAGAATTCTTCATTTTGAGGAGCTTTTTGAGAGTTCTAGTTCCAATTCAGTGTTCTATTCTGGAACTGTCCCATTTATAACCCTTTATGATGTCATCAATTACAACGTTAGAATACATTAGAAAGCATTTTAGAGTGATCACCCCAGGGTGACCGTACTCCTCAACAAGGTTCAACTACTATATTCCCATTTGTGCTTCTTGTTCCAAAGAGAACCTGGTTCTTGTTGGTAGGATCAAATACCCAGGCAGCGCTCCCATCTCTTCATTCAGATCAGTTAAAGGGTTTATATAGAGGAAGACCCATGTCTCATCCTATGTCCATCATGGCCTGTCCATTCATAGATGAGGTTCTGGTCGTGTACGCGTGACAATTGTCTGCATTGTCTCAGTTTTCTCAAGTGGTACATCTACAGTCTTGAGGTTCATTTGTGGCATGGTTTCAGGTATAATGTTTTTAGCTTTTCAGTTCTTTAATATTGTTGAACACATGATATTTAATAAGGTCTATCAACGTTGTTTGTTTTTAATTCAACAATTACACATTCAATCGATCAGCAATTTGTTGCCAATCTTTCTCTCTCCCTTTATTTATGGCAATTGTATTTCCCTTTTCATTGTAATATGGTTGAATTCTCCATAGACCTCCACTAAAAGTCGCTGCTCAGTGGCCTGAACATTGCAGCTCTGTCTTTACCGTCATTTTTCACCATGATGAATCGATCAGCTCCATGATCGACCTCTCGGGCTGCTTAAATAAACTGTGTATAAATGTGCACGTGTAATTATCTGGATTGCTTGAGCCTGGCTCGGTTTAGCCTGATCACGGTAGCTTGACTTGGTGGAACCGCTTTAGCCCCGATTGACTTGTTAGGTTAATTCAAACCAGGCTTGCGAAATTAATCTCTGCTTTTCTAAACCTGCTTTGGGGAACAGGCCTCAGGAGCCACACACATGAAATACTACTACTACTACTACTACTAATATGAATAATAATACTAATAATAATAATAATAATAATAATGTGTTCCAGGTGTATGGCCTGTGTTAACAGTCTCTGGCCCTGCCACTGGTGTCCTCTGGACCAGCTGTGTTCCCCCAACCTCAGCTGTCCAAACCAGCACATCATACTGAACCACAGGGTAAGACTGTCTGTCTGTCTGTCTGTCTGTCTGTCTGTCTCTCTCTCTGTTCCTCATGGTGTTTCCTCTCCAGCAGCAGCAGTCTCTTGGTCCCGCCTCCTGTCCGGTGGTCTACGCTCTGCAGGGCTCTGCCTTAGTACCCTTGGGCTTCTCCACGTCTCTGGTGCTGCTGGGAAGAAACCTGGACATTTACACTGTAAGAACATAATCATTAATATTACCACAGATTCAGCTTTGGAGTTAAAGATAAATAAAGATCCAATAGTTCCACTTCCTGTTGACCTGACAGGAAGTGTTTAGCTCCATTGACCCAATCAGAGCGTAGAGTTATATTTCATACTTTACAGCTGTGAGTTCTCCTACTGAGTGTGTGTGTGTGTGTGTGTGTGTGTGTGTGTGTGTGTGTGTGTGTGTGTGTGTGTAGGATAAGGCTGACTATGTGTGTGTGGTGGAGATCGAGGGAGTCCAGTTCAACCTGACGGCTACAGTGGAGAAAACACACGACGCACACATCTTCACCTGCAGCCCACACCAGGTAACACACACACACACACACACACACACACACACACAGGAGCTGTATATGTATGTCTGTCTCTCTGTCTGTCTACCTGTTTGACTTTCTACCTGACTCTCTACCTGCCTGACTCTCTACCTGTCTGTCTGTCTACCTGTCTGTCTGTAGTTCCAGTATGCGGTCAGTCAGCTCCAGTATTCAGCTCCAGTGTATCTGAGGAGAGGAGAGCGACGCATCGACGCTACGCCCAGCCTCCGCCGTACGTGTGTGTGTGTGAGAGTGAGTGTGTGAATGTGTGAGTGTGTGTGAGTGTGAGTGTGAGTGTGTGTGAGACATTATTGACATTATTTATTTCCAATATATCATCAGTTCATATCCAGAGCTGATAGCTGAAGATTGATCTATATATTGATTATTACAGTAATTATTACTACATTTATTGTGACCAGGAAAACATTTCTCATCTGTTGATTAAATAAATATAAATCAGCTGACTAATAATTCATAATCAATACTTTAAATTGCATTAAACTTTCCCTGCCTCTTCCTTGTCTCTCAGTCCAGTTGTATGACTGCTCAGCCGGCCAATCAGATTGCTCACAGTGCAGGGCAGTGCAAGAGGAATATGGGTGTGTGTGGTGTCCAGGAAGCCCCGCCCCCAGCTGTGTGTACAACCAATCCTGTTCCAGCGTTCCTGCAGACACCTGCCCCCCTCCACAGATCACACAGGTAATCAATCAATCAATCAATCAGTCAGTCAATCAGTCAAAGAGGTAGTGTATTAACCAGACCAGAGAGTCACATCTATAGAAACCAGTCCGTACTGGAGGAGGAACGTCGGCCATGTTGAAACACAAATTGACTCACTTAATTTCCTTTTTTGTTGCCATGGAAACGTTCCAATCAGCAATCAGCCAGTAGCACAGTGATGACGTTGGTAAAGCAGAGTAACTCTAACCTGTCTGTCTGCCTATCTGTCTGTCTGCCTACCTGCCTGTATGTCTGTATGTCTATCTTCCTTTCTACCTGTCTGTCTGTTATCCTGTCTGCAGGTGCTTCCTGTCTCCGGGCCTCTAGAGGGCAGTATTCTGGTAACCATTAAAGGTTCCAACCTGGGGATGAAGCACCAGGATGTAGTGGGCGGAGTCACTGTGGCGGGGGTGCCGTGTCTACCCCGCCCTGACAGATACCAGATCTCTACCAGGTAACACGTCTAGAGACTTATGGGTATTGTAGTAGTTGTCATGGTAACACCTGGACAGTGAAACATAAGCAGCTTGAAACTTTGATAATCAATGAAAACACTGATCCTACTGGATACTGAGAGACTGTGTGTATGTGTGTGTGTGTGTGTGTGTGTGTGTGTGTGTGTGTAGTATAGTGTGTGAGTTGCAGCCCAGCAAGGAGCAGAGGGCGGGGCCTGTCTTGGTTACCGTGGGAATGAACCCTCCTGGAAGGTCAACCCAGAACTTCACCTATCAGGTAACAGATCAACAGACAGATGGACAGACAGACAGACAGGACAGACAGACAGACAGACAGAGACAGACAGACAGACAGGTGGGCAGACAAATAGACAAACAGACAGACAGACAGACAGACAGACAGACAGACAGACAACAGGCAGGCAGAAAGACAGACTGACACTCAACATGGTGTGTGTGTGTGTGTGTGTGTGTGTGTGTGTGTGTGTGTGTGTGTGTGTGTAGGACCCTCAGCTGCTGGCTCTGGTTCCTGATCAAGGTCCGGTGTCTGGAGGAACCAGACTGACCGTCCGCGGCCGACGGCTGCTGACCGGACAGACGACCGACCTGACTGCCTACCTGGGACCACAGCCCTGCTACATGTGAGTACTACTAACTAGTACTGCCACTAACTAGTACTGCTACACCTGCTGGTGAGGAAGAGTCACTACACCCTCTAATCATAATTTCTCCTCTCTGTCTCTCTCTCTCTGTCTCTTGGTCTGTCTGTCTGTCTCTCTCTCTCTCTCCTCCTCTCCTCTCTCTCTCTCTCTTGGTCTGTCTCTGTCTGTCTGTCTGTCTGTCTCTCTCTCTCTCCTCTCCTCTCTCTCTGTCTGTCTCTCTCTCTCCTCTCCTCTCTCTCTCTCTGTCTCTTGGTCTGTCTGTCTGTCTCTCTCTCTCTCCTCCTCTCCTCTCTCTCTCTCTCTTGCTCTCTTCTCTCTCTCTCTCTCCTCTCCTCTCTCTCTGTCTGTCTCTCCTCTCCTCTCCTGTCTCTCTCTCTTGGTCTGTCTCTGTCTGTCTGTCTGTCTGTCTGTCTGTCTGTGTGTCTCTCTCTCTCTCTCTCTCTCCTCCTCTCCTCCTCTCGTCTCCCTCTAGTGTTGAGGAGATGAATGACACCCAGTTGGTTTGTCAGACTGGTCCCAGTAACAGAACTGGTCAGGTGTCCGTCAGGGTTTTATTCGGTAAAGCTGAGAGAACCGTTCCCAACGCTGTCTACCGTTACCTTGACGACCCCGTCATCACCGACGCCACGCCCTCAGAGAGCTTCTATGAGTAAGAGAGATGATGCTGTCTGTATGTCAGTCTGTTGGATGGTTTGTTTAACTTGAACAGACGATCATGTGACAGGATGTCCTGGTTGTGTTGCAGAGGTGGGCGGGCCATCAGGGTGATGGGCAGGAACCTGGATGTGGTGCAGCAGCCAATCATATTGGTGTGGGTGGAGCCTGTGGAGGTCCAGAGAGTGAAACGGAGAAGACGATTGGCTCTCCTCACTGCCAGACAGCAGCTGGTCTTCAACAGCACCATGGCAACGGTGAGACGACAGCCAATCAGGGCTGTTTCCTGCTCTGGACGTCTGCTGTTAAAACAAATTCAATATCATCAAAGTTTAAATCAATGAATCTAAAAGGTCAGGATGATTGACAGGTTAAACATGTTAATGAGTTGATCAGACAAGGTCAGAGGTCATTAACTAAGTCCAACTCTATCCACTGGAACCTATCTGTCTGTCTCTCTGACTCTGTCTGTCTCTCTGTCTGCCTGTCTGTCTCTCAGGTGTCAGAGCGCTGTAATGTAGTGTCATCATTGGAGATGACCTGTGTGACCCCCAGAGTGACCCCAGAGGTCAAGGTCAAGGGTGTTTGGTTTCAGCTGGACAACGTCAGGGTCAACTACGAGAGCATCAAGGTACCTGTCTGTCTGTCTAGGTGTCTGTCTGCCTACCTGCCGTCTTCAACCTAATTTAATGTTATAAATACACATCCAGTATTTAACTGTCTATGTACCTGTCTATCTGTCTACCTGTCTGTCTACCTACCTGTCTATCTACCTGTCTGTCTACCTGCCTGTCTATCTACCTGTCTGTCTACCTGCCTGTCTCCTAGGGTCGAAGGTTTACTTATCATCCCAATCCAGAGTTTTTTCCTCTGAACCGAGACGCTCCAGATTCTCCTTATCGCTTCAAACCTGGAGGAGTCATCGCTGTGGAGGTACACACACACACACACTGAACACACACACAAACACACACACACACACTGAACACACACTGAACACACACACACACACTGAACACACACACACACACACTGAACACACACGAACACACACACTGAACACACACTGAACACACACTGAACACACGTGATACTGATATCGATACTCAATCTATGAATTCAAAAACCATTTTTAGTTTTCAGTGAAAATCCTCTGAAACATTCAAACATCTTGGATCTGAATCCAAATTGAGTTTGAATCTGATGACGGTTTAGTAAACCGGTTTAGTTTCCATCTAGTAGAAACCGGTTTAGAAACTGGTTTAGTCTCCGATCACAGATATTTTGTTGTGGCTTCCCTCAGGGTCAGGACCTCACCAGGGCAACGTCCAGACAGGAAGTGGTCGCTCGACTCGGAGACCAAGAGTGCGAAGTTAAAACTCTGGACAACACACACCTCTACTGTGAACCTCCAGAGACACAACCTGGCAGTCTGGACGACAAGGAGCTTCCCAGTCTGAAGGTAACACACACATCTACACACACACACCTACACATCTACACACACACGCATCGACACACACACACATCTACACACACACACACATCTAGACACATACACATCTACACACACACCTACACATCTACACACACACACATCTAGACACATACACACACACATCTAGACACATACACATCTACACACACACACCCAAATGCACCAGTGCCTTGCTCAGGGACACTTCAGCACGACTGTTCCAGGGATCAACACTGTCGACAGTAGTGTGACCTGTCTGTCTGTCTGTCTGTCTGTCTCTCTGTCTGTCTATGTGCTCCCAGGTGTTCATGGGAAACCTGCAGGTTGATCTGGGATTGGTGCAGTACGACACCGACTCCCTGTCTCCCGTCCCATTGGCTGCTCAAGTGGGTCTGGGGGCGGGAGCTGCCATTGTCGTCCTATCAGTGCTGGTCGTCATCCTGATGTACAGGTACCTGTCTGTCTACCTCTAACTGTCTGTGTCTCTCTCTCCCTCTCTCTTCTTGACATTTACACATTCACGTGTTCATTCACAACAAATTCATTTGGGATTTGTGGTGTAAAATCTTCTCAGTCGTTTCTGTGGAAAGTTCAGAAGAAATTCAGTCTCTTTACTCAATTTAACCCATCTGACTGGATTACAGTGTAACATTGTGTGTGTGTGTGTGTGTGTGTGTGTGTGTGTGTGTGTGTGTGTGTGTGTGTGTGTGTGTGTGTGTGTGTGTAGGAGGAAGAGTAAACAGGCTCTCAGAGATTATAAAAAGGTTTTGCTGCAGTTGGAAACACTGGAGATCAACGTCGGAGACCAATGTCGCAAAGAGTTCACTGGTACACACACACACACTGTCAGCTGTTCTCTAGCCTTTACATGTACATGTTACATGAGTCCAAACAGAACCAGACCACAGAATCAGAACCAGCACCAGAACCAGAACCAGAACCAGAACCAGCCTCCTTCAGCAGAAAATAGAAAAAATACACGTCAACCTAATGCATGAGTCACCCAATGAACCAAGTGAACCCAGTAAACCCAGTGAATCCAGTGAATCCAGTGAACCCAGTAAACCCAGTCAACCCAGTGAATCCAGTGAACCCAGTAAACCCAGTCAACCCAGTGAATCCAGTAAACCCAGTGAATCCAGTAAACCCAGTAAACCCAGTGAATCCAGTAAACCCAGTGAATCCAGTAAACCCAGTAAACCCAGTCAACCCAGTGAATCCAGTAAACCCAGTGAATCCAGTAAACCCAGTGAACCCAGTGAACCCAGTGAATCCAGTAAACCCAGTCAACCCAGTGAATCCAGTAAACCCAGTAAACCCAGTGAACCCAGTACATAGCTGTATTTGGTTCAGCATGGTGGCCTTGTATGTTCTGGTATGCGTTTCTCGTATCTTATTTTGAAATGGCTCTGATAGAGGCAGTAATAGTAATAGTAGTACTAGTACAGTAGTAGTGGCAATAGTAGTAGTCGTAACATTAGTAGTAGTAGTAGCAGTAGCAGTAGTAGTACTATGTAGCAAGCTCTTGCTGGCTAGACCATGAGCGTTTTATTTGATACTTGAACATAAATCATCCAGGTCTCTCAGGTCAGCTTTTCAGCTCCGAGTCTATCGGAGTCTATCAGGTCAGCTTTTCAGCTCCGAGTCTATCAGAGTCTATCAGGTCAGCTTTTCACCTCCAAGTCTACTACTACTACTAGTGCGGGCTGTTCTGTGTCTCAGAGTCATATTGGGCCTCATTCACAAAAGCTTTTCTTAAATTCTTTGTATTCATGTGCGTATGACAAAAACAATGTAGGATTCAGGAAACATCCGTAAAGCCTTGATATGTGTGTACAGCGGGTGTACCAGATGATGAATGAACACCGTGTTAAACACAAGTAAAACGAGGCCAAAAGAGGGAAAAGAGCAACTTTGCAGAGTCCGAAATTGAAGTTTTGAATTCATGTGTGCATGAGTTAGTTAGTTTTGTTGTTAATGAGGTTCGGCGCTGCAGTAATTGATTTAGCTTAAAAAATAAGAGCCTTTCCAAACACTCGTAGGTTTTGATCGTACCAACGGACAAATTCAGATACAAACAAAATGTTGAATGAGACTATGTTCGTAGAGTGAATGAGGCCCATTGTGTTTTCACCAACGGCTTCAAGCTTCATGATACACGGTCAAGGTTTTGTCTGGACTCAAGATGCAAACCAATACAAATTAATGACAGCGCCATTTTGAGGACCACTTGGCTACTGCATCCAGGACTCTGCTCTACTGTTTTTCTCTCTCTGTAGATCTGATGACAGAGATGATGGACCTCAGCAGTGACGTCGGAGGACCAGGGCTCCCCCTGCTGGACTACAGGACTTATGCAGAGAGAGTTTTCTTCCCCGGCCAGCAGGTGGCGCCACTGAGCCGACAACTGGACCTGCCAGAGTCCAGGAGACACACTGTGGAGCAGGGGCTGATCCAGCTGAACAACCTGCTGAACAACAGACTGTTCCTGATCAGGGTGAGTGTCTGTAGTACTGGTAGTAGTAGTAGTAATAGTAGTAGTAGTAGCAGCAGTAGCAGTAGTAGTAGTAGCAATAGTAGCAGTAGTAGTAGTAGTAGTAGCAGTAGTAGTCGTAGTAGCAGCAATAGTAGCAGTAGTAGTAGCAGTAGTGGCAGTAGCAGTAGTAATAATAGTGGTCTCTCTCTCTCCCTGCCTGTCTGTCTCTCTACCTGCCTGTCTGTCTCTCTACCTGTCTCTCTGTGTCTGTCTGTCTCTCCCCCTGCATGTCTGTCTCATCATGGCTCATCCTGTCTCTTTGTCTGTCTGTCTCTCTCCCTGCCTGTCTGTCTCTCTGCCTGTCTGTCTGTCTCTCCCCCTGCATGTCTGTCTCATCATGGCTCATCCTGTCTCTTTGTCTGTCTGTCTCTCTCCCTGCCTGTCTGTCTCTCTGCCTGTCTGTCTGTCTCTCAGTTCATCCATACCCTGGAGGCCCAGCAGGGTTTCTCCCAGAGGGATCGTGGGTACGTTGCCAGTCTGCTCACCATGGCTCTCCATGACAAGCTGGAGTATTTTACTGAGGTGATGAAGAGTCTCCTCCAGGACCTGGTGCAGCAGTACGTCGCCAAGAACCCCAAACTCATGCTACGCCGGTACGCAAAACAAGCGCTCCTCTGTCTGCTGTCCTGTTACAACAGTAAACCTACTCCTTCATCTGCTGTGTGCAGGTCATGTGACAACAGTACACAAAACGAACGCTCCTCATCTCACGTCTGCTCCCTAAAATGAACTAAGATACAATGAACTTTATTGATCTAGATGAGACAAGAATACAAGACATGAGACAAGAATAGAACCAGACACAATGATGTGCTCCCCTCTGGGCCAATCAGTAACAAATATGTCACCTTGTTTTGACCTTTAATTGTAGCGCCCCTGTGTGGTAACTGAGGGTAAAGCTGTAATAGCTGTAGCACAGCGGTGAGATCAGAACCTGACCCCACAGCCCTGAAACCAGAAGCCTGTATTGAGGATAATACCAGTAATACAGTGAAGTCAAATCAGAAGCTCTGATTGGTCAGACAGATTCCTCACTGTGTTACCACTGACACATTTACATTAGTTCAATGTACAGTAAGTTGGCTAGTTGGTTTAACAGCCTACTAGTTGGTTCAACGCCCTACTAGTTGGTTCAACACCCTACTAGTTGGTTCCATACCCTACTAGTTGGTTTAACATCCTCCTAGTTGGTTCAACACCAAACTAGTTGGTTTAACACCCTACTAGTTGGTTCCATACCCTACTAGTTGGTTTAACATCCTCCTAGTTGGTTCAACACCAAACTAGTTGGTTTAACACCCTACTAGTTGGTTCCATACCCTACTAGTTGGTTTAACATCCTACTAGTTGGTTCAACACCCTACTAGTTGGTTTAACATCCTCCTAGTTGGTTCAACACCAAACTAGTTGGTTTAACATCCTACTAGTTATTTCATCACCCTACTAGTTGGTTCAACACCCTACTAGTTGGTTTAACATCCTCCTAGTTGGTTCAACACCCTTCTAGTTGGATCAACACTCTACTAGTTGGTTCAACATCCTCCTAGTTGGTTCAACACCAAACTAGTTGGTTTAACATCCTACTAGTTATTTCATCACCCTATTAGTTGGTTCAACACCCTCCTAGTTGGTTCAACACCGTTCTAGTTGGTTCAACATTCTACTAGTTGGATCAACACCCTACTAGTTGGTTTAACATCCTCCTAGTTGGTTCAACACCCTTCTAGTTGGATCAACACTCTACTAGTTGGTTCAACATCCTCCTAGTTGGTTCAACACCAAACTAGTTGGTTTAACATCCTACTAGTTATTTCATCACCCTATTAGTTGGTTCAACACCCTCCTAGTTGGTTCAACACCGTTCTAGTTGGTTCAACATTCTACTAGTTGGATCAACACTCTACTAGTTGGTTCAACATCCTCCTAGTTGGTTCAACATCCTACTAGTTATTTCATCAGCCTACTAGTTGGTTCAACACCCTTCTAGTTGGTTCAACACCCTACTAGTTGGTTTCATACCCTACTAGTTGGTTTAACATCCTACTAGTTGGTTCAACTTCCTGCTAGTTGGTTCAACACCCTACTAGTTGGTTTAACATCCTACTAGTTGGTTCAACACCCTCCTAGTTGATTCAACACCCTAGTAGTTATTTCAACACCCTCCTAGTTGGTTCAACACTCTACTAGTTGGTTCAACATGCTACTAGTTGGTTCAACACCCTTCTAGTTGGTTCAACAGCCTACTAGTTGGTTCAACACCCTACTAGTTGGTTCAACACCCTTCTAGTTGGATCAACACTCTACTAGTTGGTTCAACATCCTCCTAGTTGGTTCAACACCAAACTAGTTGGTTTAACACCCTACTAGTTGGTTCAACACCCTACTAGTTGGTTTAACATCCTACTAGTTGGTTCAACACCCTCCTAGTTGATTCAACACCCTAGTAGTTATTTCAACACCCTCCTAGTTGGTTCAACACTCTACTAGTTGGTTCAACATGCTACTAGTTGGTTCAACACCCTTCTAGTTGGTTCAACACCCTCCTAGTTGGTTCAACACTCTACTAGTTGGTTCAACATGCTACTAGTTGGTTCAACACCCTTCTAGTTGGTTCAACACCCTCCTAGTTGGTTCAACATCCTCCTAGTTGGTTCAACACCAAACTAGTTGGTTTAACATCCTACTAGTTATTTCATCACCCTACTAGTTGGTTCAACACCCTCCTAGTTGGTTCAACACCCTTCTAGTTGGTTCAACACCCTACTAGTTGGTTCCATACCCTACTACTTGGTTTAACATCCTACTAGTTGGTTCAACTTCCTGCTAGTTGGTTCAACACCCTACTAGTTGGTTTAACATCCTACTAGTTATTTCAACACCCTCCTAGTTGGTTCAACACTCTACTAGTTGGTTCAACTCCCTCCTAGTTGGTTCAATACTCTACTAGTTGCTTTAACACCCTACTAGTTGGCTCAACACCCTACTAGTTATTTCAACACTCTACTAGTTGGTTTAACACCCTCCTAGTTGGTTCAGCACCCTACTAGTTGTTTTAACACCCTACTAGCAGCTTTAACATCCTACTAGTTGGTTCAACACCCTCCTAGTTGATTCAACACCCTAGTAGTTATTTCAACACCCTCCTAGTTGGTTCAACACTCTACTAGTTGGTTCAACACAGTTCAACTGGTTTAACTGACCTGTCTGTGTACCGCTGACTGATGCTGGTCTTCTTCTTCTCTCTCTCTCTCTGTGTGTGTGTGTGTGTGTGTGTGTTGTAGGACAGAGACAGTGGTCGAGAAGATGTTAACCAACTGGATGTCAATCTGCCTGTACTCCTTCCTCAAGGTAACTGTCTGTCTCTCTTTGTGTGTGTGTGTTAGAGTGGATGTAGGGGATGAACAGTGACATGTAATGGTATTATCCAACTATCAAATTAATATTCTGCCTGTCTCTCTGTCTCCTTGTCTGTCTCTCTGTCTCCTTGTCTGTCTCCCTGTCTCCTTGCCTGTCTCTCTGTCTCCTTGCCTGTCTCCCTGTCTCCTTGCCCGTCTCCCTGTCTCCTTGCCTGTCTCCCTGTCTCCTTCCTGTCTGTGGTAGGAGGTAGCAGGAGAGCCTCTCTACATGCTCTACCGAGCCATAAAGTACCAGGTGGATAAAGGTCCGGTCGACGTTGTGACGGGGAAAGCTAAACGAACGCTGAACGACAGTCACCTTCTGAGAGAGGACATTGACTACTGTTCTATGGTAACCATGGCAACACACATGCAAGCATGTAAACACCTAGACAATATAACACGTTAACAGTCTATCTCTCTCTGTCTGTCTCTCTCTGTCTGTCTCTCTCTCTCAGACTCTGACAGTCTTGGTGAAGAATGGAGTTGAGGTTCAGCCTTGTCCTGTTAAAGTGTTGGATACAGATACTATTACCCAGGTACCTGTCTGTCTGTCTGCCTATCTGCCTGCCTGCTTGCCTGCCTGCCTGTCTGTCTGTCTGTCTGTCTGTCTGTCTGTCTGTCTGCCTGCCTGCCTGCCTGTCTGTCTACTGTCAGTCTGGACTGATGGTCATATCCAGATGTTTCTTCATGTGTTCTACAAGTTACAGTCTGGAACCAGGTTGGTTTGGACTAACCTGGTGGGATGACAGGTTACCAAAACTCAACCAATCAACCAGCTGGGGAGTCATGGGACTTCTGGTTGGCTTGTGATTGGTCAGTGAGAACCTGAACCAACCAGATACTCAAATAATACAAAGTCAACCTTTCCATTCTGGTTCAGACCAGAGAAAACCAACTGGAGGAGACCTGTCTGTCTGTCTCTAACCTGTCTATCCCTAGCCTGTATCTAACCTGTCTGTGTGTCTGTCTGTCAGGTAAAAGATAAGATCCTGGATCAGATCTACAGAGGAGCTCCGTTCTCTCAGAGACCAGCAGCAGACTCCCTGGACCTAGGTACACACACACACACATGCACACACACATGCACACACACACAC
This sequence comes from Hoplostethus atlanticus, assembly GCA_034670405.1. Taxonomy (NCBI): domain Eukaryota; kingdom Metazoa; phylum Chordata; class Actinopteri; order Trachichthyiformes; family Trachichthyidae; genus Hoplostethus; species Hoplostethus atlanticus. The sequence continues at coordinate 242,915 of JAXDDX010000140.1, read as the reverse complement.
ACACACACACACACACACACACACACACACACACACACACACACACACACACACACACACACAGACAGACACAGACAGACAGACACCCCCAGTGTTTTGTTGCAATTCAGTATTTTAACTTGAGGTGGAATTATCTAAATGATCTAAAGTTCTTCATGTTCTAGTTCTATGTTCTTCTTGTTGTTGTCAGCCGGCAGGTCAGGTGATTAAACGTCATGTCTCAAGCCTCCATCCCATAATAACATATGGCAGACCGTTTAAATGCACTAATAGTTTATTTAATAGAACACTGATGGTAGGAACACTTTCTTTGTTTGATTGACAGGATATATTAAATATAGTGTATATTCTGGTTGATTGACAGAGTGGCGTTCAGGGCAGGCAGGTCACCTGACCCTGTCTGATGATGATGTCACAGCGGTGGTTCAGGGTAGATGGAAACGACTCAACACCCTGCAGCACTACAAGGTATGACATGCCACCTCCTTCACCTCCTCCTCCTCTTCCTCTTCTTCCTCCTCATCCTCTTTCTGCTCCTCCTTCTCCCCCTTCAAATCCCTGTTCAATAAACATTACTGAGTTCACTGGATGTTTATAAACCCTCTCCTCTCCTCTCCTCCTCTCCTCTCCTCTCCTCCTCTCACCCTCCCTCCTCTCCTCCCCTCACCCTCCTCTCCTCCTCTCACCCTCCTCTCCTCCTCTCCTACAGGTACCAGATGGAGCTACAGTAGCTCTCATCCCTCGTTCTCAGAGTTCAATTGGAGTCAACCAGGTTTTCCAGACTGGAGAAAGTAAGACCACAAAACATCTATAACAAAATAGAACAGTATAGATGAACACATCTAGAACAATATAGAACAAAATGGAACAAAATAGAACAATATAGAACAATACATCTAGAACAATATGGAACAATATAGAACAAAATAGAACAATATAGAACAACACATCTAGAACAATTATAGAACAAAATAGAACAATATAGAACAACACATCTAGAACAATTATAGAACAAAATAGAACAATATAGATCAACACATCTAGAACAATATAGAACAACACATCTACAACATGTAACAAAACATATATAACATAGATGAACACATCTAGAACAAAATAGAACAATATAGAACAACACATCTAGAACAATATAGAACAAAATAGAACAATATACAACAACACATCTAGAACAATATAGAACAACACATCTAGGACATAACAAAACATGTATAACATAGAAGAACATATCTAGAACAATATAGAACAACACATCTAGAACAATATAGAACAACAGGTCTAGAACAATATAGAACAGGTCTAGAACAATATACAACACATCTAGAACAATATAGAACAACACATCTAGAACAATATGGAACAATATAGAACACCACATCTAGAACAATATGGAAAAATATAGAACAATATAGAACAACACATCTAGAACAATTATAGAACAATATAGAACAACACATCTAGAACATATAACAAAACATATAACATAGAAGAACACATCTAGAACAATATAGAACACGTCTAGAACAATATAGAACAACACATCTAGAACAATATATAACAACATAGAACAAAACATCTAGAACAATATAGAACACATCTAGACCAATATACAACAACACATCTAGAACAATATAGAACACATCTAGAACAACATAGAACAACACATCTAGAACAATATAGAACAACACATCTAGAACATAGAACAAAACAGATAGAACATAGAACAACACATCTATAACCATCTAGAACACTGTAGGTCAATACATCTATCGATCTCTGGTTGCTGTAGAAACGCCCATGCTGGAAGGTGAGGAAGAGGAGGGTCTTCGTCTTTGGCATCTGGTGAAGAGCAGCGAAGATCCTGAGATCCCGAAACACCGAAAGAGCAGCATGAGAGAGAGAGAGAGAGCTAAAGCCATCCCTGAGATCTACCTGACCAGACTACTGTCCATGAAGGTAGTGCACACACACACACACACACACTAATAAACTCACAACATGTTACTTCACTCCTGAATGTTTGGATCTCTACTGTGGTTCTACCGATTCTATTAATTCTACTCTTTCCTCCAAGTTACTCATGATGTTTTAATGTCTCTGTCTCTCTCTGGGTCTCTCTCTCTCTCTCTCTGTCTCTGTCTCTCTCTCTCTCTCTCTCTCTCTGTCTCTCTCTCTCTCTCTCTCTCTGTGTCTCTGTCTCTCTCTGTCTCTCTCTCTCTCTCTCTCTGTCTCTCTCTCTCTCTCTCTGTCTCTGTCTCTCTCTCTGTCTCTCTCTGTCTCTCTCTCTGTCTCTCTCTCTCTCTCTCTCTCTCTCTCTCTCTCTCTGTCTCTGTCTCTCTGTCTTTCTCTCTGTAGGGAACCCTCCAAAAGTTTGTGGACGACGTCTTTGTCTCGATCCTGAACACCAAGCGTCCTCCTCCCATCGCCGTCAGATTCTTCTTTGACTTCCTGGATGACATGGCGGAAAAACACGGGATAGACGATCCGGAAACCGTCCATATATGGAAGACCAACAGGTAGACTGGTTAACTGACTGGTTAACTGACTGACTGGCTGACTGAGTGAATGGTTAACTGAGTGAATGGTTAACTGACTGGTTAACTGAGTGAATGCTACTTTCTATGATGTTCTGCAGGGTTAGGGCAAAATATCAGAAACACCTAACAGTATACTGTATCAAGTCTGTACTAATCAGCCTGGCCTCCCTTCAGTCCTCATTGTCCTGAAATGTGTGTCATGGGATGCTGGAGCCTGAAGGAGGTGAAATCTACTAGCAGAAAGGTCCAAAGATGTTTAGATCTGCTGGTTGGTGGGGGTGGTGGGGGGGGGGGGGGGGGGTCTGACTGCTGCTGTTGCTGTTCATGAAGCCGCATATGGGAACATCACGAGGGGACAGTGTTAACACCCTTGGCTGCTGGAAGGGCCTGGAATGACCACAACCATGAGAAGCAACCATCAGACCTGAGGGGGCGCTCTACCGGTACAGACCAAGTTAATATATCAGACCTGGTGACTCCAGTAGGGGGCGCTCTACCGGTACAGACCAAGTTAATATATCAGACCTGGTGACTCCAGTAGGGGGCGCTCTACCGGTACAGACCAAGTTAATATATCAGACCTGGTGACTCCAGTAGGGGGCGCTCTACCTGTACAGACCAAGTTAATATATCAGACCTGGTGACGCCAGTAGGGGGCGCTCTACCGGTACAGACCAAGTTAATATATCAGACCTGATGACTCCAGTAGGGGGCGCTCTACCGGTACAGACCATGTTAATATATCAGACCTGGTGACTCCAGTAGGGGGCGCTCTACCGGTACAGACCATGTTAATATATCAGACCTGATGACTCCAGTAGAGGGCGCTCTACCGGTACAGACCATGTTAATATATCAGACCTGATGACTCCAGTAGGGGGCGCTCTACCGGTACAGACCATGTTAATATATCAGACCTGATGACTCCAGTAGGGGGCGCTCTACCGGTACAGACCATGTTAATATATCAGACCTGATGACTCCAGTAGGGGGCGCTCTACCGGTACAGACCACCATGTTAATATATCAGAACTGGTGACTCCAGTAGGGGGCGCTCTACCGGTACAGACCACCATGTTAATATATCAGACCTGATGACTCCAGTAGGGGGCGTTGTAATTGTTAGTTAGTTACTGAGTCAGTTGGTAGTTACTCTGTCAGTAACTGTCAGTCTGTCACTGAGTTAGCTACCTCATGTTCCTTTGAAAACTCCCATATAAAGTGGTGATGGTCTGTAAAGCTGACACACACTGCTAGTTAACATTCAGCTGGTCTGTTTAGCTGCTAGTTAACATGCAACTGGTCTGTTTAGCTGCTAGTTAACATTCAGCTTGTCTGTTTAGCTGCTAGTTAACATGTGACTGGTCTGTTTAGCTGCTAGTTAACACTCAACTGGTCTGTTTAGCTGCTAGTTAACATGTGACTGGTCTGTTTAGCTGCTAGTTAACACTCAACTGGTCTGTTTAACTGCTAGTTAACATTCAGCTGGTCTGTTTAGCTGCTAGTTAACATGTGACTGGTCTGTGTAACTGCCACTGGAATTGGGATCCGGTTGCTTCAAAGTCCCTTTTCAATTGTTTCTGGTATTTTGTCCACCCCTGTCTGTCAGATTGCATCAGTCTGTGATGTTCAACTCATCCAGGAGTTTCCCAGAATGCCTTTCAACAACCCCCAGAGAATGGGCTGTTCCACCAGTCTCCCTCACAGGTTCTGGGTTAACCTGTCTGCCTCTCTGCCAGTCTCCCTCTCAGGTTCTGGGTGAACATCCTAAAGAATCCTCAGTTCGTATTGGACGTCCAGGTGACAGACAGCATGGACGCCGTCCTGTCTGTCATTGCTCAGACCTTCATCGACTCTTGCACCACCTCCGAACACAAAGTGGGGCGGGTACGACCTGTCTGTCTGCCTGTCTGTCTACCTGTCTACCTACTTGCCTGTCTACAGATATAATTTGTTTTATAACAATGTATATATGTATGAATGTATTATTATCATTGTGTTGTATGTCATCGTATCTATATCATATCTATATCATATCAATATCATATATATGATGTGGTTTATACAGGACTCTCCAGTCAACAAGCTGCTGTATGCCAGAGAGATTCCCAGATACAAACAGCTGGTGGAGAGGTGAGACATACTACTATAGAGTTACCATAGCACTACTAGCACACTGCTATAGAGTTACCATAGCACTACTAGCACACTGCTATAGAGTTACCATAGCACTACTAGCACACTACTATAGAGTTACCATAGCACTACTAGCACACTGTTATGGAGTTACCATAGCACTACTAGCATACTACTATAGAGTTACCATAGCACTACTAGCACACTGCTATAGAGTTACCATAGCACTACTAGCACACTGCTATAGAGTTACCATAGCACTACTAGCATACTGCTATAGAGTTACCATAGCACTACTAGCACACTGCTATAGAGTTACCATAGCACTACTAGCATACTACTATAGAGTTACCATAGCACTACTAGCACACTGCTATAGAGTTACCATAGCACTACTAGCATACTACTATAGAGTTACCATAGCACTACTAGCACACTGCTATAGAGTTACCATAGCACTACTAGCGTACTGCTATAGAGTTACCATAGCACTACTAGCATACTACTATAGAGTTACCATAGTTACTAGCATAATACTATAGAGTTACCATAGCACTACTAGCACACTACTATAGAGTTACCATAGTTACTAGCATAACACTATAGAGTTACCATAGGGGTGTAGTATCTGCTAACATACTACTATAGAAATACCATAGGGGTGTAGTATCTGCTAACATACTACTATAGAAATACCACAGGGGTGTAGTATGTGCTAACATACTACTATAGAAATACCATAGGGCTGTAGTATCTGCTAACATACTACTATAGAAATACCACAGGGGTGTAGTATGTGCTAACATACTACTATAGAAATACCACAGGGGTGTAGTATCTGCTAACATACTACTATAGAAATACCACAGGGGTGTAGTATGTGCTAACATACTACTATAGAAATACCATAGGGCTGTAGTATCTGCTAACATACTACTATAGAAATACCACAGGGGTGTAGTATGTGCTAACATACTACTATAGAAATACCACAGGGGTGTAGTATCTGCTAACATACTACTATAGAAATACCACAGGGGTGTAGTATGTGCTAACATACTACTATAGAAATACCACAGGGGTGTAGTATCTGCTAACATACTACTATAGAACACACTATAAACTAGGAGATTCCTTTATTTGCTAATCAGTAGAGAGAGACAGGAAAGATGAGGTAAGACAGGAGGGATGACATGCGACAGGATGTCATGGTTATGTGGTATGCACCTTAGACCACTGAGCCACCAGGACCCCCCTCCAGAGGTTTATATGTATATACTGTGTGTGTGTGTGTGTGTGTGTTACAGATATTACAGTGACATCCACAGCGCTGCATCAGGCTGCTATCAAGAGATGAACTCTACTCTGACTGAGCTGTCTGGGGTTGGTACACACACACACACACACACACACACACACACACACACACACACACGTGGTGACACCTCACATCCATTTTTTCCCCCAAATACGTGTCTGACTACCTGTCTGTCTGCTGACCTGTCTGTCTGTCTACCTGTCTGCCCAACTGTCTCTGTCTCCAGAGTTTTGCAACTGAGATGAATAATCTGGTGGCTTTACATGAGCTGTACAAGTACATCAACAAATACTACGACCAGGTAACACACACACACACACACACACACACACACACACACACACACACACACACACACACTTATCATGGATACAGACACTGAGATTCATTATTTATCTATCTGTCTACCTGTCTGTCTCTCTGCCAGGTCATCATGTCTCTAGAGGAAGACAGTTCAGGTCAGAAGATGCAGTTGGCCTACAGGCTGCAGCAGGTTGCCGCCCTGGTGGAGAACAAGGTCACTGACCTCTGATGACCCCTGACCTCTGACCCCTCACCCTACTGTGGTCCTGGAGATTACTCTGACCTTTGACTCCTGGAAGGAAGAGGAGGAGGGAGGGGAAGATGAGCAGGAGGAAGCGGGAAGACGAAGATGAGGTTTCCTGTTAAACAGCTTTAGACTCTGAGAGACTGAACACTTAAATATCATTTAATTCCTGTTAATACTGTCTTCCTGCTGTGTGTGTGTGTGTGTGTGTGTGTGTGTGTGTGTGTGTGTGCGTGCGTGTGTGTGTGTTGGGGTTTTTTATACTCAAACTCAGGGGATCCAAATTTTTAGCAATGATTTTCTTCCAAATCAAGCAGGAACAGGATGAAATATTAGAACCCATTTATTGATCATATTTAAGGGATTTTAGTCTTCCTGTGCAGAACCAACAGAACAAAGAGAACCAAGAGAAGCATTAGAACCAAGAGAACCATTAGAACCATCAGAACTATCAGAACCATTGGAACCGACAGAACCAACAGAACTATCAGAACCAACAGAACCACTAGAACCATCAGGTAATAATAATAATAATAGTAATAGTACTACTACTAATAATAGTAATACTATTGATAACTATATTGATTAGAATCACCTTCTTCTCATAGACAATCGCTGTAGTATTGATCAATTCTACAATAAATATGTAATCAATCAAAGTGTAGCATATCATCATATCCAGTGAACCAGATCCATTTTAATAAAAGGAACCAGAAACTAGAACTGACCCAGCCTAAAGCTAACCTAGCAGAACCAGTAGTGGGGTAAACTGAGCCCAGATCAGCTCAACAAGGCTTAACAAGGTTTAACGTTTGATTGGTCTGTAAACCTGGGAAAACCACAATCCAACCAATCAGGTCAGGGAACAGAACAACCACTGCCTTGGAATACATATCCCAGAATTCCATGCTGTCTGTCCATGGTGTCTGATGGCTCAGCTCTGATGAACTGACATTTCCTTATATGGTCATGTTATATACAGAGACACAAACATACATGTTTCTGATTATTGATTATTATTATTGATTATTGATCTGCAGATTAATATTGTGATGTTGTTGCTGTCTGAGGGTTTTAGTTTCCTGGACTGATCTGAACTCAGCTGGTTTCTGGTCTGATCTGAACCCTGCTGGTTCATGGTCTGATCTGAACTCTGCTGGTTCCTGGTCTGATCTGAACTTAGCTGGTGCCTGGTCTGATCTGAACTTAGCTGGTGCCTGGTCTGATCTGAACCCTGCTGGTTCTTGGTCTGATCTGAACTCTGCTGGTTCAGGGTCTGATCTGAATTTAGCTGGTGCCTGGTCTGATCTGAACCCTGCTGGTTCTTGGTCTGATCTGAACTTAGCTGGTGCCTGGTCTGATCTGAACTCTGCTGGTTCCGGGTCTGAACTGAATTTAGCTGGTGCCTGGTCTGATCTGAACTTAGCTGGTGCCTGGTCTGATCTGAACTCTGCTGGTTCTTGGTCTGATCTGAACTTAGCTGGTGCCTGGTCTGATCTGAACCCTGCTGGTTCATTTTATGGGCAACATTGCCAGCAATCAAAAAGTTGGCAGTCTGTCGTTGCCTTTACTACTGAAAACCAGCAATGTCTCTGCAGTCACCTGCTGTCAGTTACTGTGAACTTGTGGAACCTAGTAGAACCTACTAGAACCCAGCGGAACCCACTAGAACCTACTGAGATTTCATGCTAAACTAGAAACTGAAGACCAACAGGAAGAGTGTGTGTGTGTGTGTGTGTGTGTGTGTGTGTGTGTGTGTGTGTGTAAGTTACTAACTTATTGTGTGTAAATACGTCCTGTTTATCCCAGCTGTGCCTTTGTTCTTGCAGCTAGGTGGCGCTGTCTGTCTGTCTGTCTGTCTGTCTGTCTGTCTGTCTGTCTGTCTGTCTGAGTGCTTCTGGATATTTCCTGGATCTTTGTACCAGCAGCAAAACGTGTTTTCAGTTTTCCATCTATCAGGACTGAATGAGACCTCAAGGCAATAAAGACTCAGACCTGATGCGTAGTTGACCAGTCATCCATGTGTCATCCATGTGTCATCCATGTGTCATCCATGTGTCATGTGTCATCCATGTGTCATCCATGTGTCATGTGTCATACGTGTCGTTCTCAGTCTGGACACAACAGAGCCTCCTGCTTTATTGAACTGGACGGTGGAGAATTTAGCAGGTTTGGCTCAGATGGAAACTGTTATGGTTGAAGAAATCAGACGACCCCCTCAGACACGTTACTACTCTTCCTCTTCTATTATGATCATGATTATTATGTCTATGATGAAGATTATTATTATTATTATTATTATTATTATTGTTAATAGTCTGCTGTAAATGTCTTTCTGCAGTCCTTCCACTGTGGGCTTAATTTGATGGTTTTTGCCTTGCGTGTTTTTTGAGCCTGTGTTTGACCGTAGTTGTAGTTCTCTAATCAGAATAGACCTTTGCATGTGTGTGATGATGCTGATGATGCTGATGATGATATCTGTTTTCAACCTGTTTTCCCTCCAGTTCAACCATGACTCGTCACTGCAAAGCTGATGGGCCACTAAGTTGATATTGTTCTTAATACTAGCTGGTATTTAATTAATATTGTTCTTTACCTGCTAGCTGGTATTTAATTCATATTGTTCTTTGCCTGCTAGCTGGTATTTAATTCATATTGTTCTTTACCTGCTAGCTGGTATGGTTTGGTAGGAAATGCAGCAGCTTCTTCAGATGTTTCTCTGGACCAGTTTATTGAGCAGGTGACCCAGGTTGGGTCACGGCCCAGAAGTTGAGAACCACTGCCTTACTGTTGTGTATGTGAGGGAGGAACTGGGTCATTTTACTGGCTGGCACTCATCTGACCTTTGACCCTTGCTGATCCAGATCTGATCTCCTACTGGCTGGACAGAGATCAGATCTGTGGGAATGCAGCCAATCCAGATGCCACTTGATGTTGTAAAGTTTTCTAATCTTCTATTCTGGGAAATGACCGACCACCCTGAGGACTCATATTCTCAATTCTGATTGGATGAGCTCAGTTTGTTGGTGATAAATAACAGCACAAACCGTTTTTTTCTACAAGGGAATAAAACTTTTAAAGGATTTGTATAAAATATAAAATAAATCCATGAATGAAATGGAAGAGGGCTTAGGTTAGCCCTGTTTTACAGACTGCTTTTCTATTGGTTTGTGGATAGTTTGCTAACAATGTGTAAATGTGCCTGTAAATACCTGTGATGATGGTGATGATGAAGATGAGTCAGTCTTTAATGGAAATGTGTTTTTATTGTGAAGAGACACCAAGTGCTGCAGGAGCAAGGCAGGACGCAATTTGTATGATGGAACAAATAAAGTTATAATTTTAACATTCTGTCTGTCTGTCTGTCTCTTTAATAATATCAAACATCTTATCATTTCTTCTGGTTCTCACAAAACTATTCAAAAAACTTTTCTTTTTCTTTGGTTTCTTTCTCTTCCCCTCTTAACAGGCGAGTCTCCACTTTAGTTAAGACTCTTTTAAGCCGAAGGGAGAATAACGCTCATGTTAATTCATTAAAACAGAAAGTCGTCCATCTACTTGTGAAGTGCAACGTACAATAAAACATAATAAAAATAAACTTTATTATAAAACACCTTTCAAAACCAAATTAGGTTTTAGATCGCCAGGTAACAGATCTCCAGGTAACAGATCTCCAGGTTACAGTTCTCCAGGTTACAGATCTCCAGGTAACAGATCTCCAGGTTACAGTTCTCCAGATTACAGATCTCCAGGTAACAGCAGGATCAGATTTACAGAGCGATGTATCATCAGCAGTTCACATAGTAGAAATCACTTACTCAGTCACAATGAATAAATAAATAGACAAACACATACAACTGGTCCAGTCCCAGTTCAAATCCAGTCCCAGTTTGTGTCCAGTCTCAATCTCTGGGGTGCCATTAGGAGCCTGGCTGGCCGCTGCGCATGCGCAGAGCCTGGTGTCTGGTGTCAACAGCTGATGAGACCATGAACGGTAGGACCGAGACAGCAAATAAAACACACCCAAAATAACCGACTGGACCCGGTACAGATCGGACCGGACCGGACTGTTGGAAAGATCTCTAGTTTGTCAGTCCGTCCGTAGTGTTTTACTGTCGTTGGAGTTAAAGCACAGCTGCCTAACAAGCTAACAGACCGTTAACTTAACAGGCTAACAGACTACAGACCGTTAACTAACTAACGTTAGGCTAGCTGTCACGTTACTTTCTGGCTAACCAGGCTAGTGACCCGCGCTGACCCGGTTTAGTTTCTGTCTGTTTCAGGGTTTCTAGTGCCGTTTGTGTTAGCGCATAGCCGGCTAGGTGCTCCCTGGCTAGCTGTCAGATTACCATCAGCCGAGCCGGGATATACCGCATTGACCCACTTTGACCCGGTTTGGTTTGTGGACTGTGGGCCAGGATGTTGATAGGTAAAGTATTTTCTGTCCCGGTTTGATGTCCCGGTACAGTTCTTATTGTTGTTGACTGTTACTGCTTTGAACCTGGGAGTGCTATGCTAACTTGCTACCTAACATTGGCTAACGGTGCCAGCCGGTGACCAACCCACGACCACCGGGACGGAGGTCCACAGCCCAGTCCGACCGATTAATGCTTTAATCTGTTTAATCGGCGGAGGTTATTATTGATTTAAGAATTGATACTGTCAACTAGTAAATGTGGCGTACAAGTGATCCACCAAGCGACACAATGCTAACAACTTCTAAAATGCAGTTTAGTGGAAGTAGATTGGGAGAAGAACAGAACCATTTGTATTGAGATAAGAGGTTTTTAGTCATGTTCTACCATGTATGTGTGTTTGCCAATAAGCAAGGCAACATTTAACATGGAGTTTGGCTTGACGACACGTGTTGGGGCTGGGGGGTTATCAGCTGTTATTAGAGCAGCTGGCCAGTGGGTGGGACAGAGTTAGACTGGATTAAATGTTAATCTGGACTAACTCTGAGTCCATGTTGTGTCTGACAGCAGCGGTGAGCGCTGGAACCAGCAACCCTCGCGGCACCAGCAAGAAACACCGGAGGAAAGGCAAGAAACACCGGAGAGTCCCGGGAGAGGAGAGCCGGTAAAGAGAGAGAGAGAGAGATTGTGAGAGAGAGAGAGAGAGAGAGAGAATTCAAGAATTCAAGAATTCAAGAATTTTAATTGTCACATACACACACGAGGTGTGTAGTGAAATGAAAGTGGCAATGCTCAGCAGAAATGTGCAAAATAACAGGTTCACACTATTTACAATAAACCAACACACTATTTACAATGTCAGTTATTAAGAGCTCTATATAAAAAAACAACACAATATTTACAATAAGAGCACTTTATAAAAAAATATAGTAAAAAAAGGGAAAATTGTATGTGTAATATAAATTATAAATTATGTGTAGTCTTACCTAAGTGTGTGAATGTGTGTGTGCATAAGAGGGACAGTGTGTGTGTCTTGGTGGGGGCCCTGGTGAGGTCGGAGTTCACAGTCCTGATGGCCTGAGGAAAGAAACTCCGTCTCAGTCTCTCTGTTTTGGCAGTGTGACTACGGAGGCGCTTGCCTGACCGCAGCAGCTGAAACAGTCCATTGTTGGGGTGGTGAGGATCCTTCATGATCCTGCAGGCTCTGGTTCTGCACCTCCTGGTGTACAAGTCCTGCAGGGTGGGGAGTGTAGTTCCAATAGTGCGCTCAGCCGAACGCACTACTCTCTGCAGAGCCTGCAGAGAGAGAGAGAGAGAGAGAGAGAGAGAGAGAGAGAGAGAGAGAGAGAGAGAGAGAGAGAGAGAGAGAGAGAGAGAGAGAGATTGTGAGAGAGAGAGAGAGAGAGAGAGAGAGAGAGAGAGATAACCATATAGATGGGAGAGGAGAACTGTTGGTTTATAATGACGGATCTTTTAAAGCTGCTTCAGGACAGGAACCGCACTTGGCCTCAGACCTGTGATGTGGACAGTATGTGGTACAGTCCAGAACACCGTGGACCAGTTAAGAGACAGAGGTAGAGGTGGAGGAGAACCAGTTAGTGGTAGAGAAGAACCAGTTAGTGGTGTAGAAGAACCAGTTAGAGGTGTAGAAGAACCAGTCAGAGGTAGAGAAGAACCAATTAGAGGTAGAGAAGAACCAGTTAGTGGTATAGAAGAACCAGTTAGTGGTGTAGAAGAACCAGTTAGAGGTGTAGAAGAACCAGTTAGAGGTAGAGAAGAACCAGTTAGCGGTAGAGCAGGTCAGTGGTCTAAGGTGCGTACCATGTATCTGTGACGTCCTGAGTTGGAGTCCGGCCATCCCATCTCTCTCCCAATCTTTACTGTCCCTTTTATAAAAAAGGCTTTTAAAATTCCTAAGGATCTAAAATGGGTTTCTTTAATAAGTAGGGAAGGAGCCAGTAGACCAGGATCTATTAACACTTGATAAAATATCTAGTCCAACTAAACCAATGACCCCTTTCAGAAACGTTTTAGGAGGCAGGAAGAGGATTTCACATGAGAAATGGTTTCCTTTGATGGATGGAGGTCTGAAGACAAGTCAGTTACATTGAACAGGACCTTCTTTAAACTAGGTTCAGACAAATACGATGATCTTGTGTCCTTAGCTGCTTTTTGGTATCAATTTAGAGCAGGAAATATTTTTACTAAGTATGTATACACTTACCAATTTCCCATATTTACTGTAGCCGTAATATATATGGTCAAATATAATCTACATGTGGTCATATAGACTTTGGTTATATATAGTCTACATGTGGTCATATAGACTTTATATGTTTATATATAGTCTATATGTGGTCATATAGACTTTATATGGTTATATATAGTCTACATGTGGTCATATAGACTTTATATGTTTATATATAATCTACATGTGGTCATATAGACTTTATATGGTTATATATAGTCTACATGTGGTCATATAGACTTTATATGTTTATATATAGTCTACATGTGGTCATATAGACTTTATATGGTTATATATATAGTCTACATGTGGTCATATAGACTGCAAGTGGTCATACAGTCTATATATGGTCATATAGTGGTAGTGGTGTAGGTTGAGAGATTGTGGTCCTGAAGTCAGTCCCTGTGACCTCATGGTGAAGGAAACTCATCCATAGTATTGGGACTCGGCCCGGGGCGACTCAGCTCCATAAATAGCAGCCAGTCACCTCTACACCCCCACCAACCCATCAGGCTATTTTAGCTCAGCCCAGGCAGACCTCAACAATGCACATTAGTCAGAAAGTGTGTGTGTGTGTGTGTGTGTGTGTGTGTGTGTGTGTGTGTGTGTGTGTGTGTGTGTGTGTGTGTGTGTGTGTGTGTGTGTGTGTGTGTGTGTGTGTGTGTGTGTGTGTGTGCGCCACTTAACCACCAAGTCCAGAAAACGTGCCACTGACACATGGTCCAGGACAACAGACCTCTACCAGACTAACATAGTAGTACAGTAGCTACTGACACGTGGTCCAGGACAACAGACCTCTACCAGACTAACATAGTAGTACAGTGGCTACTGACACGTGGTCCAGGACAACAGACCTCTACCAGACTAACATAGTAGTACAGTAGCTACTGACACATGGTCCAGGACAACAGACCTCTACCAGACTAACATAGTAGTACAGTAGCTACTGACACGTGGTCCAGGACAACAGACCTCTACCAGACTAACATAGTAGTACAGTAGCTACTGACACGTGGTCCAGGACAACAGACCTCTACCAGACTAACATAGTAGTACAGTAGCTACTGACACATGGTCCAGGACAACAGACCTCTAACAGACTAACATAGTAGTACAGTAGCTACTGACACACCAGGACAACAGACCTCTAACAGACTAACATACTAGTACAGTAGCTACTGACACATGGTCCAGGACAACAGACCTCTACCAGACTAACATAGTAGTACAGTAGCTACTGACACATGGTCCAGGACAACAGACCTCTACCAGACTAACATAGTAGTACAGTAGCTACTGACACATGGTCCAGGACAACAGACCTCTACCAGACTAACATAGTAGTACAGTAGCTACTGACACGTGGTCCAGGACAACAGACCTCTACCAGACTAACATAGTAGTACAGTAGCTACTGACACGTGGTCCAGGACAACAGACCTCTACCAGACTAACATAGTAGTACAGTAGCTACTGACACATGGTCCAGGACAACAGACCTCTACCAGACTAACATAGTAGTACAGTAGCTACTGACACGTGGTCCAGGACAACAGACCTCTACCAGACTAACATAGTAGTACAGTAGCTACTGACACGTGGTCCAGGACAACAGACCTCTACCAGACTAACATAGTAGTACAGTAGCTACTGACACGTGGTCCAGGACAACAGACCTCTAACAGACTAACATAGTAGTACAGTAGCTACTGACACACCAGGACAACAGACCTCTAACAGACTAACATACTAGTACAGTAGCTACTGACACATGGTCCAGGACAACAGACCTCTAACAGACTAACATAGTAGTACAGTAGCTACTGACACACCAGGACAACAGACCTCTACCAGACTAACATAGTAGTACAGTAGCTACTGACACATGGTCCAGGACAACAGAGCTCTAACAGACTAACATAGTAGTACAGTAGCTACTGACACATGGTCCAGGACAACAGACCACTACAGACTAACATAGTAGTACAGTAGCTACTGACACATGGTCCAGGACAACAGACCACTACAGACTAACATAGTAGTACAGTAGCTACTGACACATGGTCCAGGACAACAGACCTCTACCAGACTAACATAGTAGTACAGCAGCTACTGACACACCAGGACAACAGACCTCTAATAGTACAGTAGCTACTGACACATGGTCCAGGACAACAGAGCTCTAACAGACTAGCATAGTAGTACAGTAGCTACTGACTCATGGTCCAGGACAACAGACCACTACAGACTAACATAGTAGTACAGTAGCTACTGACACATGGTCCAGGACAACAGACCTCTAACAGACTAACATAGTAGTACAGTAGCTACTGACATGTGGTCCAGGACAACAGACCTCTAACAGACTAACATAGTAGTACAGTAGCTACTGACACATGGTCCAGGACAACAGACCTCTAACAGACTAACATAGTAGTACAGTAGCTACTGACACATGGCCCTAGGACAACTGACCTCTAACAGACTAACATAGTAGTACAGTAGCTACTGACACATGGTCCAGGACAACAGACCACTACAGACTAACATAGTAGTACAGTAGCTACTGACACATGGTCCAGGACAACAGACCACTACAGACTAACATAGTAGTACAGTAGCTACTGACACATGGTCCAGGACAACAGACTAACATAGCACTGCAGTACTGACACAGGTAACATGGTGGTTGAGAATTTTTTGTTTGTGTTTTAGGTCTGATGAGCTCTGTGACGGTTTGAACCCAGACAGCGCACCGACCCCCAAACTACCCCTAACGCCCCCTCAGAGTTACCCCCCAACAACTCCACTACCCCTCCAAAATACCCCCCTAACAGCCCCAGTGGCCCCTCAGAATACCCCTAAAAGAGACCCAGTAACTCCCCATATTATCAGCCAACCACCACCAACTCTAAACCAAAATATTACCCAGAATACCTTCCAGTCATCTCCCACCTCGTGCAAGAATATTACCCAGAATCCCTCCAAATCACCTCCCAGTTTGCCCCAGAATAATACCCACAATCCCCCCAAATCACCACCAATTTCTTCTCAATACATTACCCAGAATTCCTCTAAGTCACCCCCACCCTCTCCCAAAAATATTTCCCAGAATCCCCCCAAAGCTTCTCCCACGCCTCCATTAAGCCCCGCCCTCCCAGACCCCTTCCTGAGCTCGGTGACCTTTACCCCCAGTGACTCCTCCTCCCACTACCCTCCTCTCTCTCTGTCCTCCTCCTTCCTCCTCTCCTCCCCCTCTCTGGCCACGCCCGTCACTCCTTCCATTGGTCTACCACCCATTCTTTCATCTGGTCACCCTCCACCATTGGCTGCAGACCCTCCG
This sequence comes from Hoplostethus atlanticus, assembly GCA_034670405.1. NCBI lineage: Eukaryota > Metazoa > Chordata > Actinopteri > Trachichthyiformes > Trachichthyidae > Hoplostethus > Hoplostethus atlanticus. The sequence continues at coordinate 226,353 of JAXDDX010000140.1, read as the reverse complement.
ACTCTGAGCCCGCCTCCTTCAGACTTCACCCCGCCCCCTCTGGAGCTTCTGGGCTCTGACGATGAGGAGCAGGAAGACCCTTCAATTACTGTAAAGGTAAACTATGTCTACGATTAGCTGAAGTCTGACAAGCGCAACAGACTAACATTTCATAGCACTGACACTGTCGAAAGAACATACACTAACACTAGTAGTAAAATTCAACCCCTTAAGAGTACACTTCGCGACTACTATCCAATCTGTTTTTTTTGGTCTTATTCTCTGACCAGGCCATACCCTACATCTCTAAGCGGCCCTTAAACCTACCCAGATCTTTATCAGCACCTAGAAATCTTAAGTTACCAGATACTTCAGATCTACATGTTCAGAATGTACAGTCCTCAATCATCAGTTATGTGCAGATAAAGTAATGTCAATACAGAGTTTCTTACTAAGTCATATACGAATTTCAAGGTACCACTTATTTCAAATACCATAAGTTCAGTATTAGCTCGTCAGAGACATCTAGATGTGCATACCAGTGATATTTCATAGTATGTTATGTCCTCAGTAACAGTATGTTCATCTACGTTTGGCAGTGACAGTAATGGTCATTCAGACATTTTTCATGTACATAATTGGCTGCAGTAGTCGTTGATGGTTCAGTAGTAGCCACTATGGTCACTTAGGAGAGTGAGGACGAGTTAGTTATGGTAGAAGGTTAAGTAGTTGTATGGTTGTCAAGTCAGTTATTTCTAGTTACATCGTATTTTAGTAGAGCGTCTTCAAGGTCAGAAGTACATTGATACTGTCCATAGGTAGCTAGACTAGTATTGAGTGTTCTAGGTACATTGATTGCAGTTGACGTAGATGGTTCAGTAGGTACGGATGTGGTTCAGTAGGTAGCAGTAGATGGTGTCAGTAGGTACAGTGATGGGTCAGTAGGTACAGTGAGTCGGTGCAGTAGGCTAGATTGATGTGTCAGTAGTAGCTATGTGATGGTGTCAGTAGTAGCGTTGATGTGTCAGTAAGGTAGCAGTTGATGTGTCAGTAGGTAGCAGTTGATGTGTCATAGGTATGGTATGTAGATGGTTTTGTCAGTAGGTAGGTCTGAGTGCAGTAGATAGGTAGTGCAGTAGGTACGTTGATTGGTGTCAGGTAGCAGTTGATGTGTCAGTAGGTAGCAGTTGATGTGTCAGTAGGTAGCAGTGATGTGTCAGTAGGTACAGTTTGATGGTGTCAGTAGGTAGCAGTTGATGTGTCAGTAGGTAGCTGATGTTCATGGTAGCAGTTGAGTGTCTAGTAGGTAGTGGTTGATGGTAGATGGTGTCAGTAGGTAGCGGTTGATGGTGTCAGTAGGTAGCAGTTGATGTGTCAGTAGGTAGCAGTTGATGCGTCAGTAGGTAGCAGTTGATGGTTTCAGTAGGTAGCAGTTGATGTGTCAGTAGGTAGCAGTAGATGGTGTCAGTAGGTAGCAGTTGATGTGTCAGTGGGTAGCAGTAGATGGTGTCAGTAGGTAGCGGTTGATGGTGTCAGTAGGTAGCAGTAGATGGTGTCAGTAGGTAGCGGTTGATGGTGTCAGTAGGTAGCAGTTGATGGTGTCAGTAGGTAGCAGTTGATGTGTCAGTAGGTAGTGGTTGATGGTAGATGGTGTCAGTAGGTAGTGGTTGATGGTGTCAGTAGGTAGCAGTTGATGTGTCAGTAGGTAGCAGTTGATGTGTCAGTAGGTAGTGGTTGATGGTAGATGGTGTCAGTAGGTAGCAGTAGATGGTGTCAGTAGGTAGCGGTTGATGGTGTCAGGTAGCAGTTGATGTGTCAGTAGGTAGCAGTTGATGTGTCAGTAGGTAGCGGTTGATGGTGTCAGTAGGTAGCAGTTGATGGTGTCAGTAGGTAGCAGTTGATGTGTCAGTAGGTAGTGGTTGATGGTAGATGGTGTCAGTAGGTAGTGGTTGATGGTGTCAGTAGGTAGCAGTTGATGTGTCAGTAGGTAGCAGTTGATGTGTCAGTAGGTAGTGGTTGATGGTAGATGGTGTCAGTAGGTAGCAGTAGATGGTGTCAGTAGGTAGCGGTTGATGGTGTCAGGTAGCAGTTGATGTGTCAGTAGGTAGCAGTTGATGTGTCAGTAGGTAGTGGTTGATGGTAGATGGTGTCAGTAGGTAGTGGTTGATGGTAGATGGTGTCAGTAGGTAGCAGTAGATGGTGTCAGTAGGTAGCGGTTGATGGTGTCAGTAGGTAGCAGTTGATGTGTCAGTAGGTAGCAGTTGATGTGTCAGTAGGTAGTGGTTAATGGTAGATGGTGTCAGTAGGTAGTGGTTGATGGTAGATGGTGTCAGTAGGTAGCGGTAGATGGTGTCAGTAGGTAGCGGTTGATGGTGTCAGTAGGTAGCAGTTGATGTGTCAGTAGGTAGCAGTTGATGTGTCAGTAGGTAGTGGTTGATGGTAGATGGTTTCAGTAGGTAGTGGTTGATGGTAGATGGTGTCAGTAGGTAGTGGTTGATGGTGTCAGTAGGTAGCAGTTGATGGTGTGAGTAGGTAGCAGTTGATGTGTCAGTGGGTAGCAGTAGATGGTGTCAGTAGGTAGTGGTTGATGGTGTCAGTGGGTAGCAGTTGATGTGTCAGTACGTAGTGGTTGATGGTAGATGGTGTCAGTAGGTAGCAGTAGATGGTGTCAGTAGGTAGCGGTTGATGGTGTCAGTAGGTAGCAGTTGATGTGTCAGTAGGTAGCAGTTGATGTGTCAGTAGGTAGTGGTTGATGGTAGATGGTTTCAGTAGGTAGTGGTTGATGGTAGATGGTGTCAGTAGGTAGTGGTTGATGGTGTCAGTAGGTAGCAGTTGATGGTGTCAGTGGATAGCAGTTGATGTGTCAGTGGGTAGCAGTAGATGGTGTCAGTAGGTAGCGGTTGATGGTGTCAGTAGGTAGCAGTTGATGTGTCAGTAGGTAGCAGTTGATGTGTCAGTAGGTAGTGGTTGATGGTGTCAGTAGGTAGCAGTTGATGTGTCAGTAGGTAGCAGTAGATGGTGTCAGTAGGTAGTGGTTGATGGTGTCAGTGGGTAGCAGTTGATGTGTCAGTGGGTAGCAGTAGATGGTGTCAGTAGGTAGCGGTTGATGGTGTCAGTAGGTAGCAGTTGATGTGTCAGTAGGTAGCAGTTGATGCATCAGTAGGTAGCAGTAGATGGTGTCAGTAGGTAGCAGTTGATGTGTCAGTAGGTAGCAGTTGATGTGTCAGTAGGTAGTGGTTGATGGTAGATGGTGTCAGTAGGTAGCAGTAGATGGTGTCAGTAGGTAGCGGTTGATGGTGTCAGGTAGCAGTTGATGTGTCAGTAGGTAGCAGTTGATGTGTCAGTAGGTAGTGGTTGATGGTAGATGGTGTCAGTAGATAGTGGTTGATGGTAGATGGTGTCAGTAGGTAGCAGTAGATGGTGTCAGTAGGTAGCGGTTGATGGTGTCAATAGGTAGCAGTTGATGTGTCAGTAGGTAGCAGTTGATGTGTCAGTAGGTAGTGGTTGATGGTAGATGGTGTCAGTAGGTAGCAGTAGATGGTGTCAGTAGGTAGCGGTTGATGGTGTCAGTAGGTAGCAGTTGATGTGTCAGTAGGTAGTGGTTGATGGTAGATGGTTTCAGTAGGTAGTGGTTGATGGTAGATGGTGTCAGTAGGTAGTGGTTGATGGTGTCAGTAGGTAGCAGTTGATGGTGTCAGTAGGTAGCAGTTGATGTGTCAGTGGGTAGCAGTTGATGTGTCAGTAGGTAGTGGTTGATGGTAGATGGTGTCAGTAGGTAGTGGTTGATGGTGTCAGTAGGTAGCAGTTGATGTGTCAGTAGGTAGTGGTTGATGGTAGATGGTGTCAGTAGGTAGTGGTTGATGGTAGATGGTGTCAGTAGGTAGCAGTAGATGGTGTCAGTAGGTAGCGGTTGATGGTGTCAGTACGGTAGCAGTTGATGTGTCAGTAGGTAGTGGTTGATGGTAGATGGTGTCAGTAGGTAGTGGTTGATGGTAGATGGATGTCAGTAGGGTAGCAGTAGATGGTGTCAGTAGGTAGCGGTTGATGGTGTCAGTAGGTAGTAGTTGATGTGTCAGTAGGTAGCAGTTGATGTGTCAGTAGGTAGTGGTTGATGGTAGATGGTGTCAGTAGGTAGTGGTTGATGGTAGATGGTGTCAGTAGGTAGTGGTTGATGGTGTCAGTAGGTAGCAGTTGATGTGTCAGTGGGTAGCAGTTGATGTGTCAGTAGGGTAGCAGTTGATGTGTCAGTAGGTAGCAGTAGATGGTGTCAGTAGGTAGCAGTTGATGTGTCAGTGGGTAGCAGTAGATGGTGTCAGTAGGTAGCAGTTGATGTGTCAGTGGGTAGCAGTAGATGGTGTCAGTAGGTAGCAGTAGATGGTGTCAGTAGGTAGCGGTTGATGGTGTCAGTAGGTAGCAGTAGATGGTGTCAGTAGGTAGCGGTTGATGGTGTCAGTAGGTAGCGGTTGATGTGTCAGTACGTAGCAGTTGATGTGTCAGTAGGTAGTGGTTGATGGTAGATGGTGTCAGTAGGTAGTGGTTGATGGTGTCAGTAGGTAGCAGTTGATGTGTCAGTAGGTAGTGGTTGATGGTAGATGGTGTCAGTAGGTAGTGGTTGATGGTAGATGGTGTCAGTAGGTAGCAGTAGATGGTGTCAGTAGGTAGCGGTTGATGGTGTCAGTAGGTAGCAGTTGATGTGTCAGTAGGTAGTGGTTGATGGTAGATGGTGTCAGTAGGTAGTGGTTGATGGTAGATGGTGTCAGTAGGTAGCAGTAGATGGTGTCAGTAGGTAGCGGTTGATGGTGTCAGTAGGTAGTAGTTGATGTGTCAGTAGGTAGCAGTTGATGTGTCAGTAGGTAGTGGTTGATGGTAGATGGTGTCAGTAGGTAGTGGTTGATGGTAGATGGTGTCAGTAGGTAGCGGTTGATGGTGTCAGTAGGTAGCAGTTGATGTGTCAGTGGGTAGCAGTTGATGTGTCAGTAGGTAGCAGTTGATGTGTCAGTAGGTAGTGGTTGATGGTAGATGGTGTCAGTAGGTAGTGGTTGATGGTTGATGGTGTCAGTAGGTAGTGGTTGATGTGTCAGTAGGTAGCAGTTGATGTGTCAGTAGGTAGCAGTAGATGGTGTCAGTAGGTAGCAGTAGATGGTGTCAGTAGGTAGCAGTAGATGGTGTCAGTAGGTAGCGGTTGATGGTGTCAGTAGGTAGCAGTTGATGTGTCAGTAGGTAGCAGTTGATGTGTCAGTAGGTAGCAGTTGATGTGTCAGTAGGTAGTGGTTGATGGTAGATGGTGTCAGTAGGTAGCAGTTGATGCGTCAGTAGGTAGCAGTTGATGTGTCAGTAGGTAGCAGTTGATGTGTCAGTAGGTAGTGGTTGATGGTAGATGGTGTCAGTAGGTAGTGGTTGATGGTGTCAGTAGGTAGCGGTTGATGGTGTCAGTAGGTAGCAGTTGATGTGTCAGTAGGTAGCAGTTGATGTGTCAGTAGGTAGTGGTTGATGGTAGATGGTGTCAGTAGGTAGTAGTTGATGGTAGGTGGTGTCAGTAGATAGTGGTTGATGGTGTCAGTAGGTAGCGGTTGATGGTGTCAGTAGGTAGCAGTTGATGCGTCAGTAGGTAGCAGTAGATGGTGTCAGTAGGTAGGAGTTGATGTGTCAGTAGGTAGCAGTAGATGGTGTCAGTAGGTAGCAGTTGATGTGTCAGTGGGTAGCAGTAGATGGTGTCAGTAGGTAGCGGTTGATGTGTCAGTGGGTAGTGGTTGATGGTAGATGGTGTCAGTAGGTAGCAGTTGATGCGTCAGTAGGTAGCAGTAGATGGTGTCAGTAGGTAGCAGTTGATGTGTCAGTAGGTAGCAGTTGATGTGTCAGTAGGTAGTGGTTGATGGTAGATGGTGTCAGTAGGTAGTGGTTGATGGTAGATGGTGTCAGTAGGTAGTGGTTGATGGTAGATGGTGTCAGTAGGTAGCAGTAGATGGTGTCAGTAGGTAGCGGTTGATGGTGTCAGTAGGTAGCGGTTGATGGTGTCAGTAGGTAGCAGTTGATGCGTCAGTAGGTAGCAGTAGATGGTGTCAGTAGGTAGCAGTTGATGTGTCAGTAGGTAGTGGTTGATGGTGTCAGTAGGTAGCAGTTGATGTGTCAGTAGGTAGCAGTTGATGTGTCATTAGGTAGCAGTAGATGGTGTCAATAGGTAGCAGTTGATGTGTCAGTGGGTAGCAGTAGATGGTGTCAGTAGGTAGCAGTAGATGGTGTCAGTAGGTAGCAGTTGATGTGTCAGTAGGTAGTGGTTGATGGTAGATGGTGTCAGTAGGTAGTGGTTGATGGTGTCATTAGGTAGTGGTTGATGGTAGATGGTGTCAGTAGGTAGTGGTTGATGGTGTCAGTAGGTAGTGGTTGATGGTAGATGGTGTCAGTAGGTAGTGGTTGATGGTGTCAGTAGGTAGTGGTTGATGGTAGATGGTGTCAGTAGGTAGTGGTTGATGGTGTCAGTTGTTGCTCCATCAGTCACAGACTGGACAGGATGGTGTAACAGTAACCTTACCTACCTACTAGTACCTAACAGTAAAGTGTGTGTGTGTGTGTGTGTGTGTGTGTGTGTGTGTGTGTGTGTGTGTGTGTGTGTGTGTGTGTGTGTGTGTGTGTGTGTTAGGTGGTTACTACCCGGTGAAGATTGGTGATCTGTTTAACGGTCGGTATCACGTGGTCAGAAAATTGGGCTGGGGACATTTCTCTACCGTCTGGCTGTGCTGGGACCTGCAGTACGTCACACACACAGTACACACACACACACACACACATATACATATATGGAGAGAGAGACAGGTTTACAGAAACCCCTACACAATATAGACAGGTGGGTGTGTGCGTGCGTGCGTGTGCGTGTGCGTGTGTGTGTGTGTGTGTGTGTGTGTGTGTGCGCGTGTGCAGGAGGAAGCGGTTTGTGGCCTTGAAGGTGGTGAAGAGCGCTCAGCATTATACAGAGACGGCTCTGGACGAGATCAAACTGCTACGATGTGTGAGTTACACACACACACACACACACACACACACACACACTGAGATTAAGGTAAACGGTGGATATACTAAATTATGACTTTTTACTTATACACAAACATGTTTTCACTATGTATGTTTGCTTGTTTGAAAGATATAAGTGAAAATTCTATTAGCTTTTGAGAAATTATGAAACGTGTGTGTGTGTGTGCGTTGCGTGTGCGTGTGCGTGTGCGTGTGCGTGTGCGTATCAGGTGAGGGACAGCGACCCCTCTGACCCCTACAGAGAAACCATCGTCCAGCTGATCGACGACTTCAAGATCTCTGGAATACACGGAGTCCGTATCCTTCATCCTCACCTCTCTATCTGTCCTTCATCACATCCTCATCCTCACCTGTCTGTCTGTCCTTCATCACATCCTCATCCTCACCTCTCTGTCTGTCCTTCATCACATCCTCACCTGTCTGTCTGTCCTTCATCACATCCTCATCCTCACCTGTCTGTCTGTCCTTCATCACATCCTCATCCTCACCTGTCTGTCTGTCCTTCATCACATCCTCACCTGTCTGTCTGTCCTTCATCACATCCTCATCTTCACCTATCTGTCTGTCCTTCATCTCATCCTCACCTCTCTGTCTGTCCTTCATCCTCATCCTCACCTGTCTGTCTGTCCTTCATCTCATCCTCACCTGTCTGTCTGTCCTTCATCTCATCCTCACCTGTCTGTCTGTCCTTCATCCTCATCCTCACCTGTCTGTCTGTCCTTCATCTCATCCTCACCTGTCTGTCTGTCCTTCATCTCATCTTCACCTCTGTCTGTCCTTCATCACATCCTCATCTTCACCTATCTGTCTGTCCTTCATCTCATCCTCACCTCTCTGTCTGTCCTTCATCCTCACCTGTCTGTCTGTCCTTCATCTCATCCTCACCTCTCTCTGTCCTTCATCCTCACCTGTCTGTCTGTCCTTCATCTCATCCTCACCTCTCTGTCTGTCCTTCATCCTCATCCTCACCTGTCTGTCTGTCCTTCATCTCATCCTCACCTCTCTCTGTCCTTCATCCTCACCTGTTTGTCTGTCCTTCATCTCATCCTCACCTCTCTGTCCTTCATCTCATCCTCACCTCTCGGTCTGTCCTTCCTCACATCCTCATCCTCACCTCTCGGTCTGTCCTTCCTCACATCCTCATCCTCACCTGTCTGTCTGTCCTTCGTCACATCCTCATCCTCACCTGTCTGTCCTTCGTCACATCCTCACCTGTCTGGCTGTCCTTCATCACATCCTCATCCTCACCTCTCTGTCTGTATTGTCTGTAGACTGTCTGTATGGTCTGTAGACTGTATGGTCAGTAGACTGTAGACTGTGTGTATGGTCTGTAGACTGTGTGTATGGTCTGTAGACTGTCTGTAGACTGTGTATGGTCTGTAGACTGTCTAGACTGTGTATGGTCTGTAGATTGTCTGTAAACTGTGTGTATGGTCTGTAGACTGTGTAGACTGTGTGTATGGTCTGTAGACTGTAGACTGTGTATGGTCTGTAGACTATCATTTGTAGACTGCCTGTAGACTGTCTGTATGGTCTGTAGACTGTCTGTAGACTGTGTGTATGGTCTGTAGACTGTCTGTAGACTGTATGGTCTGTAGACTGTATGGTCTGTAGATTGTCTGTAGACTGTGTGTATGGTCTGTAGACTGTAGACTGTGTATGGTCTGTAGACTGTGTGTATAGTCTGTAGACTGTATCGTTTGTAGACTGTCTGTAGACTGTGTGTATGGTCTGTAGACTGTGTGTATGGTCTGTAGACTGTGTGTATGGTCTGTAGACTGTATCGTTTGTAGACTGCCTGTAGACTGTCTGTATGGTCTGTAGACTGTCTGTATGGTCTGTAGACTGCTAGTTTCCTGACTGGTCTGTCAGATGTCTGTATGGTTCTGGAGGTTCTTGGTCATCAGCTATTAAAATGGATCATCAAGTCAAACTACATGGGACTTCCTTTGGTCTGTGTCAAAGCTATTATCAGACAGGTAGGAACACACACTATATACCCCACACACTATTTACCCCACACACTATTTACCCCACACACACTATTTACCCCACACACTATTTACCCCACACACTATTTACCCCACACACACTATTTACCCCACACACTATTTACCACACACACTATATACCACACACACTATATACCACACACACTATTTACCCCACACACTATTTACCCCACACACACTATTTACCCCACACACTATTTACCCCACACACTATATACCACACACACTATATACCACACACACTATTTACCCCACACACTATATACCACACACACTATTTACCCCACACACTATATACCACACACACACACACACACACACTATATACCCCACACACTATATACCACACACACACTATATACCACACACACTATATACCACACACACACACACACTATATACCCCACACACTATATACCACACACACTATTTACCCCACACACTATTTACCCCACACACACTATATACCACACACTATTTACCCCACACACTATATACCACACACACTATATACCACACACACACACTATATACCCCACACACTATATACCACACACACTATATACCACACACACACTATATACCACACACACTATATACCACACACACACTATATACCACACACACTATATACCACACACACACTATACCACACACACTATATACACCACACACACACACTATATACCACACACACTATATACCACACACACACACTATATACCACACACACACACACACACACTATATACCACACACACACACACTATATACCACACACACTATATAACACACACACACGCAAAGGTTTTTATGCAACGTAACCCCTCTGGCAACACAGCTCTCTAATGTGTGTGTATATACCACACACACACACACTATATACCCCACACACACACACACACACACTATATACCACACAAACACTATACCACACACACAGACACACACAAATGTTTTCATACACTGTAACCCCTCTGACAACACAGCTCTCTAATGTGTGTGTGTGTGTGTGTGTGTGTGTGTGTGTAGGTCCTACAGGGTCTAGACTACCTCCATACCAAGTGTAAGATCATACACACAGACATCAAACCAGAGAACATCCTATTGGACGTTGACGAGGTCTACATAAGGAGATTGGCGGCTGAGGCAACGGTCTGGCAACGAGCTGGGGCCCCGCCCCCTTCCGGGTCATCAGGTGCGGAGCAGCAGTGTGATTGGCTAGATGGAAATGATTAATGGAGATGTAGAGACATGAGGTATAGAATCTAAGATCAGCCCTCCTCATACTAGTACTCTGGTTATTATAGCATACTAGTACTATGGTTATAACATACTAGTACTGTGGTCATTATAACATACTAGTACTGTGGTTATTTTGACATACTAGTACTGTGGTTATTATAACATACTAGTACTCTGGTTATTATGACATACTAGTACTCTGGTCATTAGAACATACTACTACTCTGGTTATTGCAGTGGTTCCCAAACTGGGGGGCGCGCCCCCTAGGTGGGGCCCGGAGCTATGACGGGGGGGCGCGGCGAGGCTAAATTTAAATGAAATTAAATGAAATTCTTCTACAGTTTATGTGGGTGCATGTATGTGGGGGGGGGCCGGGGGCAGGGCTGGAAAATGTTCATATCTACAAAAGGGGGGCCCAGCAGAAAAAGTTTGGGAACCACTGGGTTATTATAACATATTAGTACTGTGGTTATTATACTAGTACTCTGGTTATGATAACATACTAGTACTCTGGTTATTGTACTAGTACTCTGGTTTTTATAACATACTAGGACTCTGGTTATTATGACATACTAGTACTGTGGTTATTATGACATACTAGTACTCTGGTTATTATACTAGTACTCTGGTTATTATAAGATACTAGTACTCTGGTTACTATAACATACGAGTACTCTGGTTATTATACTAGTACTGTGGTTATTATGACATACTAGTACTCTGGTTATTATAACATACTAGTACTGTGGTCATTATACTAGTACTGTGGTTATATTAACATACTAGTACTGTGGTTATTAAACTAGTACTGTGGTTATTATACAAGTACTTTGGTTATCAACATATTATACTTGGGGCAGTATTGTAGGGGCCGGGGGGCATTTAAAACTAATTTCCTGCTTTAGGGTAGGCCTACCTCAACACAAATAATGACACATTAAGAAGTTGCATATTGTTAGAGTTTTAATCCAAATTATAATGATCCAGCATTTACTAAATAAAACTGATTGGCCCAATATAGCGCCACCTACAGGCCTAAAGGCCCTTACAGTCAAATGCGATATCTGAGACACCACTGGCCTGATTTTGACTAAACTTGGGGGAATGACATGTCGTTACACTACGATCTGGCATTTACAAAACAAAGGTGATTGGCCAACAGAGCAACAGGTCAGGTCATGGTCACTGTTGGCTTGTAGAAAAACAGAAATGCTGTTTATAGAAATCCTATAGAAAAGATACATTCTTTTGTTCTATTGCCGTATAAATCAAAAAAAGTTGGGGGGGACAGCCCCCAATGGGGGTTACACCCAGTACATACTAGTTGTTAAAACATGCATGACATTTAATCCAGATTAACACTGTAGATTTTCAGTGTGTACATCAGTAACGTTCATTTAATCCAGATTAACAGTGTAGATGTTCAGTGTGTAGATCAGTAACGTTCATTTAATCCAGATTAACAGTGTAGACGTTCAGTGTGTAGATCAGTAACGTTCATTTAATCCAGATTAACAGTGTAGACGTTCAGTGTGTAGATCAGTAACGTTCATTTAATCCAGATTAACAGTGTAGACGTTCAGTGTGTAGATCAGTAACGTTAATTTAATCCAGATTAACAGTGTAGACGTTCAGTGTGTAGATCTCTTTTAGTCTCCAGCCAACACAGCTCTGCTGTGGTTAGATGGAGATATATACATGCCTATCTGTCTGCCTGTCTATCTGCTTTCTGAACTGTCTTCCTCTCTTCTCCTGTCTCTTGCTTTACGGGGTTCTAACTCTGCTGTTCTGTTTCTCCTGTCTGTCTGTCTGTTTGTCCGTTTGTCCTCTGCCTATTTTGCTCCTTTCCATTGTTTCTCTTGTCTCTGTCTCTTTGTTCTCTCTGTCTGCCTGTCTGTCTCTGTCTCTCTAGTCAGCACGGCTCCCAGGGATCCTCAGGTAAGTGTCCAGGTGTGACGCTAGCTGTGTTCTCATTGGCTAATTGACTCCAGCTGTGATGCTAGCTGTGTTCTGATTGGCTAATGCTCTCCAGGTATATTGCTAGCTGTGCTCTGATTGGTTAATCGAAAGCGAAAACACAGCTCTTTGTCTTTCTTGCGTTGTCAATTTTGGAGATGTGATTGGGTTGTGGAAGGAGGGGATGTGGATGTGGTTGGTTGTGTGGATGGAGGGGATGTGGTTGGGTTGTGGATGGAGGGGATATGGTTGGTTGTGTGGATGGAGGAGATGTGGTCAGGTTGTGGATGGAGGGGATGTGGATGTGGTTGGTTGTGTGGATGGAGGAGATGTGGTCTGGTTGTGGATGGAGGGGATGTGGTTTGGTTGTGGATGGAGGGGATGTGGTTTGGTTGTGGATGGAGGGGATGTGGTCAGGTTGTGGATGGAGGGGATGTGGTTGGTTGTGTGGATGGAGGAGATGTGGTCAGGTTGTGGATGGAGGGGATGTGGTTGGGTTGTGGATGGAGGGGATGTGGTTGGTTGTGGATGGAGGGGATGTGGTTGGTTGTGTGGATGGAGGAGATGTGGTCAGGTTGTGGATGGAGGGGATGTGGTTGGGTTGTGGATGGAGGGGATGTGGTCAGGTTGTGGATGGAGGGGATGTGGTCGGGTTGTGGATGGAGGGGATGTGGTTGGTTGTGTGGATGGAGGGGATGTGGTTGGGTTGTGGATGGAGGGGATGTGGTTGGGTTGTGGATGGAGGAGATGTGGATGTGGTTGGTTGTGTGGATGGAGGGGATGTGGTCAGGTTGTGGATGGAGGGGATGTGGTCAGGTTGTGGATGGAGGGGATGTGGTCGGGTTGTGGATGGAGCCAAGCTGGGGGCTGTGGAACTCGGCTCTGAAACAAGGCTGTTATTTAGTTTTTTTAGGGTTAGGGTGTTTTTTTTAAAGACATTTCTGATTTAAAACGGAAGAGATAAGTTTTTCCTGTATCAACGTTACATAGGGTAAGGTTGGCTAACGTAAATGCAGTGAAAGTACGATATTTATTTTAAATATTAACAAAAAACTCATAAATTAACGTAAGATTATTGCTCATATAGTCAGATATACTGACATTAAAGTTAAAATGACTGTCGGAGCCAAAGAGACATAGACTACTACTACTAGAGAGAGGGCAGGCGGCCCAAGCACATTGGCCAAACACAGTTGCCTGAAATTCACAATTTGCAAAATAGCCAATTTGAGATTGAGTCAACTTTGGAGGAGCAATTCAAAAACAAGTCATACTGCAAGGTTGGCATGATGGTGGTGCTATGGATCACTTGGGGCCCATCCCAAACATTTATGTAAAGTTTAGTTGCTCTAGCTTTGAGCAGATAAAAATGATGCCTCACTTCCTGTTTGCATGTCTTTACTTTGTTTGTGTATCACAATCAAATTAAGGTCTGTTTAATAGCCATTATGTTTGCCAGATTTTGTGACGATTGGATCAACTTCGTGGGCGGAAAGGCAAAAAGCAGGTCAACTTCCATTACTCTCTAGGGTTAGGATTCGTTAACCACACTGCTCTCAGCAGGGGGGAATCAGGGAGAGGATGTTGCCCAACAGCGTCATGTCTTAGTTTTCCCTAATTTAAATTTACTAAGACTATTCTATTCTTCTATTCTATTAGTATGAAGATCTCTGTTTTTGATGAATACTCATACTGTAGAGTAATGTTGTGGTGTTAGGGTTAGGGTTATTGTATTGCAGTGTTGGTGTGTAAAAACCTGACGATCTATCTTTCTCTCCATCTCCTCCTCTGTGTGTGTGTGTGTTTCGTGTGTGTGTGTGTGTGTGTGTGTGTTTCTTGGGTGTGTGTGCGTGTGTGTGTCTTGGGTGTGTGTGTGGGTGTGCAGGTGGGTAAGGTGTCTAAAAACAAGAAGAAGAAGTTGAAGAGAAAAGCAAAGAGACAACAGAGACTGCTGGAGGAGAGACTGGTCGATATACAGGTAACCCTAGTACTACTACTGTTAATCAGGTTAGATGAAACTTCATTGATCCTGACTACAGCAGGTGATTTCACTGGTTAGTTCCTCCTCTGTGGTTGAAGGTGGTAATCAAATCATCGGCTGTGGTGTTTGGTTGGAATGAAAACCTGCATGCACTCGGCCTTCCGTGGCACATGGTTGATGGTTGAATAACCCTGATGTAGGGTTGTTGCAGCAGCAGATAACAGGATCCAGTAAAGAAACTAGAATTAGAAATAGAAATAGCACTAGAACATGTTCAGTAGAAATGTAACAGCCTGGATTACAACTTGATGAGGCTGGAAAATAACCGCAATCAGTAGAACTTACTGGCACAAAAGAATAATACCAAAGAAATGTCTATATCATATTGAGTTCTGGCTTATTGGCACTAGGGCTGTTCCGATACCGATACCTGGGATTCGGTACCGATACCAAAACAATTATTTTTTTGTTACCTTAGTTTGCTGAGTGTAAACACATTTTTCTACATAACCAAAAAAACAGGAAAATTTAAGGTAAAGAGTGCCATCTAGAGTATTACTGCTGGATATATATGGAGTATCCAGGCGATTCCTGCAGGTCAACACATCCAGTCCACAGGAAACTACTGTCTGTCTGACTGTCTGTCTTCTTGCATGCTTGTCTGTCTGTCCAGAGGATGGAGGAGGAATCCGGTCTATCAGCGCTACAGACAGAGGAAACAGACACGTTCGACTGTGAGTAGAATCACACTGACATTAACCTGTAGTATTAGTAATGGTATTGCTATTATTGGTACTAATAGATACTAGACTGGTTAGTATTGCTAGTTTCTAAATAGATGATAGACTGGTTTAATTGTAAAGCCCTTAATCCCAGTTCTAGTCTCAAAGGGCTTCACAGCCGCACTTTATGAATCAAATCTTTATTTAACATATTGTTCAAACATTAACAGTTTGGATTGTAAAAAGTATGTGAACCATGAAATTTAGTTCCTGATGGAACCTCCTTTAGATTTAGTTCCTGGTGGAACCTCCTTTAGATTTAGTTCCTGGTGGAACTTCCTTTAGATTTAGTTCCTGGTGGAACTTCCTTTAGATTTAGTTCCTGGTGGAACCTCCTTTAGATTTTGTACCCGGTGGAACCTCCTTTAGATTTAGTTCCCGGTGGAACCTCCTTTAGATTTAGTTCCCGGTGGAACCTCCTTTAGATTTAGTTCCCGGTGGAACCTCCTTTAGCAGCAAGAACCTCAACCAAAAGTTTCCTGTAGTTGTGATCAGACCTGCTCAACGGTTAGGAGGTATTTGGACCATTCCTTCTAACAGAGCTGTTTCAGTTCATTGATATTATGGGATGTCTTGTGTGAACGGCTTGCCACAACATTCTCTGAATGTTCCTGTTGAAGCCGTTCTGTTGTAGATTTCTTTTGTGTTTGGGGTCATTGTCCTGCTGCATGACCCAACCTCTGTTAAGCTCCACATCAGGACCGTTACACTGATATTCTCCTGGAGAATGTCCTGATACAATTTGAATTTATTGATCCCTCAATGATTGAAGCCGTCCAGGCCCTGAGGCAGCAAAGCCCCAAACCATGAAGCTCCTCCACCAAGCTTCATGTTGATGAGGTTCTGCTGTTGGTCTGCAGGGTTGTCTCATCTGTCCACAGAACATTCCAGCAGCTTTGTGGAACATCCAGGTGGTCTTTGGCAAACTTGAGATGGGGCAGCAATGTTTCTTGTGGAGAGCAGTGGTTTCCTCCTTGAACACCACTCTTGTTAAGTGCTTTTCTTATTGTGGATTCATGGACATAGTAAGTTCAAGAGATGCCTGTAGACTCTTAGCTGTTATCTTAGGGTTCTTTATGGGTTCTACCATTATGCGGCATGCTCTTGCGGTGATCTTTGTGATCTCTGGACACCCACTGGACGTCCACTCCTAGGCACTGGTCCTAATGCCCTGAATTTTCTCCATTTGTAAACAGTGTCTGACTGTAGACTGATGGCCCTAGTATTTGGAAATGCTTTTGTAACTTTTCCAGCAGTATGAGCCTCAACAACTCTTCTCTGAAGTTTCTTTTGACTGGGCAGATTCCACTTCAACAGATCTGTTTTTTTGGAGAGCAGACTCTGTTCCTGACCCACCTGAATGTCATCTCATTGATTGGATTACCTGACTTCAATTACCCCCTTTCATAGAAGTCATTATTCTAGGGGTTCATACTTTTTCCACCTTAGGCTGTTAATGTTTGAACAATTTGTTCAATAAAAACATGTTTGTGTTATTTGTTAAATCACATTGTATTTATTATATATTATGAATATACTATAAAATAACATATTCCAAAATACTATAAATATACAATGAAATGTACAAAATACTATAGATTTGATAAAGTCCCCCTCCTTGTCTCTTCAGGTTCCCTGGTCGTCAACGGCAACACTTCCTGCTCCGCAGCCAATAGCAAGGCCAGTCCAGAGTCAGGCTGTTCCTGGTTGGAGGAGAGGTGTAATGGCCACACCCCCGGGCGGTTCTCCAGCCCCGCCTCTGGTCTATCAGGGATGTCCAGCACTGTGATGTCAGCAACCTCTGAGTCAGCGCTTTCAACCCTGTCAGGATACTCAAGTGGACGAGACAGTGTGTACACACACACACACATGTAAATCACACCTTCAGCTATAGCTATCAGTTTCAATTAACCTGTCTCTCCACCTGTCTCTGTCTCCAGTGTTCAGTGCAGCAGACTTCCTGGTCAGTCCTCTGGAGCCTCATAACGCTGACAAACTGCGGATCAAGATCGCTGATCTGGGCAATGCATGCTGGGTGGTAAGATGCTCTTCATCATCCTCATCTTCCTCTCTCATTCTCTGGTGTCCTGGTAGTATTAACAGGTACTACCTAGTGATCCAGGTGTAGTAACAGGTACTACATCTCTCTGTCTGTCGTCTCCCAGCATAAACACTTCACAGAGGACATCCAGACCAGACAGTACCGAGCTCTGGAGGTTCTGATTGGAGCAGAGTACGGACCACCTGCTGACATCTGGAGCACCGCCTGCATGGTACACACACACGCTTCTTGATGTGCTCTGAAGTGCTTTGAAATGGATTTTAGCTAAGCTAGCATGCTATAGCTGTGTTCTTAGCCCAGCTAGCTAGCAAGCTAAAGGCTGCATTGTGTTGCATTAATGTGACCTTGCTTCCAAATATACAGGAGAAACATTACTGGACCTCGCTGTCCTCCTATGGATACAGCCTCAGGTGGATGGATGGAAGATTGATTGATTTATTGATTGACTGACATATTATATTTTAGGCATTTGAGCTGGCGACAGGAGACTACCTGTTTGAACCACATTCAGGAGAAGATTACACTAGAGATGAAGGTACGACACACAGAACTACAGTACACACAGTACTACACTTAACTGAACACTACACTCAAGATGAAGATACTCCTCATAGGAAACTGAGTACTACAGAACAAATCACATTTTATTTGTATAGCCCTTAATCACCGTTCCAGTCTCTAAGGCTTCACAGCCCAAAGTGTGAAAACAATAAATGGTTAGTACACGACATCCCCCAGCCTAGATGAAGGTACTACAGTATTCTATTAAAATAGAGGACTAATCATTTGTTTGATGTTTTATTGTTTATTATTATTGGTCTTTATATTCAGAGCTTTAAAACAGTACATTAAATAATAGGTGTCAATAAATGATTTGCTTGAATATGAAGAGCACATGTGGTGTACTACAGTGTGTTTTCTTGTGTTTAGACCACATAGCCCACATCGTAGAGCTGTTAGGACCCATTCCTCTGCCCTTCGCTCTGTCTGGAAGATACTCCAGAGAATACTTCAACCGAAGAGGTGACCATGTTTGTCTGACAGCCTGTCTCTCTGATGTACATCCTTGTGTTTAGGGTTTGTCTGTCTTCTGGAACCTGAACGTCTCTCTTGCTATGTCTCTCCAGGAGAGTTGCGTCACATCTCCAACCTGAAGCCGTGGGGTTTGTTTGAGGTTTTATTGGAGAAGTATGAGTGGCCTCTGGACCAGGCGGCGCAGTTCAGCGACTTCCTGTTGACCATGTTGGAGCTGCTGCCTGACCGGAGGGCTAGCGCCACCCAGTGTCTGCAGCACCCCTGGTTGAAGACGTAGACACTGACTGTACTTGTTCTAGAAGCAGGTTGAGGAGTTTTAGAAGTGTTTGTTATTGATATTAGAATTACAGGAACTGAAACAAGTTCTGTTAAACTTCCTGTCCAACTCTTCTGTAATCTTGTCCTATTATGCACTAAATCAGTGGAAGACCTTCCATATCTTTGTCATTTATTGGTTTCATTTCCCATTAACAGCAATGTGGCCAGCAGTCCGCTGACCTGTCCTGCTGTACGAATGCTGTGAGGATTATTGATCAGTAGGACCGGCTTCTAAAACTCCTGAACCTCCTTTTGAAAATGGACTAATTTCCACCTCACTGACTGACTGGTTATGATGAAGAGTATTAGTCTTGGTTTAGACGTCCTCAGAGCACACTGTAGCACCCTGAAACCTTCTGACGTAGTTCCTAGTGTATGATGAAGTGCTAACAGTATTGTGATACTGTAGCTGATATGAAACATGTCTGAAGGTGTATTTGGATCCCCCTCAGATGAACTCTGACCTCCTCACCTTGTTACCTGGACTTACGTTTCTATGTTCAGATAAATAGTGCCTTGATATGACCCCTGACCCCGCCCCTCCTATCACCATGGAAACACCCTGACCTTTTTCTACATGTGGCCCGCCTATGTGGAATGTGTCTTTTTGTGAAAATAAAGATAAATGAAACCCATATGACTATGTTGTGTTATAGTGTAGTATTTCATAGTATGTGTCGCTTTATTCACATCACAATAAAATGACCCGGTCTTGACGGATGCTTTTCAGCGCCATCTCTCCCCGCCGGCGGCCCTCACCTCTGTCCAGCAGGTCAGCCGCGGAGCACCAACGCCACCAGGCTTCCAGGATGCATACCAGGTCCAACCCGCCTGGCCAGGTCTGCTCATGGCTGCATCCTCCCGGTCGGTCGGCCTGCTGGCCCTGTCTCCTGTTGAACTCTCACGCTCGTTCACACACAGGTTAATGACCCGGCTGCAATCGGCCTTGGAGAGTCAGTTCACTTACTCAACTCTCCCCTGCATCCAGCCTACGCCTACGCCTCCCCCACACCCTCCCCCCAGTCTGCCACAATCATTTTCAGCAAGGTCAGCCAACTCTTAACTCTGTCTATGTTTTGCCTGAGCGAAGCACTAGCCAAGCCAGCAACGTGCTAGGCTAGCTAGCAACCCATGAACAAGCGAAGTTGTTTTCTTTTGATTTGAGAGCATAGTAAGGCAGGTACAATCGATCTACACACTGGTACCGATCAACCAATGGGAGTAAGGGAACACCATGACCAGCTCTGATGGACAGGTCAGGGAAATACAGAATTCAATTATAAGGGAATAAATACACAAATAAGTAAATAGGGAAATAAATATAAACAGAAACAGAAAAAACAGGCATGGACTCCACAAGACCTCTGAAGGTGTCCTGTGGTATCTGGCACCAAGACGTTAGCAGCAGATCCTTTAAGTCCTGTAAGTTGCGAGGTGGGGCCTCCATGGATCGGACTTGTTTTTCCAGCACATCCCACAGATGCTCCATCGGATTGAGATCTGGGGAATTTGGAGGCCAAGTCAACACCTTGGGATCTTTGTCATGTTCCTCAAACCATTCCTGAACAATTTTAATTTTTCCTCAATAGGATTCAAGAATGGAGAGTATGGTGGAAGGAACTCCATCAACATTCTAGGATGGCCCAAACCATCTCTGATGACATACAAGCTGACATTATCCCAGACAAGGACAAAAATTGGCAAGCCATTTCTCACCAAACCTCTCAGGGATGAGATCCAGGTAGAGCATGGATTGTCAACTGGCGGCCCGCGGGCCACATCCGGCCTGCCAAAGCTTCCCATCTGGCCCTGCATGCCTTGTATAATGGTGAGATTGTATTCTTTTGCAACAGCGATCGTTTCATTGCAAATGAGGCGTACAGGTTTAGCATTACTGAAGTTGGCATGATGAATCCCTATCAGTCCAGTCTTAATAAAAGTTGCAGTTTTCCACGTCAACTTTCCGCTTTAGGCTCTTTGAGAGTGACATGTTTGCTTGCCATTGATGGACAACGTGACAGCTCCCCAAAAGTGAAGCCAAAATATCTCAATCGCCCCCTGGTGGCTGGCTGCATTATCGGTGTTAGGAGTCTGTTCACACTGATATAGGCTAATAAAAATAACATTCATTTTGTAAGAAAGTGAAAATATTAAACAATAATATGCTAATTATGCCTAAATACATTTATTTTTTATTTATTAGAAAGTCCCACTCCCCACAGTGTCAGAGGGTGTCCAGGAAAGTCAGCAGGTGTTGGGAGTTGCATGGCCCAATCATGTGTACTCACACCATTTTCAGAAATTGCAGCACACATGGTTATATTCCCACCACGCTGGCCTGGCACATCCACCGTGGCTCGCTGGCCTGTGATGTTTCGGCCATGTCTCCTGCCTTTTGCCAGATTGAAACCAGCCTCATCGACAAATACAAGAGTGTGAGGGATTTCATTTCCTTCCAGGTGCATTATTCTCTACAATAACCAGGAGCAGCAACAACAACACAAACCAATTAAATATACTGTAGAATCTTACAAGTACAGCAAAGTACACATGCTCTGTGTTCTCCTCTACAACTACAGTAAGTATATAGGCCATAATGAAAGGAAAAGACATGACACTATACAATATATAGTAGGTAATGTAATGTATATAGTAGGTAATGCCTTGCCTATTTGTCGTCAATTATTTGTATGAGCTCTTGTTTATTGGCTCTTGCTCATTTGATTTTCTTATTTGTCTCATTTGTTTAAGAAAAGTAGGTAGCTAACTTATTGCACTTTTACCTTAGCACTGGTTCTGCTCTTAGTTGGTTGTTTAGGAAGGAAATGCACTTACGATTTCTGGTGACTAGTAGTTTTCTTGCCTACCTATGTTGAATGCACTTATTGTAAGTCGCTTTGGATAAAAGCGTCTGCTAAATGCCTGTAATGTAATGTAATGTGTGTAGAGCACAACAATGCTTTACCTGTACATACTGGTTCCTCTCAAATGGTACCTTGTCGAGTTGCTTCATGGTCACCTGATGTCTCTTCAGCACTCGATCTATCGTAGACAGGCTGACAGAGTTGATATCTGCCAAGATGCCATTGTCCTCTAAAATTGCAGTCTGGATCTCTCTGAGTCTTATGGCATTATTTGCAATGACCATGTTGCAGATCTCCTGTTCCTGCTGAGGTGTAGAGTGCTCTTCTGCCACCACGAGGTTGTTGTGTAGTCCTATACATTGAAATTCACAAATAGAGCATATTACATCTATTGTACTATAACATGACTGTAATTGGAATAGCATGAAGAATTACAGTACTGAATGATTACATACCTGTTTTGTTTGGATGATCAATGACACTGTGCACCGGCGACCAGCCTGTTTCTTCTGCATCTTCCTCTATTCTGCTGTCTTCCCCTTGCCACACATCCTTACTCCTCTTCCTCTTCCTTGAGCAGGCTCCTCCATGTTCTCAAATTATAGTAACTCTGTTGCGCTCAAGCTCTATAAATAAATAAATACTCATGACTTAAACCTGTAAGCTAACTGGACAGCACGTGCCATTGGTTGATCTAAGATGTGACAAACTCCCCATTCGTTAGTGAAGTTCGAGTTACACCAGACTTTACGGCCACTCCAGATCAATGCAATTTATGAAATGTGGGCTCGGCAGATTTTGACAGTTAGATGGACTATTGTGCATGTGATGACTTACACAATGAAAGAATTGTAACATATAAAGAGTAAAACTATTCAACTGAGAAGAAACAATCTATTTTGATCACAAAGACATACACAACCAATAATTGATCAAATTGTAGACAATTGTGCTTAGTCATTTGCCTGAATGTGCTAAAACATTTGCAAATGGTAACAAAGAGAAATGCTCTTGGCTATGGACACTCTGGACGATATGGACACTATGGAGGCTATGGACACTATGGAGGCTATGGACACTATGGACACTATGGACACTATGGACACTATGGACGATATGGACACTATGGAGGCTATGGACACTATGGACGATATGGACACTATGGAGGCTATGGACACTATGGAGGCTATGGACACTATGGACACTATGGACACTATGGACACTCTGGACGATATGGACACTATGGAGGCTATGGACACTATGGACACTATGGACACTATGGACGATATGGACACTATGGACGATATGGACACTATGGAGGCTATGGACACTATGGACACTATGGACGCTATGGAGGCTATGGACACTATGGACACTATGGACGATATGGACACTATGGACGATATGGACACTATGGAGGCTATGGACACTATGGACGATATGGACACTATGGAGGCTATGGACGATATGGACACTATGGACGATATGGACACTATGGAGGCTATGGACACTATGGACGCTATGGAGGCTATGGACACTATGGACACTATGGACGATATGGAGGCTATGGACACTATGGACACTATGGACACTATGGACACTCAGCTGACTGAGCTGGCCACTCATCCACTCCATAATGAAAATAATACAGACACAGTTCTGATGTTTAACTCTGGATTTAATCTGATATTCTACAAACATAAAAAACATGCGCGCACACACACACACACACACACACACACACACACACACACACACACACTCGGAGAGTCCGACTGTTCCAGGTTCGGTTAATGAAGTCCTGGAACACAACAGCAGTCTGAACAACAACACTCCTCCTCTTCATTTCTTCTTGCGGACTACTGTCCATCCATCCTCATCCTGACTGGAAGGAGGATGTTCTGGTCTGGTCTGGGAGGCGGAGCTAGCTGACAGACTGAAGGCGGAGCTAGCTGACTGACTGGAGGCGGAGCTAGCTGACTGACTGGAGGAAGAGCACTCCATCGCCTGCAGAAAGAAGAACACTTAGTTTAATCTGACTCACATTTCCATCCTGGAATCAGTCTCAACTACATCAAGGGTCAAAGGTCACAGCACACTGAATCATCATGATGATAGAGATTACATAGAGATTACTGTCGTCATGGTGACGACAGTGGTCCCTTTATTAAACCCTTTTGGGACCCTTTTTTAGCCCCCTTTTTCCCAAACCCGGGGTAGCCCCTATATTAAAAAATCACCCCCCTTTTTTAAAAATCAACCAAAACCCCCTTTTTAAAATGGGCAAAAAATATATTTAACCCCCCTTTTTTTAAAAAAACCCCGAGGCCAGTCCCTTTTCCCTAATCCTTTTTCCCAGAAAATCCCTTTTTCCGGAGTCCCATTTTAAAATTTGGGGCCTGGCCAATTTTAATATAACCTTTTTTAAAACCCTCCCAATGGATTTAATTTCCCCAAGATTTTATTAAACCCATGGGGAAGTAGACCCTTTTTTTTACCCAGCCCCCTTTTAAAAAACCCAAAGGGCCATCCCTTTTAAATTCCCATTCCCAAGCGGGCTGTGAGCCCAAACCCCCAAAATTTAAAAAACCCAATTCCCGGTAAAATTTTCCCCCAGCACCAAAAACCAAAAAATTTTAAATTGTAGCCCCTTTTTTAAACCCAACCCCGAAGGACCCTTTTAAAACCAAACAGAGAAGCCCTTTTTACCCGTTGACCCTTTATTTCCCAGGGGCCCATGCCCCTAAAAACCCCTAGCCCTTTTTTAAAACCCAAAAGGGCCATTAAGAAATTTTTAAAACCCTTTTAACCCTTTAAAACCCTTTTCCCTTTTTGAATTCCCCCCCATAAAACCCAAGAGGTGTGGCCCTATAAAAAAAACCCAGCCCAAAAAACCCTATAGAAACCCCAAAATTTTCCATGCCTAAGCCCTATATTTAACCCTAATAGATCCCTTTATTAACCCATCGGGCTAGTAGACCCTAAAAATTAAACCAAGTCAGAGAAACCCTTTTTTAAAATAAAACCCTTTAAAAACCCAAGCCAAAACCCTTTTTTTAACCCTATTTTAAAACCCGTCGGGCCGGGAGGGGCCCATTTTTAAACCCCATAGATCCCTTTTTTAAAACCCCAGTCAGCCCAGTAACCCCAAATTTTAAAACCCAAAAAAAAAAAAAAACCCGTCGGGCCAGTAGAGTTTTTTAAATTCCCTTTTAAAAACCCCAAAAGGGTAGATCCATTTATTAAACCCAGTAAAGGCCAGTAGACCCCTTATATTTAAACCCAGTAGATCCCTTTTTTAAAACCCCAAAGTCGGGCCCAAAGTAGGAGCCCTTATTTAACCCATTTGATCCTTTTTTAAAAACCACAGTCAAGTGCCAGTAGAGCCCTATATTTAACCCAGTAGATCCCTTATTTAACCCGTCAGGCAAGAGCCCTATATTTAACCCAGTAGATCCCTTTATTAAACCCAGTCAGGCCAGTAGAGCCCTATATTTAACCCAGTAGATCCCTATATTAAACCAACTCAGGACAGTAGATCCCTATATTAAACCAACTCAGGCCAGTAGATCCCTTTATTATACCCAGTCAGGCCAGTAGAGCCTTATATTTAACCCAGTAGATCCCTTTATTAAACCCAGTCAGGCCAGTAGAGCCCTATATTTAACCCAGTAGATCCCTTTATTTAACCCAGTCAGGCCAGTAGAGCCCTATATTTAACCCAGTAGATCCCTTTATTAAACCCAGTCAGGCCAGTAGAGCCCTATATTTAACCCAGTAGATCCCTATATTAAACCAACTCAGGACAGTAGATCCCTATATTAAACCAACTCAGGCCAGTAGATCCCTTTATTATACCCAGTCAGGCCAGTAGAGCCTTATATTTAACCCTGTAGATCCCTTTATTAAACCCAGTCAGGCCAGTAGAGCCCTATATTAAACCAAGTCAGGCCAGTAAAGCCCTATATTTAACCCAGTAGATCCCTTTATTAAACCCAGTCAGGCCAGTAGAGCCCTATATTTAACCCAGTAGATCCCTTTATTAAACCCAGTCAGGCCAGTAGAGCCCTATATTTAACCCAGTAGATCCCTTTATTAAACCCAGTCAGGAGTAGAGCCCTATATTTAACCCAGTAGACCCCTTTATAAAACCCAGTCAGGCCAGTAGAGCCCTACATTTAACCCAGTAGATCCCTATATTAAACCAAGTCAGACTAGTAGAGCCCTATATTTAACCCAGTAGATCCCTATATTAAACCAACTCAGTCCAGTAGAACCCTATCTTTAACCCAGTCAGGCCAGTAGAGCCCTATATTTAACCCAGTCAGGCCAGTAGAGCCCTATATTTAACCCAGTAGATCCCTATATTGAACCAAGTCAGACCAGTAGAGCCCTATATTTAACCCAGTCAGTCCAGTAGAACCCTATCTTTAACACAGTCGGTCCAGTAGAGCCCTATATTTAACCAAGTCAGTCCAGTAGAACCCTATATTTAACCCAGTCAGTCCAGTAGAAACCTATATTTAAATATATTTAAAAAATATATTTTTGAATGCAATTCACTTCAATTATGTGTATCAAAGTCTCAGGTCAGTACAACGATAAGTATCAATATGATGAAATAGTATGTTTAAACAGTTTAAAGCATCGATAAACATGAAACACCAGGTGACTGTATATTGAACCCAGTCATGCCTACCTCAGCCTCTTCGTCACTCTCCTCTTCATCATCTGCCGTAGGTGGCGCTGTGACCTTTGCCCTCTCAGTCTTCTTCTCTGCCAGTTTGATCACAGTCTGTCTGACCTGCTGCAGCGCCCCCTGCTGGCACTGAGCAAACAGCTGGCACAGACGGCAAGAGACCTAACAACATTATCATCATTATTATTATATAATGATAGATAACAGATAACACTTACAATCACAACCCAATCCTGCTGGTTATAGACAGGCTTTGTGTGTGTGTGTGTGTGTGTGTGTGTACCTGGGGTAAACTCCCATCATCCACCACAGTATTAAACTCCTGGTCCATCAATTCAGTGATGTAGTCCTCTACCTCATACTGCTGTAGGTCAGCTGGCAGCACAATCCAAGAACAGAAAGAGATTAAGAGTAAAAACAGCAAAGAAAATAAAATAAAAATAAGAAATCAGACAACAGTTCCTATGAAGCGGAGCAGCAACCCCCCCCCCCCCCCCAGAGTTGGGTTAGTGCAATTGATAAAACAAGTGCAATTGATATGGCAAATGATCCCCTGCCACATGAATCACTGAACTAGTAACCTAGTTACTTACTGTTGTCATGGAAATACTGCTGGACAACATCCACCATCCAATCAGCTTTCTGCTGGCCGTACACTCCACCGAACCCATTATCAACCGCTATCTGGAAAACACACGGCACAACTGGTCACAGTGGTTAGACTGGTTACACTGATTGAGTCGGAGTCGATCCAGTTCCAGTCCTGCAGCCCTCATGGCAGTGTGGCGACTCTACTACTGGTCAGAAAGCTCGGTAGTACTGGTCAGAGAGCTAGGTAGTACTGTTAGTACTGGTCAGAGAGCTCGGTAGTACTGTTAGTACTGGTCGGAGAGCTAGGTATTACTGTTAGTACTAGTCAGAGAGCTAGGTAGTACTGTTAGTACTGGTCAGAGCGAGGTAGTACTGGTCAGAGAGCTAGGTAGTACTGTTAGTACTGGTCAGAGAGCGAGGTAGTACTGGTCAGAGAGCTAGGTAGTACTGGTAGTACTGGTCAGAGAGCGAGGTCTGGGACTGAACACCCCCCTGTGTGCCTGGATCCTGGACTTCCTGACCGCCAGGCCCCAGGTGGTCAGGGTGGGCAGACACACCTCCAACCCCCTCACCCTGAACACAGGATCCCCCCAGGGTTGCGTCCTCAGCCCCCTACTGTACTCCCTGTACACACATGACTGTGTGGCCAGGTTCAGCTCCAACTCCATCATCAAGTTTGCGGATGACACAGTGGTGGTGGGCCTGATCTCCGACAACGACGAGAAGGCCTACCTGGAGGAAGTTGCTGATCTGTCACTCTGGTGCCAGGACAACAGCCTCCTCTTGAATGTCACCAAAACTAAGGAGCTGATTGTGGACTTTAGGAGGACACAACAACAGAGGACGTACTCACCACTGGGGATTAATGGGACTACTGTGGAGAGGGTGAGCAGGTATAAATACCTGGGAGTCCACATCACTGATGATCTGACATGGTCCACACACACTGACACTCTGGTGAGAAAGGCAAGGCAGCGCCTTTACCACCTCAGGCAACTGAGGAAATGTAAAGTCTCCCGGAGGATCCTTCAGTCCTTCTACTCTGGAGCTGTAGAGAGCATCCTGACAGGAAGCATCACTGCCTGGTTTGGCAACAGCTCCGCTCAAGACAGGAAGGCTCTGCAGAGAGTAGTGGAACTACACTCCCCACCCTGCAGGACTTGTACACCAGGAGGTGCAGAACCAGAGCCTGCAGGATCATGAAGGATCCTCACCACCCCAACAACGGACTGTTTCAGCTGCTGCGGTCAGGCAAGCGCCTCCGTAGTCACGCTGCCAAAACAGAGAGACTGAGACGGAGTTTCTTTCCTCAGGCCATCAGGACTGTGAACTCTGACCTCACCAGGGCCCCCACCAAGACACACACACTGCCCCTCTTATGCACACACACACACACACACACACACACACACACACACTTAGGTAGCGACTACACATAATTTATATACATATATACAAATTTTTATACATTTTTTACTTTATATTTCTTACCATTGTTAATAGTGCTCTTATTGTAAATACTGTGTACTGTTGCCCTTTGCACATTCCTGCTGAGCATTGCCACTTTTCATTTCACTGCACATCCTGTGTGTGTATGTGACAAATAAAGTTCTTGAATCTTGAATCTTGAAGGTAGTACTAGTACTGGTTAGTACTGGTCAGAGAGCGAGGTAGTACTAGTACTGGTTAATACTGGTCAGAGAGCTAGGTAGTACTGAAATGTTAAATGATTCTTCCAAATGTGACTAAACAAAATAATTCAGACAGAGCTGATAGAATAGATCGATACGTTTATAGCACTGTATTCTATTTAGTACCAGTGGATCATTTAGCACCGGTGGATCATTTAGTACCAGTGGATCCATAGCACTGTATTCTATTTAGTACCAGTGGATCCATAGCACTGTATTCTATTTAATACCAGTGGATCATTTAGTACCAGTGGATCCATAGCACTGTATTCTATTTAGTACCAGTGGATCCATAGCACTGTATTCTATTTAATACCAGTGGATCATTTAGTACCAGTGGATCCATAGCACTGTATTCTATTTAGTACCAGTGGATCCATAGCACTGTATTCTATTTAGTACCAGTGGATCCATAGCACTGTATTCTATTTAATACCAGTGGATCATTTAGTACCAGTGGATCCATAGCACTGTATTCTATTTATTCTATTTACCTGTAACACGGGCCAGGTTTCCAGCACGGCTCTCACTGCTTCTATAAAAGCTTCACGTGCGGCTGCGGACGCCGCCATGTTGGATCTGTCAGGCTCAACTAGCCGAGCTCAGATCGGATCACAGCAGACAGGAGCAGCAGACCACGGAGCCTCTTCCCCATCAGTATCGATCAGAACCGATCAGAACAGCCAACTGGTGATAGAATCTACTGTTCAATAGAATCTACTGCTTCCGCCCTGCAGCTGTTAAGATTATTGAAATAAAACGGATGAATGAAGCGACCACTAGGTGGCAGCCTGTCACAGCTGAGACGTCCCAGCGTCGACAATAGAGACAGACAGGCAGATGACAGACTGTCACACAGACTGTCAGACAGACAGATAGACAGAGAGAGAGACAGGAGGAGAAAGAGAGACAGACGGGAGAGAGAGAGAGAACAAAATGATTCATTCTGACAGAAGGATAAAAATAAATGATGTTTTTAAAATCTGTCTGATGATCGTCAGATAAAGAATGAGACGAGTTAAAACTGGTTCCTCATCATGTTCTCTACTTGTTCTCTAGTTGTTCTCTACTTGTTTTCTAGTTGTTCTCTACTTGTTCTCTAGTTGTTTTCTACTTGTTCTCTAGTTGTTCTCTAGTTGTTTTCTAGTTGTTTTCTAGTTGTTCTGACCAGTTTGAGGAACGTCAAATAAAAACATCTAATGATCGATCACCAAATGGATCCTGAGTAAATCAAGATGATTATTACCTCTATCTCTCCTCAGTACTTCATATATGATGGCTCTCTGACCTTCGACCTCCTGTGTCAGATCAGAGAGACAGAAATGACTAGAAGAAGAATGTAGATAACAGGAATGACCAGGACACACCTTAATGATGTCACTATATAAGGTTAAGGACTGTGACAACAATTTAATGTTTAAACAGTGACACATTTTATGTATTGGACACTGGAATTACATACATTTATATCAACCCCCCCGATATGACTGGATCTATGATCTACTATGATCTACTATGATCTCCTGTCAGCCACTGAGGAAGAAATGGGAAACATAAACACAAAGACAGCACAACCCGAATGAAGACAGTAGATGTTGTAAAAATATAGAAATACATGGTGGATCAGTGTGACAGGACCAAACATCCTGTAGGAACGAACGTCTGCTTCCTGTTTGTAGAGAGCAAACATACATACATGCATACATACATACATACATACATCCATCCATACATACATACATACAATATCAATATCCATTGCATGCACCGGCATCTTCCCTCACAGCTTCCTCTCTCTTCACGTCTTCTTTACATTGAACAGCATTACTCTTCAGAAACACGTTGTGTTGTTGTGAACATGCAGAAAAACAACTGAGATGAACAGAAAATAACAATAATAATCACCTTACAGATATGAAACATGTGGATCTGAACCCATTGCTGTCCGGTAACCAGAAGGTCCCAGGTTCGATCCCTGCAGCAGCACGTGTCCATCGACAGCCATGAGTCCTGCTGAAGTGTCCTTGAGCCAGGCACTGAACCAGAGAGGTGTTTCTGCTAAACCCTAAAATGTAAAATGTGATTTCTTCTTGGACTGAAACACTGAGCAGTCAGCTGAGTCGGTTTCTGCAGATCATCTTGTCAACAGAACAAAGACAGCTTAGTGTACAAAATGACACTGATATAGAAATAGAAATATAGAAGAACAGAACAGCTCAGTCTAAGCTCAGCATTGGCCCCTTTGTATGGAGAGAGTGTGTGTGTGTGTGTGTGTGTGTGTGTGTAATTGAATGTGGATAAGAGGATCAAACTGTGTGATTGTAGCTGGAAAAGTTTACCTGGAATGAATAAATGAATCAAGTAATTTGAAAGCAGAACAGACAGATAACTGACCCAGAGTCAGTCTCATCACATCAGTTCAAATGTCCAGCAGCAGCAGCTTTCAGCGTTGGTGTCCGTGTGTCATCATCCTCTGATTCAGTGGTTTTAATTATGTTTTCTCATATTTTTAACCTATTTTATCGTGTTTTATGAAGCTGAAACAAAACAAAGTCCATACTGTAACATTAGTGATCCGCAGGTTACAAACCATCCAGAACCAAACAGACAACAGCAACATAAAGGTTGACTGTTAGTCTGCTGACCTCAGTTGGCTAGGAGAGGTCAGAGCAGGCTAGCAGCCATCAGATGTAGTCTGGTACTGAATGTAGCTTCGGGTTCAAGACCAACTGCTAGTCTGATCTAAACCAGCTTACACGGGTTCAGTTCTGAGGAAATAACTCATGTGACCAGGGCTCTAGAACAGGGATTCTCAACTACTGGGCCACGGCCCACAAGTGGACCTCGGGTGTCCGCTTGTGGTCCCTAAGCCTACCATCAGAAATGTTTTTTATTTCTTACTGACTCATTTCATAGGTGGCTTTGAGTTGGGAAAGGATGAGAACACAGGGGTTACCAGAGTAACGTGTTACTAACGCTCTAGAACATGACGTTACCATAGCAGCATGTGACTAATGCACTAGAACACGACAGTTACCATAGTAACTCAACCATTACTGGTTACTGCAGTATGTCTGTTCTCTCTGTTCCTTATTCTTGATGTCTGAATTAGATTTGGGTTCGACCCTGGGCCGTGAATAATAGACTTCCTATATTTGATGACATCACTGTCTAGCCCTCTTTTAATTGGTCCTAATGTGTCACCATGAGTTGAACAAGCTGCTTACACTGGACGGCATCTTGACTCCAGAAGCTTCTTTCTGGAGGTCAGGTTTTCTGGATGAATATCTCCATTGATTCCTAATGGGGATTCCTGCTGCTGATCACATCCCAGTCAACATTTACACTGGTTCACTTGGGATCTAAACTGGTGCTGGTGAAACCCAGTTTCACTCTGGTTTTACACAAGCTCCCAGTTATGCTAGCTGATCAGGAACATAACTAGACGCTCCTGCTTCTCCCACTGCTGACGTCTAGATCTTTGAGCGCTGTCCTCCATCTGAAGAGTTTCACAGTGGAGCTGAGCTGGTTTTCTGAATGGGGATAATGGTGGAGGGACATGATGATAGACCAGATGAAGAGATGTCTTCTGGACTGTCTCTAGGCCGTCAGATGTCTTCAGGCTGATTCACTACAGGATGTTCAGAATGGATGGTCCTGCTCCAGCTCAACCAGACCAGATGATATAGTCACAGTCCAGCTCGTTGAGTCTTTAAAAAGTGTTCAGACATTGTAGAAAGGAAGGCATGTGATAGATAAAAGGAATGTGTCGTTGGATGTGATGAATGTGTTCTCGGTGTGTTCAATGATGTGTGTGATCTTCATGATGATGTCATTGGGTTCTGGAAGATGATTGGTTGAGCTCAGCTACCTGGGGAGAGAACAGGAGAATAATCAGTGTGTGTTGCTACTGAGCAGCTCCACAGAGGGTTGAGGGTTGAGTGTTGAGTGCCTAACTCCACCCCCCCATCTATTAATAATGAAGTTTTACTGCTGGAAAACCAAGTTGACCTCGTTAATTGTGAGTGGCTGCTGGACTTCCTGACTGAGGTTAAACCAGGCTGGTTAGATGAGCCACATAACATAGTGTTCAGTTAACCACATTGCATAGTGTTCAGTTAACCACATTGCATAGTGTTCAGTTAACCACATAACATAGTGTTCAGTTAACCACATTGCATAGTGTTCAGTTAACCACATTGCATAGTGTTCAGTTAACCACATAACATAGTGTTCAGTTAACCACATAGCATAGTGTTCAGTTAACCACATTGCATAGTGTTCAGTTAACCACACTGCATAGTGTTCAGTTAACCATATCGCATAATGTTCAGTTAACCATATTGCATAGTGTTCAGTTAACCACATCGCATAGTGTTCAGTTAACCACATCGCATAGTGTTCAGTTAACCACATAACATAGTGTTCAGTTAACCACATTGCATAGTGTTCAGTTAACCACATAACATAATGGTCAGTTAACCACATTGCATAGTGTTCAGTTAACCACATTGCATAGTGTTCAGTTAACCACATTACATAGTGTTCAGTTAACCATATTAGTGTTCAGTTAACCACATTGCATAGTGTTCAGTTAACCACATAACATAGTGTTCAGTTAACCACATTGCATAGTGTTCAGTTAACCACATCGCATAGTGTTCAGTTAACCACATAACATAGTGTTCAGTTAACCACATTGCATAGTGTTCAGTTAACCACATTGCATAGTGTTCAGTTAACCACATAACATAATGGTCAGTTAACCACATTACATAGTGTTCAGTTAACCATATTAGTGTTCAGTTAACCACATTGCATAGTGTTCAGTTAACCACATAACATAGTGTTCAGTTAACCACATTGCATAGTGTTCAGTTAACCACATAGCATAATGTTCAGTTAACCACATTGCATAGTGTTCAGTTAACCACATTGCATAGTGTTCAGTTAACCATATTACATAGTGTTCAGTTAACCACATTGCATAGTGTTCAGTTAACCACATAACATAATGGTCAGTTAACCACATTGCATAGTGTTCAGTTAACCACATTGCATAGTGTTCAGTTAACCACATTACATAGTGTTCAGTTAACCATATTAGTGTTCAGTTAACCACATCGCATAGTGTTCAGTTAACCACATAACATAGTGTTCAGTTAACCACATTGCATAGTGTTCAGTTAACCACATCGCATAGTGTTCAGTTAACCACATAACATTTCATAGTGTTCAGTTAACCACATTGCATAGTGTTCAGTTAACCACATAACATAATGGTCAGTTAACCACATTACATAGTGTTCAGTTAACCATATTAGTGTTCAGTTAACCACATTGCATAGTGTTCAGTTAACCACATAACATAGTGTTCAGTTAACCACATTGCATAGTGTTCAGTTAACCACATAGCATAATGTTCAGTTAACCACATTGCATATTGTTCAGTTAACCACATTGCATAGTGTTCAGTTAACCATATTACATAGTGTTCAGTTAACCACATTGCATAGTGTTCAGTTAACCACATTACATAGTGTTCAGTTAACCACATTACATAGTGTTCAGTTAACCACTTTGCATAGTGTTCAGTTAACCACATTACATAGTGTTCAGTTAACCACATTGCATAGTGTTCAGTTAACCACATTACATAGTGTTCAGTTAACCACATAACAGTGTTCAGTTAACCACATTGCATAGTGTTCAGTTAACCACATAGCATAATGTTCAGTTAACCACATTGCATAGTGTTCAGTTAACCACATTGCATAGTGTTCAGTTAACCATATTACATAGTGTTCAGTTAACCACATTGCATAGTGTTCAGTTAACCACATTACATAGTGTTCAGTTAACCACATTGCATAGTGTTCAGTTAACCATATTACATAGTGTTCAGTTAACCACATTGCATAGTGTTCAGTTAACCACATTACATAGTGTTCAGTTAACCACATTGCATAGTGTTCAGTTAACCACATAACATAATGTTCAGTTAACCACATTGCATAGTGTTCAGTTAACCACATTTCAAGCCAGGAGAGACTAGGTTTGCAAGCTTAATGGATAATCTAAACTGACTCCAGTTGGAGTCAATGATCAATGATCATGGGATCAATGATCATGGGCTACAGGAGAACCTTGGATTGAGGGAAACTCCCCCGTAGACCGAGACACAGATGGGGCAGGTATCCTATATATAGGGATGTGGTAGTTTGTGATTGGTTCCCTTGAAGGAGGAAGGAGTGTCCTTGCTGAAATGGGCTGATTGAACAACAAGCTGATTGAACAACAAACAAGCTGATTGGACAACAAGCTGATTGAACAACAAGCTGATTGAACAACAAACAAGCTGATTGGACAACAAGCTGATTGAACAACAAACAAGCTGATTGAACAACAAGCTGATCGAACAACAAGCTGATTGGACAACAAACAAGCTGATTGAACAACAAGCTGATTGCTGTCAGAACACCAAAGGACCAGATGTATAAACTCTGTGTATATTTACTGTAGTAAATCTGTGTACGCACAAAACAGGAAACATACATACGCAGTATTTTGGTCAGATGTATAAAACCACGTACGTCTCTTCCCACGTGTTTTTTCCTCATACATCTCAATCATCCTGAAATTGTGCGCACGTGCACGAGCCTTCTGACCACGCCCATGAACCTTCTAACCACGCCCACATGCATTCTGACCACGCCCACAATTTACTATAAATGGCTTCCAACACCTCCAACTGCCTGGTTTGCATATAAAGGGCCAGCATTTAGTTTGGAGGAGAAACGGTGGAAGCATTTAAGAAGCAATAGAAGAAGAAACGCAATTTTACCGACTTTTGTTTTTTAAATAATGGTTGATCAACTTGACAGAAGAAAACGTGTTTTATTATTATTATTATTATTATTATTTATATATTAAGCTCTGGTATTACCAACCAAATGAAACAAGTTGAATGGCAGAAAGTAACCGAAGCAGTGAACGCCGTTAGTTCTGATCCACAGACCCTGGAGGAGAGGAGGAGAGGAGAGGAGGAGAGGAGAGGAGAGGAGAGGAGAGGAGAGGAGAGGAGGAGGAGAGGAGAGGAGGAGAGGAGGAGAGGAGGAGAGGAGAGGAGAAGAGGAGAGGAGAGGAGAGGAGGAGAGGAGAGGAGAGGAGACCACTAAAACAGCGTTTTATCATCTTCGCATTATTGCCAAAATTCAACCTATGCTAACAGAGGCAGACACAGAAATTTTAGTACATGCCTTTGTATCATCGAGAATCGATTATTTCAATGTCCTTTTTTCGGGCTTACCTACTGGGCGCACTAAAAAACTACAACTGGTCCAGAATGCTGCTGCCAGAATCCTGACCAACACCAGAAACTTCAACCACATAACGCCCATCCTTTGCCTCAGTACACTGGCTACCAATTCAGGCCAGGTGTGACTTTAAGGTGCTTTTACTTACATATAAATCATTACATGGGATGGCACCGTCCTACTGATCAGATCTGATCAAACCATATAAACCGCCACGCCCCCTCAGATCTCAGGACGCTGGCTACCTGTCTATCCCAGCAGTCAAAAAGAAAACTGCAGGTAACAGAGCCTTTTCTTACCGGGCTCCCTATCTCTGGAACAGTCTGCTGCCTCAATCAGAGAGGCAGGCTCTATCGAAGTCTTTAAGTCAAGGCTAAAAACCCATTTATTCTCTCTGTCATTTGACCAGCCTTGAGGGAGTGGCTCAGTCTCTTCTCAGAGTAAGGCTAGACCAGTTAGCTCATCCTAGCTCAGGGTCCTGATGGATACTAGCATCCTGCCTACATGTCCTATTCTCCTGGTCTACCTGCTCCTGTCCTCTGATTGGTCATGTTTGTCTGTGTGAGTGAGAGTGTGTATGGGTGTGTGTGGGTGAGTCTCCTATCTGTTCCAGGCTGTCAGGGTGTGTGTGGGTGAGTCTCCTATCTGTTCCAGGCTGTCAGGGTGTGTGTGGGTGAGTCTCCTATCTGTTCCAGGCTGCAGCTCAGCAGAGTTGGTGTCTGGTTGGTCTCCCCTCCTAGGACGATGCTGACTGAGCTGCTGTTTGCTGTGATGCCCCATCAGATCTGGATGTCCCACCATAATAAACTTGTATATATTGTGTATACGCTGCTTGCCCAAACTCGGCATCTATTGCAGCCCAGCCGTCCTGATAGGGGGATCCCTCTCTGAGCAGCTCCTCCCTCTCTGAGTAGCTCCTCCCTCTCTGAGTAGTCCCTCCCTCCCTGAGTAGCCCCTCCCTCTCTGGGTAGCTCCTCCCTCCCTGAGTAGCTCCTCCCTCTCTGAGTAGCCCCTCCCTCCCTGAGTAGCCCCTCCCTCTCTGAGTCGCTCCTCCCTCCCTGAGTAGCCCCTCCCTCTCTGAGTAGCCCCTCCCTCTCTGAGTCGCTCCTCCCTCTCTGAGTCGCTCCTCCCTCTCTGAGTTGGGGGATGTGCAGCTGTGAAGCCTTAGAGACTGGAACAGTGATTAAGGGCTGTACAGATAAATTTGATTTGATTTGATTTGATTTGATTCAGCAGTTCAGGTGAATCTGACCTTAGACCAGAACTACAGAACCAAGACTAACCTGTGATGTCATCAAGAGAGCTGGTCCATTGACAGTGAATGGGAGTCTGACACACACCAGTTCATTCCTGTTGGTCTATAAACACAATGTCATTCTTTTATTAAAATCTGATATGATGATATGATGCAGTTTGATTGATTACATATTTATTGTAGAATTGATCAATACTACACTGGTTGTCTATGGGAGGCTCTGTACCTGAACCTGATGTATTATTATTATTTCAGGACCAGTAAATGCTTTTTCAGAGGCCTTTCCATCTTGATGGCATAAAAATGGTCAGATTTAAGTACATTGAAGAATCTGTTTCTTGAATGTAAAGTCTCCATGATCATTCATGAGACGTGGTAAAACCATACAGGCTGAAAGGTGTGGCGTCACAGTGACTCGATCAATATCGTTATTTGAGGCTCCAGGGTTTGTCTCTCTGACTGGAGAAGAGGGTTCAAATCCCAATACTGACCAGCAATTTTAATACTCATTTAGTTGACATTTCAGACACCCTGTAGAAGTTCAGAAGTCCTTGACAGTCAGTGGTGATGTTTCAGTCTGATAACATTCATATGTGATTTGTGTTTTAGGACAGATTGTCCCTTTAACAGCAAGTTGCAGCATGTAACCTCTAACCCAACATGTCAGCTCTGATTCTCTGCTTTTAATTAAAACTCATTCATGACTGGCAGACAGAAACAAGGCTAACACACACAGACCACAGACCACACACACACACCACACACACAGACAGACACACACACACACACACACACACACCACACACCACACACCACAGACACACACACACTGGTTAAAGATATCCTGTTGTGTTTTCCAATATCCTGTTTCTGTTTCATCAATACATCCTGTCCCAGCCTGTCAACCAATCAGATGAGTTCCCATGTCACATGATAGTCACATGACAGTCACATGACAGCCACATGACAGCCACATGACAGCCACCGCTGGAACCAGCAGGTTTTCACATGACAACACTGAAGAACACCAGAAACCGTCTTTACTCACAACGCCCCCCAGTGCGATAGGAATAGTGGTAGTGCCTTGCTCTAGGGAATTGAACTACCAACCCTGCAGCATTAGTGCCTTGTTCTAGGGAATTGAACCAGCAACCCTGCAGCGGTAGTGCCTTGCTCTAGGGAATTGAACCAGAAACCCTGCAGCGGTAGTGCCTTGCTCTAGGGAATTGAACCAGCAACCCTGCAGCGGTAGTGCCTTGCTCTAGGGCAGGGGTCGGCAACTACATTTAGCCTCGGGCCAATTTTTTTTGTTGCAGTTGCTCGGTGGGCCAGACCATAATATAACTATAACATATATATATAACATAACATAATATAACTATAATATATATATAACATAAAATATAACTATAATATATATATAACATAATATAATATAACTATGTATTGAAGACTGAAGTGTAATCCCATTCTGAACATGCTTTTAATAAATGTAGTAAATTGTTTTCCTCATCAGAAACATGAACGCCATCAGGATCATAGACATATATATCATATATGTATATATGTCTATGATCAGGAGCCTCAGCAGTTTTATTCTCAAACCAAAACGTTTCCGTTTCCGTAGCAACAGGCAGGGCGACATCACCCTAAACATCTGAGGGGGCGCAGAGAGAAATACAAGCTGGCACACTGCTGACCTCAACATGTTTGTCTCATCATGCTGACCTGATCACTGGATCAATACATAAAACATGTCAATACCAATATGAATCTCACATGGATTGACCTTCTAGATCAGATTTCTCTCTCGGCTTGCCGGACCTCTGGAGCTGTCCACCTCACTTGTGATGGGCTTTGGCTTTCACCCTTTGCTTTGAAGAATGAAGATACTTTTCTCTGCAAATATGAATTGAATTCAGTGTAGACTGACTGAGAGCTTTTCCACCAACACCTAACCTGCAGACTGGTGGCTTTGGTGCTCGGTGGCTGACCTGCCGGTGGACACAAGGTGCGCCTGCCGGGTGAGACGCCGCTGAAAAGCGTCCGTCTCTGTCTGGCGGTCCGGTTGTAGCTACACTTACTTTTTAATAAAAGATAATATTGAAAGAATGAGTGATTCAAGTAACGCCCCATAACGTTGGGCTCTAGATTGGTGGAAACGCTGGTTCTTAAGGTCAGCTGGTTCCAGTGCTCAGCACCGACTTGTGAACGACAGGAACGAACCAAACGGAAGAAGGGGAGTTGATTACCAACATTCTGTTGAGTGAATAAACATCTTAATATGTATTTGTTGAGAAATAAAAAACATATTATATGTAGATAGATTGTGTGGCGCTACAATAACTGGAAACTACTGGCGGGCCAGAATTCTCTTTTCCTGGGCCACTACTGGCCCACGGGCCAGTAGTGCTGATCCCTGCTCTAGAGAATAGAACCCCCAACCCTGCAGCGGTAGTGCCTTGCTCTAGGGAATAGAACCCCCAACCCTGCAGCGGTAGTGCCTTGCTCTAGAGAATAGAACCCCCAACCCTGCAGCGGTAGTGCCTTGCTCTAGGGAATAGAACCCCCAACCCTGCAGCGGTAGTGCCTTGCTCTAGGGAATAGAACCCCAGACCAGTGAAGCGCTACAGCAGCATGAATGTTTTAAATGTGTCCTCCAGGAATATCTCACATCATGTTGAGGATCCTCCCTGTCCTGTTGACACTCACATGTCAATCATGTTTCCTGTGGCGCATCACTTCCTCATCACTTCCTCATGTTTCCTGTGGCGCATCACTTTCTCATGTTTCCTGTGGCGCATCACTTCCTGTGGCGCATCACTTCCTCATGTCCATATATGGAAAGAAAACCCTTAATAATTATCCAAACTTGAAAAAAAAAGACACGCCAGCTTCACAGATATTTGGTTCCAATGACGACGACTGTGTGCTTTGATTCTGTCGAGCTGGACCAATTTCTTGGTTCTAGGACATTAGGTCAGATCAGGTTTGGGCCTTTAGTGTGTGTGTGTGTGTGTGTGTGTGTGTCATGTGGGGTGCACAGTTCTAACTGTGAGAAAGTTGCGCTGAGGTCAGATAGCGTTCAGTTTTCATGCTAGCTAAACATGACGCCATGCTCTTCCTCAATAGAGCTGAAAGCTTCTACTGTGACGCCATGCTCTTCCTCAATAGAGCTGAAAGCTTCTACTGTGACGCCATGCTCTTTCTCAATAGAGCTTATTAAGAGACTTTTCTTTCCAGCCACAATCCTTGGCGAGAATTAGGACTAAATTCTAGTGCATAGAAACTGGTCAGACATGTTTCTTTATTTCATAAATAAATGACATATATAATGACAACATGTCATCGTTTTCATGAAGCCAGATATGATTTATTTGTATGTTTGCACGGTGCTGCAGGGCCGCTGAGCCAATAGGCCTAGTTCAGCATGCTTCAGCAGTTTAAGATATTTGCTTTGTTCAAGGGGCAACATACTTAATATACAATACAATACAATACAATACAATACAATACAATACAACATACATGTTGTATTGTTATTACTGTGCTGAGACCAGTGTCATGATGAGGTCAGAGGCTGCTATTAGGCTGTATGTGT
The DNA here is from genome assembly GCA_034670405.1 of Hoplostethus atlanticus. Taxonomy (NCBI): domain Eukaryota; kingdom Metazoa; phylum Chordata; class Actinopteri; order Trachichthyiformes; family Trachichthyidae; genus Hoplostethus; species Hoplostethus atlanticus. The sequence continues at coordinate 185,939 of JAXDDX010000140.1, read as the reverse complement.
TGTTGTTGGACTTGGGTCTCAATCTGACTAGACGTTGTCGGGCTTGGGTCTCAATCTGACTAGACGTTGTCGGCCTCGTGTCTCAATCTGACTAGACGTTGTCGGCCTCGGGTCTCAGTCTGACTAGACGTTGTCGGGCTCGGGTCTCAGTCTGACTAGACGTTGTCGGCCTCGGGTCTCAATCTGACTAGACGTTGTCGGCCTCGGGTCTCAGTCTGACTAGAGGTTGTCGGCCTCGGGTCTCAATCTGACTAGACGTTGTCGGCCTCGGGTCTCAGTCTGACTAGACGTTGTCGGCCTCGGGTCTCAATCTGACTAGACGTTGTCGGCCTCGGGTCTCAGTCTGACTAGACGTTGTCGGCCTCGGGTCTCAGTCTGACTAGACGTTGTCGGCCTCGGGTCTCAGTCTGACTAGACGTTGTCGGCCTCGGGTCTCAATCTGACTAGACGTTGTCGGCCTCGGGTCTCAGTCTGACTAGACGTTGTCGGCCTCGGGTTTCAGTCTGACTAGACGTTGTCGGCCTCGGGTCTCAGTCTGACTAGACGTTGTCGGCCTCGGGTCTCAGTCTGACTAGACGTTGTCGGCCTCGGGTCTCAGTCTGACTAGAGGTCAGGCAGGTACATTACACATTACATTACAGTCATTTAGCAGACGCTTTTATCCAAAGCGATATACAAAGGTGATAGTTAGGGAGTAATGTCTAGACCGGTGCAGACCTCTAATTTGTACTGCTGGGAATATAAAGCATGGAGGAAGACACGGAGAGACAGACAGACAGACAGACAGACAGACAGACAGACAGATAGACAGACAGATAGACAGACAGACAGAAGGGTGGCAAAGGGAAAGTAAGGGAATTAAAAAACTATGGACAAACTGAGACACAGAAACCCAGATCCTGCACACACACACAAACACTAAAACACACACGCACACACACACACACACACACATGCACACACACACTACAACTTGTCTTGCCCCCCCCCCCCCCAGCTGGTCTTTACAGAACAGAATGCAGTTTTAGTCCCTGTATTACTGTAGTATTAGTACTTGTAATGTATAATGTTACTGTAGTATTAGTAGTACTTTTTAAGTAAGTGTAATATTACTGTCATCCTATAACTTGTAATGTATAGTATCACTGTACCTAGTACCTGTAGTGTGTAGTAGTACTGTAGTGTTAGTACAGTGTGTAGTATTATTGTAGAATTAAGTACTTTTAGTGTATAATATGACTGTAGTATTAGTACTTGTAGTATTAGTCCTTGTAATGTATAGTATTACTGTAGTATTACAGTTTTTTACAATCGTTTTCACACTTGTCTCAATACCATGTCCACTTCTTCAAAACTGAAGAAGTGGACAGTGTGCTTTTGAAACACACACCTGAGCACATCAGTTAACCTTTGGTGCAAAATGCACTTCAACCACCAAAACACTTCATATTTCACCCAGAAGTGACTCATGCTGCTGAACTATAGCATATGCTTTCTCCCATAAGACTTTGTCACTCAATGTACAATGAACTAAAAAACACAGACAACTTGGAGCATTGCAAAATACATATATTATGTGTTTCCCTTTCCTCTATTTTTGCATCCACAAATATTTCAAGCCAAGCAGCTAAAGAAACTTTTGATCTGTTGGTTTGCCTCTCACAATAGATGTCATGACTGAGTGTGGTAAATTTACAGTAAACTGTAAATGAATGAATGTTTTACTGTATCGGAAACCCAGAATAACAATCTTTACTGTGTAATGTAAAACAATATATGATAAAGAAACAAATTACAAAAGCAACAGTATTCTTCAGGGGGTTTACTATATTTTGCCATTTGTTCTCACAGTGCAATATACTGTAGTTCAGAAAAGAAAAATACAATAAAATCAATTACTCAAAATACATTACAATCAATAACAGAAAATACCAAATAGCAATATTTTCCCTATATACATATACATATACATATACATGCACATTTCAATGCAAGTATGACCACTTTTGTACAGATGGTAACAAGGCTACAAACTGAATAAACTGAATAAACTTTCTGCTAAAATCAGAATAATCTGTTTTACGTATTTCAAGCGTATAGTTTCATTTGTCTGTCAAAATGCAACATATTTCCATCCACAGTGATCAGAATTTTGTTGGGTTTTGAACTGAAAGTTAACTGTTTTGAACAGAGTATCTAAATGTCTGCAAAATTTGCTGTAGTTGTACAGAATCTTGCTGGTGGTGAACACTGACTGAGAGAGGTATTCATGAATTTTGGAAGAAGTGGTGATTGAATGCCTCTTGTATCAAAGCAATGCAAAAGTATACACAGTTTAGTTCACATAGTCTACTGATATGGTGAATGTGTTAAGTGTTTTGAAAAAGTGGACATGGTATTGAGACAAGTGTGAAAACGATTGTAAAAAACTGTAAGTACTTGTAGTGTTAGTACTTGTAGTTCTAGTACTCATACTAGAACTTATAATATATAGTATTACTGCAGTACTAGAACTTGTACTGTATCATATTTCTGTGGTACTAGAACTTGTAATGTTTAGTTTTACTGTAGTATTAGTAGCTGTAGTGTGTAGTAGTATTGTAGTATTAGTACCTGTAGTATATGGTATTATTGTAGTATTAGTACCTGTAGTGTATGGTATTATTGTAGTATTAGTACCTGTAGTGTGTCGTAGTACTGTAGTATTAGTAGTGTGTAGTATCACTGTAGTACTAGTACCTGTAATGTGTAGTAGTACTGTATTATTGTGGTACCTGTAGTGTGTAGTAGTACTGCAGTATTACTGTGTTCTGTCCGGTTCGATCTTCGTCTCTCCGTTCTGTTTCTCATTTAAAGATTTCTGAGACAATCTGGTGGACATGGTGGCTGCCTGGACCACGGCCTGGAGAGGAGAGGTATTATTAGTAGTACTAGTAGGACTAGTAGGACTAGTAGTAGTAGGAGTAGTCAAGTCAAGTTTATTTATACAGCCCTTTATAACAAACAAGCCTCAATGGACCTTACAGGCCAAACTAAGTCCAGCTGATAGACAATCAAGTTATGACACATGATGCAAACAGAAATAGAAGGCTGTAGCAGGACAGGAAGACTCAGGTGACTACAGGACTAACTAAGTCGGCTGAAACTGGTCAGACCTTAAAGCTTCTCTTCCTCTTCTGGACATTCTGCTCTGGGTGGAGGAGGATGACGTAGACCTTCGGCATGTAGAGCATCCCGAGAGAGACTGACGCACTGAGAGACATAGAGACAGTCAGGGTGGTGGTCTGGATGAACATCTAGAGAGACAGACAGGCAGAGAGACAGGCTGTCAGGGTGGTGGTCTGGATAAACATCTAGAGAGACAGACAGGCAGAGAGACAGGCTGTCAGGGTGGTGGTCTGGATGAACATCTAGAGAGACAGACAGGCAGAGAGACAGGCTGTCAGGGTGGTGGTCTGGATGAACATCTAGAGAGACAGACAGGCAGAGAGACAGGCTGTCAGAGTGGTGGTCTGGATGAACATCTAGAGAGACAGACAGGCAGAGAGACAGCCTGTCAGGGTGGTGGTCTGGATGAACATCTAGAGAGACAGACAGGCAGAGAGACAGGCTGTCAGAGTGGTGGTCTGGATGAACATCTAGAGAGACAGACAGGCAGAGAGACAGCCTGTCAGGGTGGTGGTCTGGATGAACATCTAGAGAGACAGACAGGCAGAGAGACAGGCGGTCAGGGTGGTCTCTTGCTGTTCTCGCCGCCCGGTGTTTTGCAAACAGCTCCGCTAAACTTCGCTCCATCTAAAACTTTAGATCACCGAATCCCACCAGACAACTACAGGTTCGGTTTATTTTATTTGTATTCTTTTTTTTTTTCTTTCATCCGACCGTGTCAATTTTTCCACCAGCGTATTTTTCGATCTCAGCTGCCGGCTCCCCCGTACAACCCGACCTAGTCTCCCAACCATACCAAGGGTAAGCATGGCTTCTTGTTCTCCGTGCCCCTCTTGTGTGCTCGTTTTAGAGAGGTAGTCTCTGTTAGAGAGACGTGTCCGTCAGTTAGAAGCGGATAGGCCGATTACCTTAGACGAGACGGGCACCCCAGACAGCCTAGATACGTGGCCATCTAGCCGGCTCACGAGCGCTAGTAGTAGCCCGAGCGTTAGCGAAGATAGCGTAGCTCCATCGGCAGTGGGTGGCGAGTTTGTCCCGGTCTCCGGACGTCGGAGAGCCCGCCGGTTCCAGCCGCCACTTGTGCGGCCCGATTCGCCACCGGTGCCACCGATGGCTAATCGTTTCACTGTTCTTGCTAGTCCCTGTGGTCGGCGCGTCTCCCCGGCTCCCCGGACCCGCCGACTGTCTCGCACCCTAGTTATCGGCGATTCCATCACCCGTAATGTTAGGCTTGAGTCGCCGGCCGAGGTTTTTTGTTTACCTGGGGCCAGAGCTACCGACATTGAGGCTAACTTAAGGGTGCTGGCGAACAATAGGTTCAGACACAAGGGTAAGAAAGAGGCAAACGGTCCACCCAGTGAGTATAGCAACATCATAGTACAAGTCGGCGCCAATGACATTAGGATGAGGCAATCGGAGGTCACCAAGCTCAACATAGCCAGGACATGTGACCTCGCTAGGAAGATGTGTCGGCATCGATTAATTGTCTCTGGCCCCTTACCTTTCGCGAGGGGCAATGATGAGAGTTATAGCAGATTAGTCTCCCTCAACCTCTGGCTAGTGAAGTACTGTGAAGAAAAGGGATTAGTCTTCTTAGATAACTGGCCCTCCTTCTGGGGCAAACCCGGCTTGCTGAAAGCTGACGGCCTCCACCCTAATGGGGTAGGCGCTGCTTTATTATCTAGCAACATAGATAGATGTTTAAGGGAAAGCTGACATCTGTCCGTAGAGCTCGCCGGGATGCAGGTGATTAGAGAACCTGCTAGGCCTAGAAAGGGTGTGGAGTCTGCCAGGTTAGAGCTTACAGCAGAACAGACTGAGACTGTGTCCCCCCCCCCCTCGCCATTTTCTCCCCATATCTGTCGAGTTTTACCAGTCTGCATTTACTTTATCCTCTGGCAGCAGCACCTCTCGATTGATAAAAACTCTAGCAGTATTGAACGCCTCACTGTGGGCTTCATCAATATAAGATCATTGTGAACAAAAGCGTTACTGATCAATGATTTGATTACTGAACATAATCTAGACATGATGGGTCTCTGTGAAACCTGGCTAAAGCCAAATGAGTTTCTGCCTCTAATTGAAGCTTCTCCCCCAAACTTTCTTAGTTCTCAGGTTGCCCGGGAGACGAAAAAAGGAGGGGGTGTTGCCCTGATATTTAACCCTATCCTTAGTCTTACTCCCAACACGAACAACAAATTTACATCCTTCGAAGTCCTGATTCTGCGCCCTACAGCTACGAATCTCCCATCATTCTACTTAGCAGTACTTTACCGCCCACCTGGGCCCTATTCGCTCTTCTTAGAAGAGTTCTCCAATTTCATTTCGGACTTAGTGACCCGAGCTGATAATATTCTCATTATCGGCGATTTTAACATTCACCTGAATAATTCCACCGATCCTCTCAGTAAGGCCTTCCTAGATCTTATTGATACTTGCGGCCTCACTCAATTTGTTAATGAACCAACCCACCATGGCGGCAACACCCTTGACCTGGTTCTGACCCGTGGCATTCCTGTTTCTGCTTTAGTGGTCTCCTCTTATGTGCCCGCCCTATCTGATCACTATCTCATTAAATTTGAAATCGAATTGATCTTCCCACGCCAAAAATGTGAAGATACTTATATTAGCCGTCATATTAATGCCACTACGGTCTCGTTACTATCTGAAAAACTGCCCAGTTTTCTCGCACCACTCTCTGGTCATGTTGGCTCACTCGACAATTTTGCCAACGAACTAAACGCTAGCCTTACCAACGCGCTTGACTCAATCGCCCCGTTAGTTACTAGAAAACACCACGCTAGGAAGTTTGCACCGTGGTTTACCCACGACACTCGTGCACTTAAACAAGCCTGTAGAAAACTAGAACGTAAATAGCGATTGACCAAACTCGAAGTCTTCCGGCTTGCCTGGAATGATAGCTTGCTAAATTATAAATGTGCACTCTCGTCAGCTAAAACTGCACACTTCTCTAGGTTAATCAGTGCAAATAAAAACAACCCAAAGTTTCTATTCGACACTGTTGCTAAGCTAACACGGAATCCCTCCCCCTCTGATAGCTCTCTGTTTTCTCCGAATTATTTCATGTCCTTTTTTAGTCAGAAAATCGCGCTGATTAGAGATGAGATCACCAGTACACTCTCTACTGGCGGTGCCGTCTCACCCCTGAAAAGTCCACTTGGTGTTTCCCGGGCTGAATGTCTTTTCTCACAGTTTGAGTTAGTTTCCTTAGACTCTCTCACCAAGCTAACTCTGTCTTCAAAACCCACGACCTGCATGCTTGACCCTCTACCTGCTAAACTGCTTAAAGAAATATTCCCTATCTTAGGACCCTCCATTCTCTATATGATCAATCAGTCGCTCTCCACTGGCACGGTGCCCTCCGCCTTTAAAACGGCCGTGATCAAGCCACTACTGAAAAAACCGAACCTTGACCCCGAAGTACTTCAGAACTATAGACCAATCTCAAATCTGCTGTTCCTCTCCAAATTACTTGAACGAACAGTAGCCAGTCAATTTACAGATTTTTTGTCAAAAAATAACCTGCTTGATCCCTTCCAATCTGGCTTTAGATCCTTTCACTCGACCGAAACTGCACTCACGAGAGTGGTAAATGATCTTTTGTTAGCTATTGACTCCAATTCAACCTCAGCACTATTGCTACTTGACCTGAGTGCAGCATTCGACACAATTGATCATGCGATACTCTTGAACCGTCTTGAACATTACATTGGTATCCGGGGATCAGCCCTTTCTTGGTTTAGGTCTTACCTACTTGATAGATCACACCACGTCTTTTACAACAACATGACCTCAGAGTGTTGCAATATGGACTTTGGTGTCCCACAAGGCTCTGTCCTAGGACCACTGCTATTCTCTATCTATATGCTACCACTTGGTGGCATCATTCACAATTTGGCATTGACTTCCATTGCTACGCCGATGACACCCAAATTTACATACCAGTCAAACCAACCGATGACACCCAATTCCAAAAACTAGAGGCCTGCCTATCAGAGGTCAAATATTGGATGTCCCTAAACTTCCTACTCCTTAATGGCAGCAAAACTGAGATGCTGATTGTGGGACCGGCTAGACATAGACACTTATTTGAGAATAGTACTCTTAACTTTGATAGTTGTGTAATCTCCCAGAGCCCATACGTTAAAAACCTTGGGGTAAAATTCGACCCTACCCTCTCATTCGAGTTGCACATTAAGGAGATCACTAAATCAGCGTTTTATCATCTTCGCAATATTGCCAAAATTCGACCTATGCTAACAGAGGCAGACGCAGAAATTTTAGTACATGCCTTTGTATCATCCAGAATCGATTATTGCAATTTCCTTTTCTCGGGCTTACCTACTGGGCGCACTAAAAAACTACAACTGGTCCAGAATGCTGCTGCCAGAATCCTGACCAAAACTAGGAAATTCGACCATATAACTCCCATCCTGTCCTCATTACACTGGCTACCAATTCAGGCCAGGTGTGACTTTAAGGTGCTTTTACTTACATATAAATCATTACATGGGATGGCACCGTCCTACTGATCAGATCTGATTAAACCATATAAACCGCCACGCCCCCTCAGATCTCAGGACGCTGGCTACCTGTCTATCCCAGCAGTCAAAAAGAAAACTGCAGGTAACAGAGCCTTTTCTTACCGGGCTCCCTATCTATGGAACAGTCTGCCTGCCTCAGTCAGAGAGGCAGGCTCTATCGAAGTCTTTAAGTCAAGGCTAAAAACCCATTTATTCTCTCTGTCATTTGACCAGCCTTGAGGGAGTGGCTCAGTCTCTTCTCAGAGTAAGGCTAGACCAGTTAGCTCATCCTAGATCAGGGTCCTGCCGATGGATACTAGCATCCTGCCTACATGTCCTATTCTCCTGGTCTACCTGCTCCTGTCCACTGACGCTGGTCATGTTTGTCTGTGTGAGTGAGAGTGTGTGTATGGGTGTGTGTGGGTGAGTCTCCTATCTGTTCCAGGCCGCAGCCCGGCAGAGTTGGCGTCTGGTTGGTCCCCCCTCCTAGGACGATGCTGACTGAGCGGACATTGCGTTCTCCTATCTGGGCAGTGTTGGCGCCTGCATGGTCTCCTAGTCCTATGATGACGCTGACTGAGTTGCCGTTGCTGTGATGCCGCCCCATCAGATCTGGATGTCCCACCAAAATAAACTTTCATATATTGTGTATACGCTGCTTGCCCAAACTCGGCATCTATTGCACGCCCAACCGTCCTGGTAGGGGGATCCCTCTCTGAGTAGCCCCTCCCAAGGTTTCTCCCAATTTTCCCAGTGAGGGTTTGTGGGAGTTTTTCCTTGTCCTCTGTGAGGGTCTAAGGCTGGGGGATGTCGTGTACTAATCATTTATTATTTTCACATGTTGGGCACTGTGAAGCCCTTAGAGACTGTAACGGTGATTAAGGCCTATACAAATAAATGTGATTTGATTTGATTTGATTTGGTGGTCTGGATGAACATCTAGAGAGACAGACAGGCAGAGAGACAGGCTGTCAGGGTGGTGGTCTGGATGAACATCTAGAGAGACAGACAGGCAGAGAGACAGGCGGTCAGGGTGGTGGCCTGGATGAACATCTAGAGAGACAGACAGGCAGAGAGACAGGCGGTCAGGGTGGTGGCCTGGCTGCCCAAGTAACTTTAGCAAGACACTCAACTTCTCCTAACCCTTCTGCTGTTTAACCCTGATGAAGAATTACATGTTGGCTTGAATAAATTATGGGGCCCAGATCAACCCACAATCTGGTATCTGAACGGTACATCAGATAACTGAACGGTACAGCAGATAACTGAACGGTACAGCAGGTATCTGAACGGTACAGCAGGTATCTGAACGGTACAGCAGATAACTGAACGGTACAGCAGGTATCTGAACGGTACAGCAGATACCTGAACGGTACATCAGGTACCTGAACGGTACAGCGGGTATCTGAACGGTACAGCAGGTATCTGAACAGTACAGCGGATAACTGAACGGTACAGCAGGTATCTGAACGGTACATCAGGTATCTGAACGGTACAGCAGGTATCTGAACGGTACATCAGGTATCTGAACGGTACATCAGGTACCTGAACGGTTTCTGATCTGAAAGTCATTTGGCTTTCAAGTTTTATCCTTCATTTGTTTTACTGTTTGTGTTTATTATTATTTATTATTATTATTTATTATTTATAATTATATCAGTCGTTAAACTGGTTGGTCTGTTTAGTTTCGTTAAACTGGTTGGTCTGTTTAGTCTCGTTAACCTGGTTGGTCTGTAGGTAGGGTTACTGGATGGAGACCTGTTGCCATCCATGAAAAGAAAAACCCCTCTCAGATTTCTGTCGCTACTGTTGTCAGCATCAGCCTAAACAATCCTAAACTAAACCCTTACTAACCCAACTAAACCAATTAAACCAACTGAACCAACTAAACCAATTAAACTAACTAAACCAACTGAACGATGTTTTTAGTCTGACAGGAACTAAAGCCTACAGTTGCTTGACTCGTACAAAGAACATACACTACTATTCACTACACACACACACACACACACACACACACACACACACACTCCACGCCTAGTTTCATTGTGTTTCTTTACAACAGAGAAAATAACTAAGACAGACACCAAGACAAGACAGATCTCATGTCTGTGTGTGTCTGTGTGTGTGTGTGTGTGTGTGTGTGTGTCTGTGTGTGTGTGTGTTAATCCATTAGACAACAGAAAGCCTCCCACATTTCTCCCAGTTAGTGAATAAGGAAGCATCACTAATTCCTTCAGACACATCAGCAGGGATTTAATAGAAGAAACACACACATCATGAATTTACCACGTCTTGCCTGCACACACACACCCACACACACACACACACACACACATACACATACACACACATACACACACACACACACCCACACACACACATACACACACACACAGTTAATCTTCCTACCAACACAACAGCTCGCTCTGTCATTCTCAGATAAAAAGACAACAGAAGGAAAACAACATTCCCTTTTATTCTCTCCCTCCTCCATCCATCATCCATCCATCCGACGCTCCTCCACTCTCTAATATCAAAAGGAGGAAAGAGGAGAAAAAAGGAGGGATTAGAAAATGTTATCAGCAGACTGTCAGGTTGACAGGGACTCTGTTGAGAAACAATAGAGACTAATCTGGAGAAAAGAGTAGGAGAGGAGAGGAGAGGGGAGGAGAGGAGAGGGAGGAGAGGAGAGAGAGAGGAGAGGGGAGGAGAGGAGAGGAGAGGGGAGGAGAAGGGAGAGAGAGGAGAGGAGAGGGGAGGAGAGGGGAGAGAGAGGAGAGGAGAGGAGAGGAGGCAAGGAGAGGAGAGGAGAGGGGAGGAGAGGGGAGAGAGAGGAGGCAAGGAGAGGAGAGGGGAGAGAGGAGAGAGAGGAGAGGGGAGAGGGGAGAGAGAAGAGAGGACAGGAGAGGAGGCAAGGAGAGGAGAGGGGAGAGAGGAGAGAGAGGAGAGGGGAGTGAATGTGAATAAACCTTGTTTCTGAGTAAACTAGGGAAACTTTGTCACCATGGTGACAGGATGGATGGATGGATGGATGGATGGATGCTGTAAGCCTTCTCTACCTCCTCTAACGCCTCTGTTTGCTTTACAAGATAATTTAACACTGAGGGCTCTACTGAGGGCTCTACTGAGGGCTCTACTTTCGTGAATCAAAATGCATTCTATGGTGCGCACTTGAGCCCAGAGCGTGGTGACAGATTTCGGGTAATTTCGTGGCCAGAGTCACAGTTGAAACGGGGTTGGATTATGAGGATTACATCATCAGTTGGTGTGGTGAGCTGATGACCAATCAAATCAGCTCTTTTCCTCCCACTTTGAAAGCAATGCGCCATGGCTCACAGCACACAGTTTGGTGATGGAAGAGATCAGTCCGAAAGCTCCTCCCAACAGGAAACTGATGTCCTTGTGCTGCAGAATCCAGCAAAAGTTAGTAGCTAGTTAACAGCAATAGTTTGTAGCTAGTTAACAGCAATAGTTAGTAGCTAGTTAACAGCAAAAGTTAGTAGCTAGTTAACAGCAATAGTTCGTAGCTAGTTAACAGCAATAGTTAGTAGCTAGTTAACCAATCAGTAAGTCCTTATGAAGAAAAACCTTTCATGGAGAAATTTTAATTCTCTTCAGTGTTGTTCATGTGTCATGGTGCATAGTGACAGTTCTATGTTGGATGACACTCATTCACACCACATCCACGTAAATAGTTAGAATGAACAATGTTGGATGTTCTTGTTTTCTGCTTGAGGCATTTTACCAATACACAGAACATGGTGGGGACAGTGCCGAATGTGGGTATGTCATTGGAGTTATTAAGTGGGCACCTCCCCTCATAGATGTTTCGTTGAGTTAGGCCCACAACCTCTCCAGAGAGCTCAACAGTAGACTCAGGCGTCCCAGAACCACCACCCTCTATATCCTTCAGCACTGCTAAGATACTCAGCTCTACACTAGACTAGCCTCCCTAAAGGTGCAAAGTTGGGTGAAAAGCAACAATCGACACGTTGCCAACAAAGGACGTGGATGAAATACTCCAGTCAAAGCTTTGTGTGATGGGGGCAGAGAATGCAAGGAGATGTATGACGCATTCCGGAAATCACCAATCATACAGCACGTGACCAAAACAGCCAACCATGTGATATTTGGACCAATAGCAGTCACTAGATGACAGTACCATGTCCCTCCTCCTCAACCAAAGCCACTGACATTGCCACAAAACCTTGACATCCAACCTCAACGGGGCGTACCCAAGCCTTCCAACCTCACTAACTCAGCATATGTGACCTTCTTTCTTTCATATGCTTCGTCAACTGCATTCCCATGGCATCATAAACTCCACAAAGAAAACAGTCCATAGCTTTGCCGACCATAGTACCACGTCCGATCTTAAACTAGTGCTCGCTATTTCTTACAAGTTGTTTCTCTATGTCTGTCATGTTACAGTCTCTAGCTCCCCCTAGTTGCCCTAGATGTTATTCCTGCCTACAGCTGCTTCATTCCTAATCTGCACTCTCTCATGGATAAAGCCAATTTTAGGAATTTCCTAGTAGCTGATAATTAAGCTAATTTCTATCAGTTTACTCTCAATTGTAGCCGCTTCAACACCTGATTGTGTCTCAAAGTGTACCATCTGTGGGAGAGACTTGTTTTGCTTGTTTGGCTTCTTGATTTGCTTGGCTTTAGCCCTAGTCATATCATCGATGTAAGCTCTAATAGGTGGGAGACGGAGCCCCCCCTGTAGTCGTTCCCTACCTTCAACCTATTTTGAAGCCCAAATGATTACTTCCATTCCAGTGAACATTAACGCTAACAATTGTGCAAACAGTGACATGCTGTGGTGAATTCTGGTGTAAACTGGATATCTTGGAAATAACTTCTAAGCAGGTTTTTGACAATGTTTGGAAATTGCACTGAGCTGCTTGATCATCACTGACACGCTCCCTACTGATCATCATTGACATGCCCCCTACTGATCATCACTGACACGCCCCCTACTGATCATCACTGACACGCCCCCTACTGATCATCACTGACACACTCCCTACTCATCATCACTGACACACTCCCTACTCATCATCACTGACACGCCCCCTACTGATCATCATTGACACGCCCCCTACTGATCATCAATGACATGCTCCCTACTGATCATCGACACGCTCCCTACTCATCATCACTGACACGCCCCCTACTGATCATCAGACACGCCCCCTACTGATCATCACTGACACACTCCCTACTCATCATCACTGAGACACTCCCTACTCATCATCACTGACACGCCCCCTACTGATCATCATTGACACGCCCCCTACTGATCATCAATGACATGCTCCCTACTGATCATCGACACGCTCCCTACTCATCATCACTGACACGCCCCCTACTGATCATCACTGACACGCCCCCTACTGATCATCACTGACACGCTCCCTACTGATCATCAATGACATGCTCCCTACTGATCATCACTGACACGCTCCCTACTCATCACTGACACGCTCCCTACTCATGATCACTGACACGCCCCCTACTGATCATCACTGACACGCTCCCTACTCATGATCACTGACACGCCCCCTACTGATCATCACTGACACACTCCCTACTCATCATCACTGACACGCCCCCTACTGATCATCATTGACACGCCCCCTACTGATCATCAATGACATGCTCCCTACTCATCATCACTGACACGCCCCCTACTGATCATCATTGACACGCTCCCTACTGATCATCAATGACACGCTCCCTACTGATCATCACTGACACGCCCCCTACTGATCATCACTGACACGCTCCCTACTGATCATCATTGACACGCCCCCTACTGATCATCACTGACACGCCCCCTACTGATCATCACTGACACACTCCCTACTCATCATCACTGACACGCCCCCTACTGATCATCATTGACACGCCCCCTACTGATCATCAATGACATGCTCCCTACTGATCATCAATGACACACTCCCTACTCATCATCACTGATACACTCCCTACTCATCATCACTGACACGCCCCCTACTGATCATCATTGACATGCTGTGCCTCTCCTCCAACTTAGGTGCAGTCAAGTTCACAGCAAGTCGCCAAAATACCAAACAAGCACAGGTGACAAAAAACCTGTGACCCAGTGAAAATACCTCTTTGCTGATGCAAAGACTTGCCATGCGCTGTCAAAAAAATAGAGCCCAGAGAGAGAGACAGAGAGAGAGAGAGGTTTAGTCTGGCCTAATCGCTAGGGTCTTGTCTGGTCTGGTCTGGTCTGGCTTGGTTAGACTTGGTTCTTAACCTTTTCGGTGGACTGGGCGGTGCCGAAGAAGATCGGTACGAAGGCGAGCCAGATGATGCAGGTTGTGTACATGGTGAAACCAATTGGCTTGGCTTCGTTAAACGTCTCTGGAACACCGCGACTCTTCACCGCATACACCGTACAGGTTACCTAGCAACACACATGGTACAGGTTACCTAGGAACATAGAGTTTTCAGGTTACATAGCAACACACAGCCTCCTACTAGCCAATCCATCCATATATCCATACAGCTATTAATCTATATTCTCTGTCAACCAATAGATCAATGGCAGATTAATGTCCTACCATCAGAACGATGCTATAGCTGAGGCAGCAGATGATTGACAGGTCTGACATGTCACACTTGAGGATTCCTCGGGCGAGGTCGGGGTTCGGGAGGCGGAGCTCCTCATAGTCAATGATGGTGTGGGGCGGGACTACGGCAAACCACACAAACACACCCAGAACCTGACAAACACACACACACACGTATAATGTCTATATCTATATCTAATATCCAATATCTAATGTCAATGTATTTCTGTAGTGTTGTTCTTGTGGACGTGTGGACTCAGATGTTAGAAAGTTCAAGAGATGCCTGCAGATCCTCAGCTGTTACCTTTGGGTTCTTTGTCACCTCCTTGACCATTATGCAGTGTGCTCTTGCTGTGATCTTTTTTTTTTTAAAGATTATTTTTTGGAATTTTGTCTTTATTTGACAGTCAGTAGAGAGAGACAGGGAAGATGAGGTGAGAGAGAAGGGATGAATAGGGAATAGTTCCCATGAGCCCCCGGGACGCCCCCTTGCTGTGACACCCCAAGGGGAGCAGAAATGGACCTGAATGTTCTTACCCAGTCGTTGACTGTAGATGTGGAGGTCCAAGTTTTTGGGAAAATGTTTGTCCCTTTTTCCCAGCCTTATGCCCCCCTAAAACTCTTCTTGGAGGTCCTTTAAACCCACCTAAAGCAATTCATTGGTCACCTGACTTCAGTTACCCCTTTAGAAGTCATTATCCTAGAGGTTCACCTTTTCCCAGCAAATCCATTGTGTATTTTTTTTATGTTAGTGAAGATCAGACCATATTTTAGGAGCATTTAGGGGAAATGCAGGAAATTAAAAGGGTTTCACAAATTTTAAACTCGAAACTGTGTTTAAGAGCAAAGGGATAAATAAAAATGACCCCAAACATTTTCTTTCTTCAGCCTGGTTTCCCCTGGCAGAGGTTGCCCTTCTGAGAGAGGAGGTATATGCGTTGTTTCTGTTTGTCTGTTACTTGGTAACCGGGATCCTCTCATGACCCAAACAGCCAGCAAGAAACCCCAATCAACCAGCTTGGTTTCACTACGTTAAAACGGACAATTCAAGTTTATGTTCTTTCAGCAAAGTTAAAAACATCTGTCCTTACCGGGACAGAGATGGGATGAAGGTGATGTCAGCTGGGGGTTTTGGACTGAGAATTTTGGGGCGGGGGACGACCTCTTCCCCTGTTCAAAGTTTGCGATAAATCGGTTTTTTTTTGGTGGCATGGCAGAGTAGGTGATGGCCATTACAGCCCCAGCAGGGGGGCGTTGAATGCACAAACACCGCCCCGGCTCGAAATCATCAAGAAGGTGTCAGGTGATCAGAAAGATACCTGGAGCGACAAATCAAAATCCATCAATAATTATCTATCAACAATAATCTGATGGTAACGTGCAAATAACCTTGTATCCAAGGGGGAATTGTGAAAAAATGATGAAAAATTTGACAGTTACATTATTCTGTTAAATGTTAAAATACACCTTCTTGGAATGCCAACCTTTTTGTGGTGGAGAATTTTTAAATTTAGCTTGCACTTTTTGGAGTCAGTGGATGGAGGGACAAAAGTTTTTGAAAAAAAAAAATTTGTTTGTTCTACGACCTAACAGCAGTTGAGAGTCCCAATCTTCTTGGGGCGTGGGGGGGGCTGCTGGGAAGGCTCCACCTACTGCCTCCATAGTGCTACTGGGGATTCAACACTCACGTTGGTAACAGGGGATACTGGAGTAGTTGTACGTGAGGAAGGCCTTTTAAATTGAACCTGAGCCGGTGTGTTGTTATGGACCCCTGAACACATGTTTAAATAAGGGGGATTCAAAAGTTACATGGTAACAGACCCCCCGGGGCCCAAAGGTAAAATGATTGACTTTGTGATTGTTTCATCAAAAAACTGAGGCAAATATTTGGACACTTGTGTGAAGAGAGGGACGGGCTGTCAACTGATACTATTGGCCCATGATCTTTGGGGGGTTGGGTATGGGGGGATGCTGCAGGCCGACCGGTAAACCCAAAACATATAGTGGGGGTTTTATAGGGGGAACTTTGTGGCCACTCTTTCCAGAATGACTTCAACTTTTTCTGAAACAAGTTTCACCTGTATCCTGTAAAAAGTTGGGGTAGGGGAATGGGAATGGCCCCTTTTTCAAAATGTCTGACTGGAAGTGGTTTAAGTGTTGTCAGGGCGGAACCCCAAAAACCCCCGTGGTGGACCGTGATGGGGGAAAAAAACTGTAAGCGAAAAAGGGGGTTTTAAAAGCTGGTTTGGCATGAAGGCCCTCCTGATTCAGAAGAGAGGTACCGCAGGTAAAAAAAGTACAGCTAGTGTTGTTGAAAGAAAAAAGGGGTGTGTAGGAGTAAAAGGGGGTTTGGCAAACCATTCAGCAACTGTGGACTTTATCAAAGGCTTTGAGGAACTGGAGGCGTGCGGGAAAATATTCAGGAGGGATGACCCATCTTTTTTCCCAGAGATCAATGAGGTGGTTAGAAAGTCCGCAGTAACAAGAGTCAGATTTGGAAAAGGTTGTCCTGAAATGTAAAGACTGGATTTTGTTGGGGTTGTGTGGTTGAAACGTCTTTGGATTGGCACAGAGGGCTGGGGGTGCTCATCTTTATAAGGGAAAAGGGTTTTGTTCCAGTAGGGGGAATACCTGTCGCCCCCTGGAACATCAATGAAAGGCACGGGAAAAGGAGACCCCGATGGTTGACCTCAGTTTCCCGAAGAATAATGCGATTTTGTCTGGTTGCAGTTTTTTACCCTATCAAAACAATCTGGCCCATTGGAGTTTTTGCTAATTTTGTTTACTGTGCTTTGTAAGGCTTTATTCCGTTTCAAAAGGTATTTGTGGGAGGGCGGGGGGGAGTATGGGGGTGAGGTCTGATTTACTATTTAAAGCATAGAGTAATGCTGTGTTTTGGAAAGATGATAGTTTTTTGTAATTTTTTCTTCAGTAGTAATAGTATTTTCCCTGAAAAGGGAATGGGTTCTTGGGGGGTGTTTGTTTTTTTTCCCGGAGAATAGCGACCCCCCCCCCCCCCCCCCCATAGTGTCATTGTACAAATGAAGGGAGGACCCCAGCACTGGTTGTAAAATCCCGAGAGAGAAGAGGGCGGGCATAGGGCCCCGGGGGAATTCCACTCTAGTTTGATGATTGGTGTAGGTCGCAGGTGCCCGGTTGGGGGGGCAGGACACATGTCTGCGGAAGGTCTCCAGGTAAACATCCAATGGAAAGGTAACCATCCCCAAGCTGGGGGCGAGAGACTAGGAGAAATATATATAGAGAGGGAATCAGACAGATAGGTATCACAAAAAATCATCCAACTGTTGAGAGGAAAAGAGAAAATCCCAGACAAAAAGCACAAATGAGGGAATTGCAGTAGTCAATAGGGGGATAAAATAAGAGCATGAATAAAAAAGGACCTGATCCTGATACATTTCTGACAGAAACAACTGAGCATGTTTATGTTATATTTTTCCCCAAAATTTCCCCCGGGGTAAATAAGTATTTTCTATCTTGATTCCATTACATCATTTTTCCATCCATGTTCAGTTGTGATTGCTTGTTGTTGTTGTTGTTTGTTGTTGTTAAAAGTTCAGCATGATTGCCCTGACCTTCAGTGAGATGTCTTTCTTCAGTGTGATTATTTCTTCTTTTTTGGGGTTTTACTGTGTCATTTGTCAGAGTCCCTTTTAAGTAGTAGTGTGTAGTGTGTGTTTTGTGTGTTTGTGTTGTGTTAGTGTGTGTGTGGTGTGTGTGTACCTCACGTGCCAGCAGCAGGGAATCCTTCACCCATCTTCTTTCTTCTCCGGGTTGGGGGAAAAAAATACAGATGGGTTGGAAGCCCCTTTCCCCGACCACTGCATCTCCCCACCGACACAGGGGAAAAACAGACAGGTAGGTAGTTAGTGATGGGGGAAAATAGATAGATAGATGACGATAGACAGTGTAGATAGATAGATAGACGATAGAAGATGATAGACAGATAGTAGACAGATAGGCAGACAGATAGACAATAGACAATAGATAGAAGACAGACAGACAGACAGACAGAAGCAGAGGTCAGTCTGTATCTGTTAATCTACTCCTCATTGGAAGCCTTTTTATTTTCTAAAAGGGCAAAATCTTACATTTTTTTATTTTTTAAAATTTTAAAATAATATTATTTTATTAGGCATTATATATATTTTAAACACAATTATGACATGGTCCCCCACACTGACACTCTGGTGAGAAAGGCGAGGCAGCCCCTTTCCCACCTCGGGCCCCAATGAGGAAATTCAAAGTTCCCGGAGGATCCTTCAGCCCTTCTACTTGGAGTGTGGAGAGATCCTGACAGGAAGCATCACTCCCTGGTTTGGCAAAACAGCTCGCTCAGGACAGGAAGGCTCTGCAGAGATAGTGGTTCGGCCTGAGCGCACTATGGAACTCCACTCCCCACCTGCAGGATTGTACCCCAGGAGGTGCGAACCCAGGGCAGGATCTGAAGGTTTCCTCACCCCCCCCAAAAAGGAGTTTCAGTGTGCGGTCAGGAAAAGCGCCTCCGTAGTCACGGCCAAAACAGAGAGACGAGACGGAGTTTTTTTCCTAGGCCATCAGGATTTGTGAACTCCGACCTCCCAGGGCCCCCCCAAGGACACACACATGCCCTTTATGCACCCACACACAACCACTTAGGAAAAGGGACTACACATAATTTATAATTTTAATTTTATTATACAAACAATTTTCCCTTTTTTTATATATTTTTTTAAAAGTGCTCTTATTTAAAAATTGTGTTGTTTTTTTTATAAGAGCTCTTAAAAATTTTATTGTAAATGTGTGAACCTGTTATTTTGCACATTTCGTTGGCACCACTTTGCATTTCATACACACTCGTGTGTGGAAGTGACAAAAAACACTTGAAACTTGAATCTTGAATTAAAGGGCCCTTTCGTTGAGTCGAGGTTATTGGTCCCCTGGCCCATGTACGGTAGCCGGGTGCTGTATTGGTATCTGGAAAGGAAGTGTCATAGCGACCAGGGCATCGCCCTTCCATTAAATAAAACCCCTGTACCAGCATTCCTGTACCGCCCACACCCCAACAAAAACACACCAAAAACAATTGTTAACAGCACAGCGTGAGGGTTTCAAGGTAGGGTACGCCCCCTTGAGGTGTATGTTGCGTTTTGTGGCAAGTTGGCTAACCCCCGTTGGGGGTAGTCAGTGGCTTTGTTTTTGGAGGAGGGACCTGGGTTTGGGGGTACAAATAACTAAGGTAGGGGACTTAGTTCCATAGGATATGTAAAAAATAGGAAGTTATTTTTGCAAAAGCAATGTTGGTGGCTGGATGCTGAGAAGGCCTGCGCAACCTTTAAAAACCGGAGTCATCCAACCTTCTGAAAATTAAACAGTAATAAAACAAAAGGGTATGGTTTTGGCTTCCAAGGCCTTTCTTGGAAGGTTGGGGATTTGTCCCGACCCCTTGATCGGCCCCCACTACTGCTCCGTGGCAGAGACCCTCATTCACGCCTTCGTCTTCCCGCTTGGACTATTGTAAAGGAGTCCCAGCCGGGGTCCCCGCAAATCCCCGGATGGCTCCGTACGTTTTAGAGCTCTGCTGCCAGGGTTCTCCCTGCACAAAGCCTTTGGCCAACCAAACCCCCATCCACCTCCCCTGGCTCCCTCAAGAAACTACCTTCAACTCCCTCCTCACCTACAAGTCCTTCACACTCTTGCTCCCTTTCTATAGACCCCCTCCCTACTACACCTCCCGAAACCAGGGGATGCTGAGCCCCCTCCGTAGAGTGGTGGGGGGTGGGGGGGAAGGGTCACAGGTGATGCGACCTCTCCCTAAGTGGTGGGGGGGGGGGGGGGGGTAAGGGTCACGGTGATGCTGAGCCTTCTTGTGGGGGTTCTTTGGGGGTTTGGGGGTGGTCACGGTGATGCTGAGCCTCTCCGTGGGGTGGGGGGGGGGGGGGGGGAAAGGGGCACGGTGAAGCGAGCCTTCTTGTGGGGTTCTTGGTGGATGTCCTGCATGGCCGGGAGCTGGGTGGCGTGATGTGTGGGCGCTTTAATTTCCCGGGCAGGGCTTTGGTCAGAGATGGTTACCCTAACCCCGAGAGTTGCCCTACCACAAGATACAGTTGGTCACGATGCTTTCATGGTGCAAAAGGTTGACCAGGTCTTAGGTGAAGAGGGCCCTCTTCGCTCCTAGGAAAGTAGAGGCATTGTTGGGCCTTCTTCCCAAGGAGGAGGGTTGGGGAAACCGATGAGGTCCCCTTGGAAGTGGCCCCGAAACTTTAGCCCCCCTTGGTGTAAGGGGGAGTGTCTGCAGCTTTTAGACTTTTGAAAATCACAAACAGTATTGGGTTTTTTTAGTTGAGGGTGAGGTTGTTAGGGAGCACCCTGTTACTAGGTGTTGGACTCTCTCTGTTTGGCCCCAAAATCATGTTTGGATCCCGGCCCCCCATGTGGTGTCGCCAATGATGTGTTGGATTTGTGTCGTGGGTGAAGAGGGAGTAGAGGAGGGGGTCAACAACAACCCCAGGGTGGTGAGAGTTGTCAGGGGTCCAGGGTCGTTGCAGAGGGAGGAGTTGAGCCAAGGGAGTTGAGTTTGGTGGTAGTTTGGGGGGGTGTTTGGGATTAAAGGCTGAAAAAAACCAAAAAAAATTTTTTATAAAAACAAAAAAAAAACAAAAAAAAAAAAAGAAAAAAATAGCCTTTTTTATTTATAAAAAGGAAAACCTTCCCAACAGACGGAAAAAAAAGGCCCAAAAAAATGAACGTTACTCTTTTGACCTTGGGAAAAAAAAAAGAAAAAAAGAAAAGATTTCTTCCCAATATGGGACTTTTTAAAATTTTTTGTGGCGGACTGGGGGGAGGGGGGGGTGGTAGGTTAGGCTGGACTCAGCGGCTGGGCCAAATTTCGCTGAGTGACCGGGGCCTTTTTAACCCGTGTGGGAGTGTGCAGGGGCCCCGGGACCGACGGAGGTCCCCGGGGGGTTTGCAGTCGGGAGCCCGCCCGGAAAAGCTGGTGACAGTCGGGGTTGGGGCGGGATGCCCCCGGAAGCCCGGCAGGGTGGCCCGGGTTTGGGGTTCCGGGCGACCCGCCGGGGAGGATTGAGGTGCGTGGCGGGAGGGGGACGGCGCAAATAACTGCCGTCAACACCCGGGGGGGGCCTTATTGTGGGGAATAAAACGGCCCTGCTGGCCAACTAACTTCCCCCTGCCTTGGTCTCTGTCTGTCACAAAACCCCCCGGGGGACTGTGGGAGTCCCCGTTGGTTCCCCCGAGGGGATGACAGAAGGGAAAAGGGCGACAAAGCCTCCCTCCACCCCGCCCGCATCACCAGGTCCACCGACTCGAGGTTTTCCCGGGGGGGACCTTTGCCTTTTCCCCGCTCTCAAATGGGGGGGAGGGAGGAAGAAGGCGATGAAGGGTCCCCGCCGGTCTCCCACTCCGGGCCCCCTTTCCCGCCGCGCCCCCCCCGTCCCGGCGTCCAGCCGCGGACCCCGCTCAGACCCCCCCCGGGGGTGCTGCGGCTCACTCTCCGCTCTCCCGTCCGCCGGCCCTCGATCCCCCAATCGTGCCGGTCCTGCATCCACGCCGCCAGCCTCTCCACCTTTTGGGCGGGTCCCCCTCGCTCAACATCCACACACAGGGGGTTTAAAAAGGCCCCCCTGCATCAGCTGTAATTTGGGGTGCCACTGGTCCCCCCTAAGCTACACCCTCCTCCCCCCGTCCCCCACTTCATAGACAAAAGCTTTATTGTTTCTCCTTCCCTTGTTTACTTGCGCGATACAAAAAGGCCCCCTCACTGTAACCATTAGATTTAGGGATACCATTGTGATGGGCCGCCCATTACTGCCAAAAAGAAAAAAACATCGCGTGCGAGCAGGGGAAAATTTCGCGAGCAGGGAGAATGATGTTGTGCGCGCTGCTTCGGATTTTGCGCCGTTCAAAGATTTGGGTTTCCCTGCAGGTTAAATATTGCTCGCGAGAGATATTTTTTGCGCGCAGTGTGTGGGAAAAAAGGTCTCAAAAAAAAAAATTTTGTGCGGGCTGTTTGAATTACACGCGCCTGGTGATCTCAATTGCTCTACGGTTTTGTCACTCTATGCCCATACAAGAGCAGCCTCAGTTTAAAGTTTTCCATGGTAAGAGGGTACCCTGTTTCAGTGGGCCCGGTGACAAAGAATTGGGAGGTAGTTTCAATAATTTTGGGAATAGAAATTTAAAACACTGTGTAATCTTCACAGATACTTGAATGACTTTTTTAAAACTTGAATTGTATTATCTAACCCATAAAAAGCTCTGCCCCGTCTTGTCCTAAAACGCAATTGAAACCCCTGCATTGCGTATGTATGAAACCCCTTTAAATACCCTTTTTTGGGGGTAGTTATTTGTTAACATTGAAATGTTGGATTTTAAATGTAAATTTATCAGACACGGAAATGCTTGCCAAATATTTAAATATTTTCCATATCTGACATTAAAAATTTTATCTTGTGGTTATTTCCAATTATTTTATACTATTAAAACTGTAAGGCCTAAAAGGAAAGTGAGATGAGTGAATTCCATAAGTAAATTTACATTGATGAAGAAATTGTCTTGTTTTTTAAATACCTTTTATTCGTTGTGTTTATATTTAACTGCCTCGTTCTTTTTTTTTGTTTTTAGTTTTTGGGAAATCATGTCCATGTTATCATGAGTGGCTAGCCTCCCCTTTTCCCCCCGGATAATTGTTAAATTTGGTTGTTTTTTTACGCATGGGGCTTTATTTCTTTTGTACATTTTTTTTATTTTTTTTGACTAAATAAATAAAAAACCCTTTTTTGAATGTGACAGGACTGTTGCTTTTGTTGTTTTGGAGGAAAAATTTGCCCTTTTTCCCGGTTTCAAAACCCTTTTCTTCAAATTTAAGTTAAATCATTTTAAGTTTAAATAATTTAATAAAATAATAATAATAATAATTAGAAGCTGAAGTATTAGCAGAAGTAGTATGGTAGGTTAGTGTAATGTAGTAGCAGGGTTGTAACAGCAGTAGTAGTCGCAAAAGGTAGAGAGTAGTTTGTAGCAGTAGTAGTAGTTGTTGAATATTGACAGTAGTTGTAGTAGCATTTAAGCTGTAGTAGTAGTAATGTATTGAAAAATGTAAAAAGAAATATAGTATTAAACAATTGGAAAGTTTAAAAGTATAAAGTTTTGTATTTGGAAATTTCCCCATCAAATCAAATGTAGAATATTTCATGTCCAAACCTTTTTGTTTTCTATCATTTATCCCAGTAAACCACAAACTGAGTTTGGGCTTGGCATTGTGAAAAACAGCCAGGTTCACATTTGACGTTTTCTGACTCCTCTAGGGTTTGTAGAACCAGGCCATTGTCAAAGCGAAAAATGAAACTTAATTTTTTTTAAAAAATTCCTATGGGACCAAAATATTGCAAATAAAATTAAATTTCAGAAAATGTAAAAGTGAATTCAAAAATGTGAAGACCCTGATGATTCGGTCTTTTCTGAAAAAAAGCACACTTGCCCAAGGTGCCCATAACGTCATAAAAAAAATGTACATATACAGATTCCCCAGTGGCAATCATTGTCATTTCTTAGCCTCCTTACAGTTCCCGTTTTGAGCCAGTTGGTGTTCAGTACGCAGGATGGAGCTCCAAAAAAGTCTGAGGTCTCATTATAGTTAAACCTCATTCAAGTTAAAAACCTTTTTTAACCGACAGGGGGAATATAATAAATTAGCTGTGAGGAGTTTTAAAAAAGAATGAGTAACTAACCGGTTAAAAATACAGGCTGCAGGGGCAGCCTGAGCTGGAACCAGGAAAAAGTGGGGGATGGATCAAAGCAGAGCAGAAACGGACATAAAAGAGGAGAGATAAACCAATACAGCTCATGATGATTTTCTTGTCACAAAAGATCTCCCGATGATCTGAAAAAAAGTGTCAAATTTAACTCTCCTGAATATGAGACCAGGGGGGGAAAGAGGAATAAAGTTCTATATATATGCCACATTTACAGTCTCAAGAATTGTCATCTCTGTTTTGCCCTCCTTGCTCCTCAGGGGTTTTAGGAGAAACTTTTTGATGGAGTGATACGAATGATCCAGAATTGAGATCTTACTATTTCTGAAAATTAAGAAAAAACTGAGCAAAAAAATTTTTCCCCTGGGGTGAAAGGGGCAGAGGGGAAAGAGGAGAGACAGGAAACAGTTTCACCCTTTGGAAATATTGTTTTTTAATATAATATCGATAAACACTTGAAACAAAGAAAAAAGAAGACAAGCAACAGAAAGGTTATGTGATGTGCAGATTCTTCAGCCCTTCCCGATGCTGAGTTTTTTATCTTCATAAAATATAGATTGGTTTTCTAAAAAAAAGACCTGAAACCCAACCCCGTAAAAAATAAGCAACACGTAGCAAAATGTAGCACGTTGCATCAACACAAAGCAGCATGCTTGCAAAAAACTAGCGCCAAACCAATCAAATACCTCCGGTAGATGGATATACTATAACAAAGAGATGCGTATAAAGAACAGTTAACCCCTTCGTAAGTCTAATTGCAAAAAGAAACAGAAGAAAAACCGTAGTTCAGTAGGCCAGTAGAAACCCCAAAACGGGAAAAAAAGCATAGGAAAAAAACAAGTTTTTTTATAGCACCTTTCTAAAAAGAGTTCAAAGTGCTTTTCATGAGGCATTAAAATACTTTAAAAAAAAGGACATTTCTAAAAAAAAAAATTTTTTAGAAAAAAAAAAAAAAAAATCCAGGAATAAAAGTCCCTAGTGCAAGTTTAACGTTCATCGAAAGGGGGGTGGTGAACAGAAACTTTTTTTGTCTGGATTAAAAGAGTTATTGGGGGGGAAAGTTCAGTTCTTCTGGAAAATTTGTTCCCCCTTTTTTGATAGTAGCTCAATTTTGGGTTCCCCTGTTTGGTTTTGACTCTGGGAAAAACGTTGAGACTTGGCCCGTTGACCTGAGGGGTTGGAGGGTTCATATTGGTTTGGGTGTCAGCGATGATTTTGGGCTAGACCATTTAGTGACTTGAGATAAACAACAATTTTTAAAGTAATTCTCTGACCACTGGGGAAACCAATGCAGGCATCTGAAAATTGGCTGTGTGGTCAAAATTTTTGTCTTTGTTGTAGTCTAGCAGCGCGTTTTGAACGAGCTTAGCTGTTGGTGCCCCTTTTTGGGGACTGAGAGAAAAAAACCCTTACAGTATTTGCCTACTGGTAGTAAAGGCGTGAATGAGCTTTTTAGGTCTTGTTGTGTAAGAGTCTCTGGCTTGATATGTTTTTAAGATGATAGTAGGGGTTTTTTTGTTACAAACTGATGGGCTGTTAAAATTGAGATCTGAGTGTAATAACGCCAAAGATTTTTTGGGGTTTGGGCTTTGGTTTTTAAAAAACAAAGGAGTCAATGTATGTACTAACTTTCAGCCTTTCTTTTTGGCACCAAGACAATTTTTCTCAGTCTTGCTTTATTTAGTGAAGGGAAATTTGGCCATCTGTCATGCTTTTTAATGCTTTCCGTAAATTATGGGACGATAGTCATTTGGAGATAGGGCTTATGATTTTTGGGGTCGTCCCAAGCAGGGTAGGCAATACTGTTTTTTTGCTAGTTTGGCCCAGGGGGCATGTAGAGCTTGAAAAGACAAGGCCCCCGGATTTAACCTTGGGGATCCACAAGTCATGTTGCTTCTCAGATTCATAGTTTCCCAAAAGGAAACAAAATACGAAGGCGAGCCAGATGATGCAGGTTGTGTACATGGTGAAACCAATTGGCTTGGCTTCGTTAAACGTCTCTGGAACACCGCGACTCTTCACCGCATACACCGTACAGGTTACCTAGCAACACACATGGTACAGGTTACCTAGGAACATAGAGTTTTCAGGTTACATAGCAACACACAGCCTCCTACTAGCCAATCCATCCATATATCCATACAGCTATTAATCTATATTCTCTGTCAACCAATAGATCAATGGCAGATTAATGTCCTACCATCAGAACGATGCTATAGCTGAGGCAGCAGATGATTGACAGGTCTGACATGTCACACTTGAGGATTCCTCGGGCGAGGTCGGGGTTCGGGAGGCGGAGCTCCTCATAGTCAATGATGGTGTGGGGCGGGACTACGGCAAACCACACAAACACACCCAGAACCTGACAAACACACACACACACGTATAATGTCTATATCTATATCTAATATCCAATATCTAATGTCAATGTATTTCTGTAGTGTTGTTCTTGTGGACGTGTGGACTCAGATGTTAGAAAGTTCAAGAGATGCCTGCAGATCCTCAGCTGTTACCTTTGGGTTCTTTGTCACCTCCTTGACCATTATGCAGTGTGCTCTTGCTGTGATCTTTTTTTTTTTAAAGATTATTTTTTGGAATTTTGTCTTTATTTGACAGTCAGTAGAGAGAGACAGGGAAGATGAGGTGAGAGAGAAGGGATGATATACGACATAGTTCCCACTGAGCCACCAGGACGCCCCCTTGCTGTGATCACTCCAAGGGAGAGCAGCAATGGACCTGAATGTTCTCTATCCAGTCTGTCTGACTGTAGACTGATGGAGGTCCAAGTCTTTGGAAATGCTTTGTAGCCTTTTCCAGCCTTATGACCCTCAACAACTCTTCTCTGGAGGTCCTCTGAACCCACCTGAATGCAATCTCATTGGATCACCTGACTTCAGTTACCCCCTTTCATAGAAGTCATTATCCTAGAGGTTCACATACTTTTTCCAGCTAAATCACATTGTGTATCTATTGTTATGACTTAGATGAAGATCAGACCATATTTTAGGAGCCATTTATGCAGGAATGCAGGTAATTCAAAAGGGTTCACAAACTTTATCTCGCAACTGTAGTTTAAGAAGCTAAGGATAAATAAATGAGCCCAAACATCTGTCTTCTTCAGCCTGGTTTGGCCTGGCAGCAGGTTGACCCTTCCTGAGAGAGAGAGGTATATGCAGTCTGTCTGTCTGTCTGTCTGTCTACTTGGTAACCTGGATCCTCTCATGACCTCAAACAGCCAGCAAGAAACCGGCCAATCAACACAGCTTGGTCTTCACCTACAGTATATACAACGGGACAATTCAGTTATACTGTTCAGTTCAGCAAAGTTATAAACATCTGTCCTTACCTGGACAGAGATGAGGATGAAGGTGATGATCAGCTGGGAGGTTGGACTGATGAATTTGGGCGGGGAGACAGACCTCTTGCCCTGTTCAAAGATGCGATAAATGCGGTTTGTTTTGGTGAGCATGGCAGAGTAGGTGATGGCCATTCCGAGTCCCAGCAGGAGGCGTCTGAATGCACAAACCACCGCACCCGGCTCAGCAATCATCAAGAAGGTGATCAGGTAGATCAGAAAGATACCTGGAGACAGACATAATCAAACATCCATCAATAATTATCTATCAACAATAATCTGATAGAGTAACGTGCAATAACCTTGTATCCACAGAGGAATTGTGAAAAATGATGTAAAATTTGACATGTTACATTATTCTGTTAAATGTTCAATATCACCTCTCTTGGAATCGCAACCTTATTGTGGTGGAGACATTTTTCAATTTAGCTACTGCACATTTGGAGTCAGTGGATGAGAGGCGACAAAAGTTGTGAAAAGGAAAATTGATTGTTCATACGCACCTAACAGCAGTTGAGAGTACCAATCTTCTTGGAGACAGTGGGTGGGGCTGCTGGAGAAGGCTCCACCTACTGCCTCCATAGTGCTACTGGGAGACTTCAACACTCACGTTGGTAACACTGGGATACCTGGAGTAGTGTGACTGTGAGGAATGGCCTTTCTGATCTGAACCTGAGCGGTGTGTTGTTATCGGACACCATGAACACCATGTTTAACATAAGGAGATTCATAAGTGTACATGGTACCAGACCACCTTGGGCCAAAGGTCAATGATTGACTTTGTGATTGTTTCATCAGAACTGAGGCCAAATATTCTGGACACTTGTGTGAAGAGAGGGACTGAGCTGTCAACTGATCACTATCTGGCCATGATCATTTGGGTCTGGGTGATGGTGGGGGATGCTGCAGGCCAGACCTGGTAAACCCAAACATATAGTGAGGGTTTATAGCGGGGAACATGTGGATCACTCTTTCCAGAATGACTTCAACTTTCTTCTGCAAACAAGCTTCACCTGTATCCTGGTAGAAGTTGGGGTCATGGAATCAGAATGGACCCTGTTCAAAATGTCTGACATGGAAGTGGCTTTCAGTGCCTGTCATGGCGGCAACCCAAGAACCCGCTGGTGGACACCAGTGATGAGGGAAGCTGTCAAGCTGAAGAAAGAGGCCTTCCAAGCCTGGTTGGCATGAAGGACTCCTGATTCAGAAGAGAGGTACCAGCAGGTCAAAAATGCTACAGCTAGTGTTGTTGAAAGCACAGGTGTGTCAGGAGTAAAAGAGGTTCTGGCAAACCATTCAGCAACTGTGGAACATTATCAGAAGGACTTTGAGGAACTGGAGGCAGTGCTGGAATATTCAGGAGGGTATGAGCCCATCTCTTTGTCAGAGATCAATGAGGTGGTTAGAAAGCTCCGCAGTAACAAGACGTCAGAGTGGACAAGGTCTGTCCTGAAATGCTGAAGACTGGATATTGTTGGGGTGTCGTGGTTGACACGTCTCTTGGATTGGCACAGAGGGCTGGTGGTGCTCATCTTTATAAGAGGAATAGAGGGTTTGTTCCAGCTATGGAGGAATCACACTGCTCAGCCTCCCTGGAACAATCAATGCCAAGGCACTGGAAAGGAGACTCCGATGGTTGACCTCAGATTCCAGAAGAATAATGCAGATTTTGTCCTGGTTGCAGTTTTTTACCCTATCACAAACAATCCTGGACCATTGGAGTTTGCTAATTCTGTTTACATGTGCTTTGTACAGGCTTATTACCGTGTTCCGCAAGGTATCCTGTGGGAGGCGCTGTGGGAGTATGGGGTGCTGAGGCTCCTGCAATCTTACCTAGTAGTGTAAGTAGCAATAGTAGTAATAGCTGTAGTAGTAGCAGAAGTAGTAGTAGTAGTATTTTGTAGCATTTCTTTCCATTCAGTAGTACATAGCTGAGTTCTCTGCCCTGACGATGGATATGTTGTATTCGGTAATAGTGGTAGTAGTAATAGTACTATTTACCTGTAAGTAGTACATAGCTGAGTTCCCTGCCTGCTGCCCTGACGATGGGAGTGTCATTGTACCGAATGAAGGTGAGGACCACAGCACTGGTTGCTAGAATACCGAGCAGAGCAAGAGAGGCGGGCACTAGGGCCCAGGGGGAATTCCACTCTAGTTTGATGATTGGTGTAGGTCGACAGGCTGTCCGGTTGGGGGCAGGACACATGTCTGACGGACAGGTCTCACAGGTAAACTCATCCAACTGGTACTGGTAACCATCACACAGCTGGAGGGCGAGAGACATAGAGAGAAATATATATAGAGAGAGAATCAGACAGATAGGTATCACAGGTAAACTCATCCAACTGTTGAGAGAGAGAAGAGCAAATCCAGACTAAAGCACTAATGCAGGGAATTGCAGTAGTCAATATGGGATGAAATAAGAGCATGAATGAAAAGGACCTAGATCCTAGATACATTTCTGACAGAAACAAGACTGAGCATGTTTACTGTTATACTGTTATCCCAGAATTTCCCCCCGGGGATCAATAAAGTATCTATCTATCTATGATTCCATTACAATCATTTTTCCATCCATGTTCAGCTTGTGATTGCTTGTTGTTAGTTGTTGTTTGTTGTTGTTAAAGTTCAGCATGATCTGCCCTCGACCTTCAGTGATGATGTCATTTCTTCAGTGATGATGTCATTTCTTCTTGTTTGGGTTACAATGTAGTCAGTTCTGTCAGAGTCCTCTGTTAAGTAGTAGTGTGTAGTGTGTAGTTTGTGTGTGTGTGTGTGTAGTGTGTAGTGTGTGTGTGTGTAGTGTGTGTACCTCACAGTGCCAGCAGCAGGGAACTCCCTTCACCATCTTCTTTCTCTCTCCCGGGTTGCAGGGAAAACTACAGATGGAGTCTGGAAGCTCCTTCTCCCCTCCAGACCACTGCATCTCCTCCACCTGACACAGAGAAAAACAGACAGGTAGGTAGATAGCTAGATGGATGGATAGATAGATAGATAGACAGATAGACAGATAGATAGATAGATAGATAGACAGATAGACAGATAGATAGACAGATAGATAGACAGATAGGCAGACAGATAGACAGATAGACAGATAGATAGACAGACAGACAGACAGACAGACAGACAGACAGACAGATGTCAGTCTGTATCTAGTTAATCTACTCCATCATCTGGAAGCCTTTTCTATTCTTCTGAAAGGGCAAAATCTTACATTTTTATATTATATTAAATTAAATAATATTATATTATTAGGACATTATATAATACTGTTAAACACAATTATGACATGGTCCACACACACTGACACTCTGGTGAGAAAGGCGAGGGCAGCGCCCTTTACCACCTCAGGCAGCTGAGGAAATTCAAAGTCTCCCGGAGGATCCTTCAGTCCCTTCTACTCTGGAGCTGTGGAGAGCATCCTGACAGGAAGCATCACTGCCTGGTTTGGCAACAGCTCCGCTCAGGACAGGAAGGCTCTGCAGAGAGTAGTGCGTTCGGCTGAGCGCACTATTGGAACTACACTCCCCACCCTGCAGGACTTGTACACCAGGAGGTGCAGAACCAGAGCCTGCAGGATCATGAAGGATCCTCACCACCCCAACAACGGACTGTTTCAGCTGCTGCGGTCAGGCAAGCGCCTCCGTAGTCACGCTGCCAAAACAGAGAGACTGAGACGGAGTTTCTTTCCTCAGGCCATCAGGACTGTGAACTCCGACCTCACCAGGGCCCCCACCAAGACACACACACTGCCCCTCTTATGCACACACACACACACACACTTAGGTAAAGACTACACATAATTTATAATTTATAATTTATTTTTATACATACAATTTTCCCTTTTTTTACTATATTTTTTTATAAAAGTGCTCTTATTGTAAAATTTTTGTTGTTTTTTTATAAAAGAGCTCTTAAAAACTGTTTATTGTAAATGTGTGAACCTGTTATTTTTCACATTTCTGTTGAGCATTGCCACTTTGCATTTCACTACACACCTCGTGTGTGTATTGTGACAATTAAACATCTTGAATCTTGAATCTTGAATTAAGGCCTTACGTTGAGTCGCAGGTTATTGGTCCACTGGCCCATGTTACGGTAGCAGGGTGACTGTGATTGGTCATTGGAACTGGAAGATGTCATAGCGACCAGGAGCATCGCCATTCTCATTAAATAACACCCCTGTACCAGCACTTCCTGTACCGCACACACACACACACACACACACACACCCCAACAATTGTTAACAGCACAGCAGTGAGGTTGCAAGGCTAGGGTACGCCCCATTGAGGTTGTATGTTGACGTTTTGTGGCAATGTTGGCTACCGCGTTGGGGGTTAGTCAGTGGCTTTGTTTTAGGAGGAGGGACCTGGTTGGGGGTACAAAGTAACTAAGGTAGGGGACTTAGTTTCCATAGGATATGTAATAAATAGGAAGTCTATTTTTGCAAATGCAATGTTGGTGGCTGGATAGCTGAGCAGGCCTGCGCAACTTAAAAACCTGGATGTCATCCAACCTTCTGAAATTAAACAGTAATAAAACAGAGCTCATGGTTGTGGCTTCCAAGGCACTACTCTGGAAGGTTGGGGATCTTGTCCTGACCATTGACCCCGGGCCCTTCACTCACTGACTCCGTGGCAGAGACCCTCATTCACGCCTTCGTCCCCTCCCGCTTGGACTATTGTAATGGAGTCCTAGCCGGGGTCCCTAGCAAATCCTGGATAGGCTCCAGTACGTTCAGAGCTCTGCTGCCAGGGTTCTCACCTGCACAAAGCCTGGCAGCACATCACCCTCATCCACCTCCACTGGCTCCCAGTCAAGTACCACATCACCTTCAACATCCTGCTCCTCACCTACAAGTCCCTTCACACTCTTGCTCCTTGCTATCAGACCTCCTCCATACCTACACCTCCCGAAATCACAGGTGATGCTGAGCCCTCTCCGTAGAGCTGGTGGGGGGTGGGGGTAAGGGTCACAGGTGATGCTGAGCCCTCTCCGTAGAGTGGTGGGGGGGGGGGGGGGTAAGGGTCACAGGTGATGCTGAGCCTTCTCTGTGGAGCGTTCTTGGTGGATGGTGGATGGGTCACAGGTGATGCTGAGCCCTCTCCGTAGAGCTGGTGGGGGGGGGGGGGGGGGGGGTAAGGGTCACAGGTGATGCTGAGCCTTCTCTGTGGAGCGTTCTTGGTGGATGTCCTGCATGGCCGGGAGCTGGGTGGCAGTGATGTGCTGGGCAGCTTTAATTACCCGCTGCAGGGCTTCTGGTCAGAGATGGTTACCCTAACCCAGAGAGTTGCCCTACCACACAGATACAGTTGGTCACGATGCTTTCAGTGGTGCAATGGTTGACCAGGATCTTAGGTGACAGATGGGCCCTCTTCAGCTCCTCAGGAATTTAGAGGCATTGTTGGGCCTTCTTCACCAAGGAGGAGGTGTTGGGGAAACCAGATGAGGTCTTTTGGTGAAGTGGACACCCAGAAACTTCAGCCCATTGGTGTAGAGGGGGAGTGTCTGCAGCTTTTAGATTTCCCTGAAGTCACAATCAGCTCATTGGTCTTTTTTTACGTTGAGGGTGAGGTTGTTAGGGGAAAAGCACCATGTTACTAGGTGTTGGACCTCCTCTCTTGTGGCCAACTATCATTGTTTGAGATCCGGCCCACCATGTGGTGTCGCCAATGATGTGTTGGATTTGTGTCGTGGGTGAAGGGGAGTAGAGGAGGGGGGCTCAACAACAACTAGGGTGGATGAGGATGTTGTCAGGAAGTCAGGGGCCCAGTTGCAGAGGGAGGAGTTAAAGCCAAGGGAGTTGAGTTTGGTGGTCAGCTTTGGGGGGGTGATGGTATTAAAGGCTGAACTGTAGTCTATGAATGAGTCCTTCTGATCCAGATGAATCAGGGCGGAGTAAAAGTTGCTGTAAAACATTAGGGGGGAAATGGAGGCGTAGGCCTTTACTTGATTTTTATAAATGGACAAGCACTTCCCAACAGCACTTGAGTAAGAAAAACGGCAAAAGAAATGAACAGTTACATCGTAACGACCTGTGGATATATAAAAAAAGAAAAAAGACAGATTTCTTCAATCATGGTGACTTCACTGTTGTGGCGGACTGGGGGGGAGGGAGGGTGGTAGGCTTAGGCTGGCCCTCAGCGGCTGGGCCAATTACAGCTAAAGTGCAGCCGGGCCTTTTTAACCTGTGTGTGGATGTGTGCAGGCGGCGACCGACGCGAGGTCCCCGGGGGGTGCAGTCGGGAGCGCCGCTGGAAAAGCTGGTGACAGTCGGGGTTGGGGCGGGATCCCCCTGGAAGCCTGGCAGGCTGGCCGGCTTTGGGGTTCCGCGGCTGACCCGCCGGGGAGGACTGAGGGGGCGTCGGCGGGAGGGAGACGGCGCAAATCAACTGCCTTTCAACACCGGGCCGGGCTTATTGTGGGTAATAAAAACGGCCCTGCTGGCCAACTAACTTCCTCATGCCTTGTGTCTCTTTTCCTGTCACGAAACCCCCGGTACTGTGGCGAGTCCGCCACGTTGGTTCCCTGACGGGGCCCCTGCCCAGACAGGGACAGGGCGACAACAGCCTCCCTCAGCACCCCGCCCAGCAATCACCTGGTCCCCGACTCGAGCCGTTCCGGGCGGGACCTTCATCGCCTTTTTCCCTCGCTCTCAAATGGGGGGGAGGGAGGAAGAAGGCGATGAAGGGCCCCCGCCCGGTCTCCCACTCCGCCCCTCTCCAGCTCGGGGCCCTGCCTCCGTCCCGGCGCTCCGCGCGGACCCCGCTCAGACGCGGCTGCTGCTGGCTCACTCTCCGCTCCCCCAGTCCGCCGGCCCTCGATCCCCCCAATCGTGCCGGCCTTTGCATCCACGCCGCCAGCCTCCCCACACTGGGCGGCGTCCCTCTCGCTCACACATCCACACACAGGTTTAAAAAGGCCGGCTGCATCAGCTGTAATTGGCGTAGCCACTGAGTCCAGCCTAAAGCCTACACCCTCCTCCCCCCAGTCCGCCACTTCATAGACATAAAGCTTTATTGTTTCTCCTTCCTTGTTTACTTGCGCCGATACAAAAAGGCCAATCACTGTAACCAAATTAGATTTAGGGATACCATTGTGACTGGGTCCGCCCACTTACTGCCAAAAAGAAAAAAACACTCGCGAGCGAGCAGGTGAAAGTTTCGCGAGCAGGAGAGCAATGATAGTTGTGCGCGTTTGCTTCGGATTCTGCGCGCGCGTTCAAAGCTTTGGATTTCTCCCTGCAGGTTACAATATTGCTCGCGAGCAGATATTTCTGCGCGCTGAGTGCTGGGGAAAGCGCTCTCAAAAAATAATATGTGTGCGCGGCTGTTTGAATTACACGCCCCGGTGATCTCAATTGCGCTCACGGATTTTTTTCAACTCATATGCGCCATACAAGAGCTAGCCTCAGTTTACAGTTGCCATGGTGAAGAGGGTACCCTTTTGTTTACATTTGGCCATGGTTGACAAAAGAATATGGGAGGTAGTTTCAATAATTTTGGGAATAGAATTAAAAGCACTGTGTACATCTTCACAGATACTTGAATGACTTTTAATATTTGGAATTGTTTTAATCAAACCCCAATAATTGCTCTCCCCTCGTCTTGTCCTAAGCGCACATTGAAACCCATGCATTGCGTATGCTACTGAAACCTTTTTAAATACCTTTTTTGGAGTAGTTATTTGTTAACATTAGAAATGTTGAGATTTTAAATGTAAATTTATCAGACAACTGGAAATGCTATGCCATAATACTTAAATATATCCATATCTGACATTAAGAATTGTATCTATGCTGGTTATTTCCAATTATTTTATACTATAAAATACTGTAAGGCCTAAAAGGAAATGTGAGATGAGTGAATTCCATACAGTAAATTTACATTGACTGAAGAAATCTGTCTTGTTTTTTAAATACCTTTTACTTCGTTGTAGTTTATCATTTAACTGCCTCGTTCTTTTTGGTTGTTTTTACGCTTTTTGGAAAAGTCATGTCCATGTTATACATGAGTGGCTACGCCTCCATTTGCCCCTGGATATATTGTTAAATTTGGTTGTTGTTTTACAGCATGGTGCTTTATTTCTTTTGTACATTAGGTTAATTTTTTTCTGACTAAAATAAATAAAAAACCCTTTTTTGAATGTGACAGGACTGTTGCTTTTTGTTGCTTTTGGGAGAAAGTTTGCCTTGTTCCATGGGTTTCAAAAACCCTTTTCTTCAAATTTAAGTTAAATCATTATAAGTTTAAAATAATTTAAAAATAATAATAATAATAATAATTAAGAGCTGAAGTATTAGCAGAAGTAGTAAAGGTAGAGTTAGTAGTAGATGTAGTAGCAGGGTAGTAACAGCAGTAGTAGTCGCAAAAGTCGTAGTAGCAGTAGTTGTAGCAGTAGTAGTAGTAGTTGAAGTATTGACAGTAGTAGTAGTAGCATTTACCGCTGTAGTAGTAGTAATAGTATTGAAAAATGTAATAGAAATCATAGTATTAAACATATTGGAAAGTATTAAAAGTATAAAGTATTTGTAATTTGGAAATTTTCCTCCATCAAATCAAATGTAGACATATTTCATGTCACAGCCTTTTTGTTTTCTATTTATTCATCCATCAGTAAACCACAAACTGAGTCTTGGTCTCTGGACATTGTGAAAGACAGCCAGGTTCACATTTGACAGTTCTCTGACTCCATCTAGTGGTTTGTAGAACAGAGCCATTGTCAAAGCGAAAGTGAAACTTACTTTTCATATTTCATTCCTATGGGACCAAAATATTGCAAATAAAATTTAATTGCAGAAAAGTGTAAAAGTGTAATCCCAAAAATGTGAATGACCGATGATGATTCGGTCTTTGCTGAAGCAAGCACACTTGCCACAGGTGCCCATAACGTCATAAATAACTGTACATATACAGATTCCTAGTGGCAACTCATTGTCATTGCTTAGCCTCCTTACAGTCCAGTTTTGAGCCAGTTGGGGGTTCAGTACAGCAGGATGGAGCTCCAACAGTCTGAGGTCTCAAATTTCTAGTTAACAACCTCATTACACTAGTTAACACCTTCAACCAGACAGGGGAACTACTAATGAAATTAGCTGCTGAGAGAGTTTAAATAAGAATGAGTCAACTAACCTGGTTAAATATACAGGCTGCAGGGCAGCACTGAGCTGGAAACCAGAGAAAAAGATGGAGGGATGGATCAAAGACAGAGACAGGAAACAGGACATAAAGAGAGGAGAGATAAACCACATATCAGCTCATGATGATCTTGCTCTGATCACAACAGATCTCCAGATGATCTGAAATAAGTGTCAATTAACTCTCCTGAATATGAGACCATGAGGATGAGGAAATAAAAATTCTATATATATGCCACATGTTACAGTCTCAAGAATTGATCATCTCTGTTTTGCCCTCCTTGCTCCTCAGGGGTTTTAGGAGAAAATTTTCGATGGAGTGATCACAGAATGATCCAGAATTGAGATCTTTCACTATTTCTGAAGAGATGAAGAAAAGACTGAGCAAAAAAATTTTTCCTCTGGAGGTGAGAAGGGGCAGAGGGGAAAGAGGAGAGACAGTGAAACAGTTTCACCCTTTGGAAATATTGTTTTTTAATATACTATCGATAAACACTTGAAACAACAGAAAAAAGACAGACACGCAGACAGAAAGGTTATGTGATGTGCAGATTCTTCTAGCCTTCCAGATGCTGCAGATTTCTATCTTCATAAAATATAGATTGGATTTTCTAAAAACAGGGCCTGAACACACCAACCTCGCTAAACACATAAGCAACACGCTAGCAAAATGATAGCACGTTGCTATCAACACAAAGCAGCATGCTTGCAAAAACACTAGCGCCAAACCAATCAAATACCTCCAGGTAGATGGATCATACTATAACACAAGAGCATGCAGTATAAAGAACAGTCTAACCGTTCAGTAAGTGCTAATCTGCAAAAACGAAACAAACATAGAAACCAGTAGTTCAGTAGAAGCCAGTAGAAACCAAAACAGAAAACAGCATAGGCAAGACAAGTTTATTTGTATAGCACCTTTCATACATAAGGGAGTTCAAAGTGCTTTACATGAGGCATTAAAATACATTTAAAAACAAGGACATTTCTAAAAAACATTTTAGAAAAAAAAAAAAAAAAATCACAGGAATAAAAGTCCCTAGTGCAAGTTTAACAGTTCATCAGAAAGCGGTGGTTGAACAGAAACGTTTTTTAGTCTGGACTTAAAAGTAGTTATTGGGGAGCAAGTTCAGTTCTTCTGGAAGTTTGTTCCACCTATTGTTGCATAGTAGCTCAATTTCTGATTCACCCTGTTTGGTTTTGACTCTGGGAAAACAGTTAGCAGACTTGGCCTAGTTGACCTGAGGGGTCTGGAAGGGTTCATATTGGGTTGAGCATGTCAGCGATGTATTTTGGGCTAGACCATTTAGTGACTTGTAGACTAAACAACAATATTTTAAAGTCAATTCTCTGACACACTGAAGCCAATGCAGGCATCTGAAAAATTGGCGTGATGTGGTCAAAATTTTTCGTCTTTGTTAGTAGTCTAGCAGCAGCGTTCTGAACGAGCTGTAGCTGTTGAGTGCCTTTTTAGGGGACCCGAGAGAAAAAACCATTACAGTAGTCTTAGCCTACTGGTAGTAAAGGCGTGAATGAGCTTTTCTAGGTCTTGTTGTGTCAAGAGTCCCCTGAGCCCTTTATATGTTTTTAAGATGATAGTAGGTGATTTGTTACAAACTTTATGTGGCTGTTAAAATTGAGATCTGAGGGCCGTAATAACGCCAAAGATTTATGGCTTGGTCTTTGGTTTTTAAAGACAAGGGAGTCAATGTATGTACTAACTTTCAGCCTTTCTTCTTTGGCACCAAAGACAATTTTTCTCAGTCTTGTCTTTATTTAGTGAAGGAAGTTCTGGCCATCTAGTCATTTACTTGCTTAATGCATTGGCACAGTAAGTCTATGGGGGCGATAGTCATTTGGGAGATAGGGGGTTATAGATTTGGGTGTCGTTTCCACATAGCAGTGGTAGGCAATACTGTTATTTTGCATAGTTTGGCCTAGTGGGAGCATGTAGAGCTTGAATAGACAAAGGCCCCAGGATTGAACCTTGGGGGACTCCACAAGTCATGTTGCTTAGCTCAGATTCATAGTTGCCAATGGAAACAAAATTTAGTTCCTGTCTTGTAGATATGACTTGAACCAATTTAAGACTGTGCCGGAAGGTCCAACAGTTTTCTAATCTGTCTAGAAGTATAGTATGATCTATAGTATCAAATCGGTGTCGGTGTTAAAATGAATGTCATTAAAAACTTTAAAAAGAGCAGTTTCAGTGCTGTGTAGGGGTCGGAATCCTGATTGGAAGTTGTCATAGCAGCCAGTTGAGACTAAGAAATTATTAAGTTGTTGGAAGACAACTTTCTCAATAATTTTACTTATAAAAAGGTAAATTTGATATAGGTCTGTAGTTGCAAATAATAGAAGCATCAAGGCTCCTCTTTTTTAGCAGTGGTTTAATGACTGCAGTTTTCAGGGACTTTGGAAAGTTTCCTGATAAGAGAGAGCTGTTATCTATTTTCAATATGTCTGTTGCCCTAAAAAACCCTAAAAACTTTCTCTTCCCTCCTCCAACTCCCAACCCGCCCAGCCCTCCCCACCTCCTCCCTCCCCCCTGACAATTTTGCCAACTTCTTTGACAAGAGGTTAACGATATCAGATCCTCCTTCCCTCACCCTCTGGCTGGTGCTCACGCACCAACCACACCTGTCCACCTTCCACCCCTCCCTCTCTACCACCCTCTCCATCTTTTCCTCCCCACCTCCTGCCCTACCCCATTTTTCTCAAATCAAATCAAATCACATTTATTTGTATAGCCCTTAATCACCGTTACAGTCTCTAAGGGCTTCACAGTGCCCAACATGTGAAAATAATAAATGATTAGTACACAACATCCCCAGCCTTAGACCCTCACAGAAGACAAGGAAAAACTCCCACAAAACCATATGGGAAAATTGGGGAGAAAACCTTGGAGGGGCTTCAGAGAGGGATCCCCCTACCAGGACGGTTGGGCGTGCAATAGATGCCGAGTTTGGGCAAGCAGCGTATTACACAATATATGAAAGTTTATTTTGGTGGGACATCCAGATCTGATGGGGCATCACAGCAGCGGTAACTCAGTCAGCGTCATCATAGGACTAGGGGACCATGCAGGCGCCAACACTGCCCAGATAGGAGAACGCAAACGCCTGCTCCAGTCAGCATCGTCCTAGGAGGCGGGACCACGCAGACGCCAACTCTGCCGGGCTGCAGCCTGGAACAGATAGGAGACACACCCACCTACACACCCATACACACACTCTCACTCATACAGACAACATGACCAGCGTCAGTGGACAGGAGCAGGTTAGACCAGGAGATAGGACATGTAGACAGGATGCTAGTATCCATCGGCAGGACCTGAGCTAGGATAAGTTAACTGGTCTAGCCTTACTCTGAGAAGAGACTGAGCCACTCCCTCAGGCTGGTCAAATGACAGAGAGAATAAAATGGGTTTTTAGCCTTGACTTAAAGACTTCGATAGAGCTGCCTCTCTGATTGAGGCAGGCAGACTGTTCCAGAGATAGGGAGCCCGGTAAGAAAAGGCTCTGTTACCTGCAGTTTTCTTTTTGACTGCTGGGATAGACAGGTAGCCAGCGTCCTGAGATCTGAGGGCACGTGGCGGTTTATATGGTTTAATCAAATCGGATAAATAGGACGGTGCCATCCCATGTAATGATTTATATGTAAGTAAAAGCACTTTAAAGTCACACCTGGCCTGAATTGGTAGCCAGTGTAACGAGGATATAATGGGAGTTATATGGTCGAATTTCCTAGTTTTGGTCAGGATTCTGGCAGCAGCATTCTGGACCAGTTGTAGTTTTTTAGTGCGCCCAGTAGGTAAGCCCGAAAAAAGGACATTGCAATAATCGATTCTGGATGATACAAAGGCATGTACTAAAATTTCTACGTCTGCCTCTGTTAGCATGGGTCGAATTTTGGCAATATTACGAAGATGATAAAACGCTGTTTTAGTGGTCTCCTTAATATGCAACTCGAATGAGAGGGTAGGGTCGAATTTTACCCCAAGATTTTTAACGTATGGGCTCTGGGAGATTACACAACTATCAAAGTTGAGAGTAGTATTCTCAAATAAGTGTCTATGTCTAGCTGGTCCCACAATCAGCATCTCAGTTTTGCTGCCATTAAGAAGTAGGAAGTTTAGGGACATCCAATATTTGACCTCTGATAGGCAGGCCTCTAGTTTTTGGAATTGGGTGTCATTGGTTGGTTTGACTGCTATGTAAATTTGGGTGTCATCAGCGTAGCAATGGAAGTTAATGCCAAATTTGCGAATGATGCCACCAAGTGGTAGCATATAGATAGAGAATAGCAGTGGTCCTAGGACAGAGCCTTGTGGGACACCAAAGTCCATATTGCAACACTCTGAGGTCATGTTGTTGTAAAAGACGCGATGTGATCTATCAAGTAGATAAGACCTAAACCAAGAAAGGGCTGATCCCCGGATACCAATATAATGTTCAAGACGATTCAAGAGTATCGCATGATCAATTGTGTCGAAGGCTGCACTCAGGTCAAGTAGCAATAGTGCTGAGGTTGAGTTGGAGTCAATAGCTAACAAAAGGTCATTTACCACTCTCGTGAGTGCAGTTTCGGTCGAGTGAAGGGATCTAAAGCCAGATTGGAAGGGATCAAGCAGGTTATTTTTTGACAAAAAATCTGTAAATTGACTGGCTACTGTTCGTTCAAGTAATTTGGAGAGGAACGGCAGATTTGAGATTGGTCTATAGTTCTGGAGTACTTCGGGGTCAAGGTTCGGTTTTTTCAGTAGTGGCTTGATCACGGCCGTTTTAAAGGCGGAGGGCACAGTGCCAGTGGACAGCGACCGATTGATCATATAGAGAATGGAGGGTCCTAGGATAGGGAAAACTTCTTTAAGCAGTTTAGCAGGCAGAGGGTCTAGCATGCAGGTCGTGGGTTTCGAAGACAGAGTTAGCTTGGTGAGAGAGTCTAAGGAAACTAACTCAAACTGTGAGAAAAGACATTCAGCCCGGGAAACACCAAGTGGACTTTTCAGGGGTGAGACGGCACCACCAGTAGAGAGTGTACTGGTGATCTCATCTCTAATCAGCGTGATTTTCTGACTAAAAAAGGACATGAAATAATTCGGAGAAAACAGAAAGCTATCAGAGGGGGAGGGATTCCGTGTTAGCTTAGTAACAGTGTCGAATAGAAATTTTGGGTTGTTTTTATTTGCACTGATTAACTTAGAGAAGTGTGCAGTTTTGGCTGACGAGAGTGCACATTTATAATTTAGCAGGCTATCATTCCAGGCAAGCCGGAAGACTTCGAGTTTGGTCAATCGCCATTTACGTTCTAGTTTTCTACAGGCTTGTTTAAGTGCACGAGTGTCGTGGGTAAACCACGGTGCAAACTTCCTAGCGTGGTGTTTTCTAGTGACTAACGGGGCGATTGAGTCAAGCGCGTTGGTAAGGCTAGCGTTTAGTTCGTTGGCGAAATTGTCGAGTGAGCCAACATGACCAGAGAGTGGTGCGAGAAAACTGGGCAGTTTTTCAGATAGTAACAAGGCCGTAGTGGCATTAATACGACGGCTAATATATGTATCTTCACATTTTTGGCATGGGAAGATCAATTCGATTTCAAATTTAATGAGATAGTGATCAGATAGGGCGGGCACGTAAGAGGAGACCACTAAAGCAGAAACAGGAATGCCGCGGGTCAGAACCAGGTCAAGGGTGTTGCCGCCATGGTGGGTTGGTTCATTAACAAATTGAGTGAGGTCGCAAGTATCAATAAGATCTAGGAAGGCCTTACTGAGGGGATCGGTGGGATTATTCAGATGAATGTTAAAATCACCGATAATGAGAATATTATCAACTCGGGTCACTAAATCCGAAATGAAATTGGAGAACTCTTCTAAGAAGAGCGAATAGGGTCCAGGTGGGCGGTAAAGTACTGCTAAGTAGAATGACGGGAGATTCGTAGCTGTAGGGTGCAGAATCAGGACTTCGAAGGATGTAAATTTGTTGTTCGTGTTGGGAGTAAGACTAAGGATAGGGTTAAATATCAGGGCAACACCCCCTCCTTTTTTCGTCTCCCGGGCAACCTGAGAACTAAGAAAGTTTGGGGGAGAGGCTTCAATTAGAGGCAGAAAATCATTTGGCTTTAGCCAGGTTTCACAGAGACCCATCATGTCTAGATTATGTTCAATAATCAAATCATTGATCAGCAGCGCTTTTGTTGACAATGATCTTATATTGATGAAGCCCACAGTGAGGCGTTCAATACTGCCCGAATTTTTGTCAATGTTAATGGCAGTATGCGTGGGTCTAATTTCAATTAAATTGCTGTAATTTACTGTGGGTCGGTAGGAAATTTGACGGGCGCGGTGGGAGAAAGATACAGTCTTAATTGGAAGGACTGTACTGTAATTTTCAGATCGAGACGTGCTGCTGCCAGAGGATAAAGTAAATGCAGACTGGTAAAACTCGGTAGATATGGGGAGAAAATGGCGAGGGGGGGGCACAGTCTCAGTCTGTTCTGCTGTAAGCTCTAACCTGGCAGACTCCACACCCTTTCTAGGCCTAGCAGGTTCTCTAATCTCTAACCTGCATCCCGGCGAGCTCTACGGACAGATGTCAGCTTTCCCTTAAACATCTATCTATGTTGCCAGATAATAAAGCAGCGCCTACCCCATTAGGGTGGAGGCTGTCAGCTTTCAGCAAGCCGGGTTTGCCCCAGAAGGAGGGCCAGTTATCTAAGAAGACTAATCCCTTTTCATCACAGAACTTCGCCAGCCAGAGGATGAGGGAGACTAATCTGCTATAACTCTCATCATTGCCCCTCGCGAAAGGTAAGGGGCCAGAGACAATTAATCGATGCCGACACATCTTCCTAGCGAGGTCACATGTCCTGGCTATGTTGAGCTTGGTGACCTCCGATTGCCTCATCCTGATGTCGTTGGCGCCGACGTGTACTATGATGTTGCTATACTCACTGGGTGGACCGTTTGCCTCTTTCTTACCCTTGTGTCTGAACCTATTGTTCGCCAGCACCCTTAAGTTAGCCTCAATGTCGGTAGCTCTGGCCCCGGGTAAAACAGAAAACCTCAGCCGGCGACTCAAGCCTAACATTACGGGTGATGGAATCGCCAATAACTAGGGTGCGAGACAGTCGGAGGGTCCGGGGAGCCGGGGAGATGGGCCGACCACAGGGACTAGCAAGAACAGTAAAACGATTAGCCATCGGTAGCACCGGTGGCGAATCGGGCCGCACAAGTGGCGGCTGGAACCGGCGGGCCTCTCCGACGTCCGGAGACCGGGACAAGCTCGTCACCCACTGCCGATGGAGCTACGCTATCTTTACTAACGCTCGGGCTACTGCTAGCGCTCGTGAGCCGGCTAGATGGCCACGTATCTAGGCTGTCTGGGGTGCCCGTCTCGTCTAAGGTAATCGGCCTATCCGCTTCTAACTGACGGACACGTCTCTCTAACAGAGACAACCTCTCTAAAACGAGCACACAAGAGGAGCACGGAGAACAAGAAGCCATGCTTACCCTTGTCGGTATAGGTTGGGAGACTAGGTCGGGTTGTACGGGGAAGCCGGCGGCTGAGATCAAAAAGTACGCTGGTGGAAAATTGACACGGTCGGATGAAAGAAAAAAAAAAAGAATAAAAATAAAATAAACCGAATCTGTAGTTGTCTGGTGGGATTCGGTGATCTTAAGTTTTAGATGGAGCGAAGTTTAGCGGAGCTGTTTGCAAAACACCGGGCGGCGAAAACAGCGAGAGCGGCAAACAGGAAACAGGAGACCTGCAGTAATCGTGGTAAAGTCACTATGCT
The DNA here is from genome assembly GCA_034670405.1 of Hoplostethus atlanticus. Taxonomy (NCBI): domain Eukaryota; kingdom Metazoa; phylum Chordata; class Actinopteri; order Trachichthyiformes; family Trachichthyidae; genus Hoplostethus; species Hoplostethus atlanticus. The sequence continues at coordinate 141,561 of JAXDDX010000140.1, read as the reverse complement.
AAAGTCGGACCTCCCCAAACGAGGTCCTTGACCTTGTTACATCTAGCCGCCCCACCACATGCTCCCTTGACCCGGTCCCATCCCCTCTCCTTCAGTCTACTGCACCTGAACTCCTTCCCTTCCTGACCCACCTCATCAACACATCTCTGGTGTCTGGATTCTTTCCCTTTGCTTTCAAGACTGCCAGTCACCCCCCTTCTGAAGAAACCAACACTTGACCCCTCTGAGGTCAAAAACTACAGACCGGTTTCCCTTCTACCCTTCCTATCCAAAACTCTTGAACGTGTTGTCTATAATCAACTGTCCTTGTACCTCCACCAGAACAACCTCTTGGACCCCCACCAGTCCGGGTTCAAGGTGGGTCACTCGACCAAGAAGGCCCATGCCACTCTCTCCTCTGTCCTGATACTCCTGGACCTGTCTGCAGCGTTCGACACGGTGAACCACCAGATCCTCCTCGCCACCCTTGAGGGGATGGGTGTATCAGGCTCTGCACTCTCCTTGTTTGCATCCTACCTGACGGATCGCTCCTACCAGGTGATGCTGAGAGGGTCTGTGTCAGAAACACGCAGGCTGACTACTGGGGTTCCGCAAGGTTCAATTCTGGGTACTCTTCTTTTTTCCCTCTACACAATGTCTCTTGGTTCTGTTACTCCACATGACTTTTCCTACCACTGCTATGCCGATGACACCCAGCTGTCATTTCTCCCCTCTGACACACAAGTAGAGGCACGCATTGCTGCGTGCCTGGCAGACATCTCGGAGTGGATGTTGATGCACCACCTGAAGCTCAACCTGGACAAGACTGAGCTAGTGTTCCTCCCAGGGAAGGGTTGTCCGCACCAAGACCTGGCCATCACCATTGACAATGCTGTGGTAATGTCAACTCATCCAGGCTCTTGTCATCTCCCGCCTGGACTACTGCAGCTCCCTCCTTGCTGGTGCCCCGGCGTCTGCCATCAGACCTCAACCGCCCTAAGTTCTCCCACACAACTACCCTTCTCTGTTCTCTACACTGGCTCCCTGTAGCAGCTCGCATCCAGTTCAATACCCTGGTGCTAGCCTATAGGGCAGTGAAAGGAACAGCTCCTTCTTACCTCCAGGCTATGGTCAAGCCGAGGCGACTGGTTGCCCCGTCGCTCAGAGGCTGCTGCGTACGATCTACCCAGTCACAGCTTTTCTCTGTCCTGGCCCCACAGTGGTGGAATGAACTCCCCACTGATGTCAGGACAGCAGAGTTGCTGCCCATCTTTCGCCGCAGGCCGAAAACTCACCTGTTCAAGAAACAATACCCTGACCCTTCCTCTTAGCACTTGCTTATTTGTCTTCACTTATTTGTCTTAGCTCTTGTTTATTTGCTTCACTTATTTGTCTCATTTGTTTAATTTGTTTGTTTAGAAAGTAGGTAGCTAACTTATTGCTCTTTTATCTCAGCACTGGTTCTGCTCTTAGATGCTTGTTTAGGATTACGATTACGATTTCTGGTGACTAGTAGTTCTCTCTTGCCAACCTATGTTGAATGCACTTATTGTAAGTCGCTTTGGATAGAGGCGTCTGCTAAATGCCTGTAATGTAATAAAATGTAATGTAATGTTGCCAGGCAGTCAAAAACATTTTTAAGAAAGCTTGTAGAGCATCAAGGCAGCAGGTGGACGACTTGAGTTGTCTCACTGTTTTTGTTTAGTATTGCAGTCAATGCCATTCAACTGTGTCCTCCTTAGTACATTTCTGTTTTTTAAATGTGGTGGTGACCTAATATTTTTGCTTGTTATAGAAGTATTGAAGGCTTTTCTGATGCTTTCAATTTTATCAGTAAAGGCGCTTGCAAATTCATTGCATTTCTGGGTGGACAGGAGTTCAGGGGGAAATTGTGTCGGGGGGTTTGTCTACGGTTGCAAATAAAGTTTTGGCATTATTAATGTTGTTATTTATGATATTGGAGAAAAAGGATTGTCTGGTATTTTTCAGTTCTGTGTTATAAGCATGGAGTTTCTCTCTGTAGATTTCATGGTGAACATGACAGTTTTGTTTTCCGCCATTTATGTCCAGCCTTACGGCACTCTGTTTTCAAGGTTGTTACAGAGGGAGCATGAACTGTGCTTTGCCTCAGACAGTAATTGGGGTATTTTCTTAGTGATATCACCGTTGCACCTGAGAAACAGATGTTTTAATCTTCTTACTGCTTATGTGTCTGATGTCACTGACAGCATTTTCTCCCACAATCAGAATATCCAGTATATCCACTTGCTCCTTTTGCTGAGATGAGGACCCATGAGTATTCCCAGGCCTAACAGCGCCCTTCTGGTCCGTCTCCTTTCTCCCTTTTGCGAGTGGGTCATTGTATTCTCTGGTTCTGATTCCCGTACATCCAATGGTGCGTATTTATTCTTTTGATCTTACCGGTCCGTGCTCTTCTCATTGTTCCTCTGGTAATGTCTGGTGTTGAGTGCCGTGCTGCACTTTGCTGCGCTGCTTTAAACTTAGTTTTGTTATTTCTTTTGTCCATGGCACCTTGTCTATGCCAGCAGATAGTATCCTCGGTTGGCTCAGTTTGTTTCTTTGCTGCCGTCTCTGCCTTGCAAAGTTTAGGAAACGTCATAGTATCATTTAGATCTGGCCAGTCGTTAGCTAACTCACCGATGACGGGCGACATCCTAAGTGTATCCTGAAATTCTTCTTTGCCCTTTTCTAGTGCGAGTAACCTGGTTTCAAGCTGAGAAACCCTCTGCGACAGTGTGTGGCAGTCTGTGCATTTTACAGATCCTCCGGCGTGAGGAGGCATACTGCTGCTTTGTAGCAGCTAATGCTAGTGGTGCTAGTAAGGCTAGTAGTATTAACAGATCGTGGTCTACGCGATCTGTTAATACTGCGTACAATCCCTCCCTCATCCACGACCACGACCTCATCTATGAATGGACAGGTCATGATGAACATAGGATGAGACATGGGTCTTCCTTGGCATTATATAAAACCCTTAATTGATGTGAATGAAGAGATGAGAGCGCTGCGTGGGTATTTGATCCTACCAACAAGAACCAGGTTCTCTTTGGAATGGGTCAGAAGCACAAATGGGAATATAGTAGTTGAACCTTGTTGAGGAGTACGGTCACCCCGGGGTGATCATTCTAAAATGCTTTCTAATGTATTCTAACGTTGTAATTGATGACATCATAAAGGGTTATAAATGGGACAGTTCCAGAATAGAACACTGAATTGGAACTAGAACTCTCAAAAAGCTCCTCAAAATGAAGAATTCTCCTGTAAAAAAGGTTCTACAAAGGAGAATGCCTAAAGTACTTTATTCCCATTTATGCTTCTTTTAAGCTTTATGGACTTGATAGATAGCCGACAATATATTTTAGATTTAGTTTTTTGCAATTCTGCTGTTAAATATTAGATATATTAACATTATATATTATAATATCTATCAGCCATAATTTATGTAGCAAAGGCTTAAATAACATTTCATCTTATTACATTACAGTCATTGTACAGTATTTGACACTATGTGGGGATTGAACCCACAACCCTATGTGTGAGAGTCTCATGCTCTACTGACTGAGCTGTCCGTGCTGGATGTTGTTACTATTATATTTTTATGATCCATCCTGAAAATTGATTGGCTGAACGCGTGTTCTACAGTGACTGTAAATCCCATACAGTAACAGTTAATGCATCTCCTAGCAACATGGAAACATTTTGACATATATAGATATATAAGATACTTTCTTATTTCAATGAACTTGCTAAATAAAAATGTCGAAAATAAAATAATATTGTGTCATCAAATAATTCTTTCTATAAGTTTCTACTGTTTTCTAAAAGCAATACGGCACTTGAGGTCTTGCTGGATCACGCATGGTTAAATGGGGTTGCCTAGCAACACACCGATACAGCCAACATCATTATATATTTTTTATTTTCTATGTCTGACAGTGTAGGGTATAGGGTAATAGTGTTGAACATTAGGATGGCGGAACCTTGTTTGAAAAACATTGTGTCTAACATCTAAGGTGGCAAGCTCGCTTTGTGGAACACCCTCCAGTAGTTCAGTAGAAACCAGTAGAAACCAAAACAGAAACAGCATAGAAACCAGTAGTTCAGTAGAAACCAGTAGAATCCAACTAGTTCAGCAGTTCAGTTAAGCAAGAAAAGCACTGGACCAGTTCTTCTCAATGACCAAACACCACTCAAGGTGTCCAGTGGAGTCAAAACCACATATTCTTACCATCAAAGTTGACAGATCTGATGTAGTTCAGCAGTTGTCTTCCCTCTACAGGGTCCATGTTGCTACAGACTCCTGGGTTTCCAGGACAGAGGTCCTGATGCATGTTGTGCAGAGCGTGGGCGACAGCATAAACTGCATCTATTACAAACTGAACCTTTCCTTCCTGTTCATAGGGCGAGTCCCGACCAATCCTCTCCTCTCCTGGAAAGACAGAGAGACAGAAAGAATTGAGCGAGGGAAGGTAAATTCACACAAAACTAACTTTACACATATCTAACTTTAGAGAGAGCTAAAATTATGATGGGTGATGATGGGCTGATGTTGTGGTGATGTTGGGGTGATGTTGGGGTGATGCTGGGTTGATGTCGGGGTGATGTTGGGGTGATGTTGGGGTGATGCTGGGTTGATGTTGAGGTGATTTTGGGGTGATGTTGGCGTGATATTGGGGTGATGTGGGGGGGTTGTTGGGGTGTTGTTGGGGTGATGCATGTTTAGATTTTGAATGATGTAAAAGTGGATCCCAGGTCAGACCTTCTGAATGAACTGATGTCAAAGCTTTAAACAGGAAGCAAGAATGGGGGCGAACACTTCCAGGTCAGATCAGAGGTCATCCCCTAATGGGTCAGTTTGTATGGAACCTCTACTGTTCTCTCGCTGGGTTGGGAGAGAGAGAGAGAGAGACAGATAGACAGACAGACAGACAGACAGACAGACAGACAGACAGGCGCACCGGTGCATTTCTTCTTCTCTGGATCCAGTTTGATTCCTGGTCTAGTCAGTTTACATCTGAAGTCGTCCTCCCAGAACTCAGCAAACCAGATGTTCCTCCGGTTGTTCTCCAGAGAACGAGACATGAAGTACTGGTCAAACCCTACACACACACACACACACACACACACACACACACATAAACCAGTCGGGTTATACTACCCTCTATTGAAGCTCATTTAGACAGAATGGTGACACCTGTATATCTGAGTGTGTGTATACCTTCTATAGAAACCCGTTTTGGTAGGATGGTGACGGCGCCCTCGGCAATGTCTTCCAGCTCTGTGATTGCTGAACTCTTTGCTCCCCAGCTGTCCGACCCCACAAACAGGAAGTGACCTGTCAGATTGGCACGTTGCGCTGCCTCCAGGACCCGCCTACCAGAAGACAGGAGGCGTTGACCTGTCTCTTAGTTTTAGGTAACAGCCTTACTGCAGCATTTTGAATACACATTGGAGGTGTTCTCTTTTTGCTTCAGGCAAGGAAACATGGCATTGCAGTAGTCAAGGTGAGATTAAATAAAATCATGTATAATCCTCTCTGTATCACAGAAGTTAAGACAGATTTTTGATGTTTCTGAGATGAGAAAAGCAAGACTGAAAAGCTTTTTTCTATGTTGCTCAAAGTTAAGGCTTGGGTCAAAAAGGATTCCCAAGGTAACCTGGTTAAAGACTAAAGGTAACCAGGTTAAAGACTACAGGCAACCAGGTTAAAGGTAACCAGGCTAAAGACTAAAAGTGACCAGGTTGAAGACTAAATGGAACCAGACTAAAAACTAAACAGAACCAGGTTGAAGAATAAAGGTGACCAGACTAAAGACTAAAGGTAACCAGGCTAAAGGTAACCAGGTTAAATGTAACCAGGCTAAGTGTAACTAAGCTAAATGTAACCAGGCTAAAGGTAACCAGGTTAAAGACTAAAGTTAACTAGACTATACACTAAATGTAACTAGACTAAAGTAACCAGGTTAAATATAACCAGGCCAAGTGTAACTAGGCTAAATATAACCAGGCTAAAGCTAACCAGGTTAAATGTAACTTCTTAAACTTTTATCATCAGACCTTTCTGTGATTTTTAGCTTTTACCCTTGTTGCCTCGTCTGTATTTATTCCTTCCTGTTTGACTTTTACTGTTTTATACTCTAAAAGCTAATTTATTTATTTATTACCTAATCGCTGTATATTTTTGATATTTCCTTTATTGCTGTGTGCTTTCTTTCTTGTTACTCTGTACAATAAAGAGCCATCTAATCGAATGGTTCTGTCTTATTGATCCTATTGATCTTTGTCATTGCTAATTTTATTTTTCCTGGTTGTGAAGCATTTTGTAACCTTGTTTGATTATTATTATCAGTGTGTATTAGTGTGTAACAGCGTGTAATAGTGTGTATTAGTGTGTATTATTGTGTAGTAGTGTGTATCAGTGCGTATTATTGTGTAGTAGTGTGTATCAGTGTGTATTATTGTGTAGTAGTGTGTATCAGTGCGTATTATTGTGTAGTAGTGTGTATCAGTATGTACTTGATGTCGTCCTCGTTAGCGAAGATAATGACTCCTCTTGCGTTGCTGGTTTCCATCAGACGTTTAATGATCTTGTCGAACTCCCCGGCTGTCGGCTCCCGAGGAATCTTCACTGACTGGGCTATACACAGCCCACCTGAGAGACAGACAGGTAGCCTGAGAGACAGACAGGTTAACCCATCTAACACCCCACCTGGAAAATGGACAGGTTAACCCATACCAGCCTCTCTGGATATCTGGATGAATGCGTCTACTCCACTCTCTCCATAGTTTCCCTCGGAGGCCAGTGTGGAGACGTAGTTCCAGCCCAGAGCTTTGACGATGTCCAGCATGGCCTGAGCCTGGTAGGAGTCTGGAGGAACGACCCGCGAGAAGAAGTCATACCGGTTATTATCACTGAGCTCCGGAGCTGTTGACGCATAACTCACCTGAGGGATCTGGAAGACAGACAGATCATTCATAACCAACATTTAATACTATCAAACTACACCACTATCAAACTACACTATCTAACAACACTATCAAACTACACCACCATCAAACTACACCACTATCAAACTACACTATCTAACTACACTATCAAACTACACCACTATCAAACTACACCACTATCTAACTACACTATCAAACTACACTATTTAACTACACTATCTAACTACACTATCAAACTACACTATCAAACTACACTACTATCAAACTACCACTATCTAACTACACTATCAAACTACACTATCTAACTACACTATCTAACAACACTATCAAACTACACCACTATCAAACTACACCACCATCTAACTACACTATATAACAACACTATATAACAACACTATCAAACTACACCACTATCAAACTGCACCATTATCAAACTACACCACTATATTACATTACATTCCAGTCATTTATCAGACGCTTTAATTCAAAGCACCTTACAATAAGTGCATTCAACATAGAGAACTACTAGTGGGTAGTGTTTCCTGAAGACGAAGGGTAGGGTAGTGTTTCCTGAAGAGGAAGGGTCAGGGTAGTGTTTCCTGAAGACGAAGGGTCAGGGTAGTGTTTCCTGAAGAGGAAGGGTCAGGGTAGTGTTTCTAGAAGAGGAAGGGTCAGGGTAGTGTTTCTTGAAGAGGAAGAGTCAGGGTAGTGTTTGCTGAAGACGAAGGGTCAGGGTAGTGTTTCTTGAAGAGGAAGGGTCAGGGTAGTGTTTCTTGAAGAGGAAGGGTCAGGGTAGTGTTTCTTGAAGAGGTTTTCAGCCTGTGGTGGAAGATGGTCAGCGACTCTGCTGTCCTGATTAAAGCCCTGCTCAAAAAGCCTGATCTCAATCCTGATGTCCTCAATAATTATAGGCCAATCTCAAACCTTTCTTTTCTCTCCAAGGTCTCTCCAAGCTCTCCCCCTGATATTAGGAACTGATGGCTGGGGTTTGGTAATGCAGGGAGGAGATGTGTGGTGGTGCATTCACAGTCAGTCGGAAAATCCCCCCTCGGCTGGGTCCTGTTCCAGTCATTGTCCCCATGAAAGATTTTCCACTCATTCCACTGTTACTTTACGCTCAGCCTTTGACCAAGTGATGAAAATTAATGTTCGCTTAGTGTGCCCTGACGCAGCACTTGCTCACATATTTTTCACATGTTTTTCAATTGCAATCATTCATTGTTATATATTGCATATATATATTGATATGCAATTATAATTATTATAATTATATATATTTATTTTACTATTCTCCATTTTTTCATAATAAACAATTTGAACAGTCTCTACTGATATTTTTCACACCCTGTTAATTCTGGAATTCAGACGTTTTGCACGTCAAGAACGTCAAATCTAAAGGCGATATGGGATCATTGATCATTGTGTTTGTCTACTACATGGAAGCATGGCCAGTTAGCTGGATGGTCTGGTATGGTTAGAAAGACCTGAGTGACAGTTCCACAGTTCCAGGCCACTGCACCTATCAGAGCACCACACACACACACACACACACACACACACACACACACACACACCTCCAGGATTAGTGTTACATAACAGTGGGAAAGCGCAGCAGAAATTGTGTCAAAGCCTCAATACCCTGAATGACAATCACATTACCCCACATCACAGTTGTGTGTGTGTGTTTGATAGATGGGACTTCCTGTTTCCTGTCTGAATGGATGAGAGGGAGGAGGGAATATATAATAATATTCTGCGAAAGACAGAACGTTTTGGCCAAAATTAGCTTTGTGCATTCAGGGAGTGGCTCAGTCTTCTGTCAGAGGAAGGCTGGACCAGTTAGCTCACCCTAGCTCAGGTTCCTGCTGATGGATACTTAGCATTTAGCCTACTGTGGCAGACTGAGGTGTGGGTGAGACGTAGGCTGGATGCAGGAGAGAGTTGAGTCAGTAGACTGACTCTCCCTGTATCCAGCACCGATTGCAGCCGGGCCGCTCTCAACTATCTCCTGCATCCAGCCTATGCCTCACCCACACCCTCCCCCACCCTCCCCCCAGTATGCCACGCCAGGCTCCACCTCCCCACCACCACCAGTCTGAATGCTGAATGCTGTTACGGGGGGGGACAGATGTCAGTTAAACGTAAGGGACGTTTACTGGAGATGCAACACAAGCTAGCTAGCTAGCCATCTAACCTAGGTAACCTTAACTAGTATGCTTGTTAACGTTAGCTAAATTGGCATCTAATTAATTTGACATAATTTAGCTAACGTCATCAAAAACAGCATAACACAGGATGCATACAGTTCACTCATTCATTCACGATAAGAAGCTAGGTAGCTAGCAATGGCTGATTAAAAATTTTAACGCAATTAACACATGCGCAGCGCACAATGACTCAAAATCCCACAATTCCACTCACTGGCGCGGATTGGTGCTCCAACGCTATCTGGCGGCAGAACCAACTCGATAAAGATGGACGACTCTAAACAACATATTGGCCCTCTCGATGGGAAGTTTGAGTACAAAAAAACCCAAGACGGGACAATCGACCGACATAAAGTAGTTTGCACACTCTGCAGGAAGGAGTTTTCGTTTCACCGAAGCACTTCCAGCTTAAAGTACCACATCAACGCGAAGCATACATTAGTCGGGGATTCCTCTGCAAGTACTTCGGCGACGCCCGGCTTGCGCCAAACCACCCTTTATTTTGATATCTGGACACCATATCTGTTCTATAGTTTAAATAAAACACATGTTAAGTGTATATATCGCCTTCTGTCATGAGTCTTTTTGCCACCACAAAATTAAACACAATTAATAATGAATGGGTATTAATCGTGATTAATCTAAATTAATCCACAGCGGCCCTGTGATTAATCTGATTAAAAATTTTAATCGTTTGACAGCCCTAATTTATTTATTATTTAAACAATCTACTTTAACAATGTGAAATCAGCGCTGAATTTTGGAATAAAGTGCGGGGGGCAGAGGGGACAGTTACTTGACCTCAGCACAGGGCTTCAATAGTCTAACTCAGGGAATAGCAGGGCCCTACAGAGTACTGCTTTCAACTGGAGCCGCCAATACTCACCTGATTGATTATCCATTAAAGCTTGTATTCAAACTTACAAATCTAATCTCTCCTGATTTGAACTTTGAAAAGATCACTTTAACTCTCTGTCCCAGTATCATTAGAGAATATTTGTTGAAAAAGGGTTAAAGATATTTTGAACAAACCACAGTAAAAATAATTCAGGAGAGATAAACTGAAAAAGACCTAGAGGGAATGCACGCACGCACGCACGCACACACGCACGCACGCACACACACACACACGCACACATGCACACACTGCTACTATTGGTTGGAGAGGAGAGCCAGTCATCCAGACACATACTGTCTGTTTAAAACCCTAATCCACAGTCCAGACTCCTTCATCTGTTAACTGTCTATGTGTCTATGTGTCTGTCTGCCTTTCTGCCTGTCTATCTGTCTGTCTGGGGTTGTTATCTTGTATTGTTTGTTGTTGTTTAACAGGAACAGTATCAAATCAGATCACATTTATTTGTATCGCCCTTCATCACGGTTTCAGTCTCAAAGGGCTACACAAAGTGTGAAACCAATAAATGGTGGCACATGACCCCCCCAACCGTGGACCTTCAAAGGAAAAACCCCAACAGCTCAGACTCCTCTGACCCCCCCAACAGCTTTGACTCCTCTGACCCCCCAACAGCTCTGACTCCTCTGACCCCCACATCCCCCCAACAGCTCTGACTCCTCTGACCCCCCAACAGCTCTGACTCCTCTGACCCCCCCAACAGCTCTGATTCCTCTGATCCCCCCAACAGCTCTGACTCCTCTGACCCCCCCAACAGCTCTGACTCCTCTGACCCCCACATCCCCCCAACAGCTCTGACTCCTCTGATCCCCCAACAGCTCTGACTCCTCTGATCCTTCCAACAGCTCTGACTCCTCTGATCCCCCAACAGCTCTAACTCCTCTGATCCCAACAGCTCTGACTCCTCTAACCCCCCCAACAGCTCTGACTCCTCTGATCCTTCCAACAGTTCTGACTCCTCTGATCCCCCCAACAGCTCTGACTCCTCTAACCCCCCCAACAGCTCTGACTCCTCTGATCCCCCAACAGCTCTGACTCCTCTGACCCCCCCAACAGCTCTGACTCCTCTAACCCCCCCAACAGCTCTGACTCCTCTGACCCCCCAACAGCTCTGACTCCTCTGACCCCCCCAACAGCTCTGACTCCTCTGACCCCCACATCCCCCCAACAGCTCTGACTCCTCTGATCCCCCAACAGCTCTAACTCCTCTGATCCCCCCAACAGCTCTGACTCCTCTAACCCCGCCAACAGCTCTGACTCCTCTGATCCTTCCAACAGCTCTGACTCCTCTGATCCCCCCAACAGCTCTGACTCCTCTAACCCCCCCAACAGCTCTGACTCCTCTGATCCCCCAACAGCTCTGACTCCTCTGATCCCCCAACAGCTCTGACTCCTCTGATCCTTCCAACAGCTCTGACTCCTCTGATCCCCCAACAGCTCTGACTCCTCTGATCCTTCCAACAGCTCTGACTCCTCTGATCCCCCAACAGCTCTGACTCCTCTGATCCTTCCAACAGCTCTGACTCCTCTGATCCCCCAACAGCTCTGACTCCTCTGACCCCCCAACAGCTCTGACTCCTCTAACCCCCCCAACAGCTCTGACTCCTCTGATCCCCCAACAGCTGACTCCTCTAACCCCCCCAACAGCTCTGACTCCTCTGATCCCCCAACAGCTCTGACTCCTCTGACCCCCCAACAGCTCTGACTCTGTTGTAAATAATTATAGTTAAGATATAATATGCCTTGTGTTAAGCAATATTATCAATATCAAAATATTAAGTCTGCATAAATATAAAGAGTGTGTTTGATTAAGCACGTAACCTGAAGATCATAAAGTAATCATAAAGTTTCAAAAATACAGTCTAAAGTTTCCCCACAGTAATCACAAAGTTTTAAAAAATACAGTCTGAGGCCTTCTCACAATAAGGCTGTCCAAGGACGAGCTGCACAGGCCTCATTTTGATAAGAAGTACCTAAAAATAGACAGGCGGGGCATGCGCAGACAGGAGAGGCCCAGGTGGCCATAACGTAATGGTGAATGGGAAAGTCCCCAAAACTCCAAGTTTAACGGTTACGTAATGGTGTAAAACGGGAAAACGGGACCGCCTACATGCCCACAAAGACCCCCCCATAGGACCAAATTTGGCGTTTAGACACCATTATTTTCTTGCTGACAAAGCTGAAATTAATGAAAAATGGGCGTAGAATCAGTATTCTCCACCCAGTCTCCACCCAGTTTTTAGGATATATAAGATCATGCACAGACAGTTGTACTTCGGTCTGGTTCCGGAGCCAACCCGGGTTTTGTTTCTGTTGAAGAATAAAACTCTATGCATCGAACTCTGATCATCTCCAGTGAATTCTTTGAACCTGTTGTGAGACTCCAGTAACGACTGAATTATGAAGAAGATTAAGTGTTGGCGAGGAGGTCCAGTCCTTATCACTGGCCCTGACCGGGACTCTTCCTTCCCCCGACATCAACTCCTCTGATCCCCCCAACAGCTCTGACTCCTCTGATCCCCCAACAGCTCTGACTCCTCTGATCCCCCCAACAGCTCTGACTCCTCTGATCCCCCCAACAGCTCTGACTCCTCTAACCCCCCCAACAGCTCTGACTCCTCTGATCCTTCCAACAGCTCTGACTCCTCTGATCCTTCCAACAGCTCTGACTCCTCTGATCCCCCCAACAGCACTGACTCCTCTGATCCCCCAACAGCTCTGACTCCTCTGATCCTTCCAACAGCTCTGACTCCTCTGATCCTTCCAAAAGCTCTGACTCCTCTGATCCCCCAACAGCTCTGACTCCTCTGATCCTTCCAACAGCTCTGACTCCTCTGATCCCCCAACAGCTCTGACTCCTCTGATCCCCCAACAGCTCTGACTCCTCTGATCCTTCCAACAGCTCTGACTCCTCTGATCCCCCAACAGCTCTGACTCCTCTAACCCCCCCAACAGCTCTGACTCCTCTGATCCTTCCAACAGCTCTGACTCCTCTGATCCCCCCAACAGCTCTGACTCCTCTAACCCCCCCAACAGCTCTGACTCCTCTGATCCCCCAACAGCTCTGACTCCTCTAACCCCCCCAACAGCTCTGACTCCTCTGATCCCCCAACAGCTCTGACTCCTCTGATCCCCCCAACAGCTCTGACTCCTCTGATCCCCCAACAGCTCTGACTCCTCTGACCCCCACATCCCCCAACAGCTCTGAACAATACTGGTAAACCAACCTGTCATATAATCTCTGATCATATTGAAATAGTTTATTCTTCGTTGGTCACAGCCTATAGGAGATATGAAGTATGTGACTGTGAGAGCAGAAAGCTATACCAGGAGCTCAGATACAACCCTGACGCTGTCATCTCATCCTGCCTTGCTACAACTTTTTAACAGATGTTGTTCATGTCTTTGGTCTGGGCTACAAGTTCCTACTGAAAAGGAGATACTTGACATTGAGGGCATCAATTATGATGAATTATGATGCTGCCTGCTGATCTTCTAAGGTAGGACAGTCCCTTATCTGTCTCATTTGACTTACTTCTTCTAAGTAGACTAAGAAGAATAAGAATAAGGCAGACATTAATTTGCCTATTATTATTATTATTATTATTATTATTATTATTATTATTATTATTAGTAGTAGTAGTAGTAGTATCAATAATAATACTAATAATAATAATTTCATTGTTATTACTAGTGAACCATCCCTTTACCTCGAACAGGCGGAGGACGTTAGCCACCATGATGGAGACAGAACTAGCCGATGCTCCGATCACGCCCACCACCCTCTCAGGCTTCCTGATGATGGGCGGGTCTCCGTTGGAGCAGCGGATGTCGGAGGTGTCCTTCTGGATGAGGGCCTGGACGAAGGTGAGTGATTGCTCCAGGGCATAGGTGTCTCTGGAACAGGTATCCAGGATCTGGACTCCCAACGTGATGTTGGGCAAAACATCTGGATCACTGTTGATCTGGTCCAGAGCGTACAACATGGCCTCCATGCGGTGGATCCCCTTCTCCTTCTTCAGTTCTCCACAAGGCAGGCCGTGGGGCCCGCGGGCGTGGACGGGGAACAGGCCCCCCAACGTGATGTCACCTGGGATTTTAATGGAGTGGGGGTGGAAGTGCTGGTGGGACCCGCCCACCCAAAGTGCCTGCTGACCAATCCAGGCGCAGAGGAACCAGAGGAGGTGGCGCCATAGGTTTGAGTGGCGGGGGGTATGTCCAATCCACAGCAAGCCATGCTGCTGTTGATGATGGGAGAGGAAGGAGGGGACAGTCGCTGATGATGTCATAATGTGGCGACGTTCAGTGACGAGAGGTTTCACCCTCTATTGCAGGGACCTGAGGGGAGATCAATCAATCAATCAATCAATCAATCAATCAATCAATCACTGGGGCAGTGAGGATATCAGTTGAGGGCTTCAGGTTGACAGTGTGCAATATTAAACTATGGTAACAATTATGTCATCAAAGAGTTGTGTCACATTTACATCCTTCCAATCCCAGTTTGGGAAACACGAAGGTCATTTAAGTGAAAAAAATGAGAAATTACACTTTGACCTCAAGACAACAGTGTTTTTGTCTTAAATCCCCTTTAAATCTGAATGCAAGCTTTAATGGATACAAGCTTTAATATGGCACAAAGTCTGATATAACCAAGAGCTTGACCATGCAGTGCCTTGTATGTAATTAAAGAACTTTAAAACTGATTCTAAGGTTTACTGGTCGCCGGTGAAGAGTCATGCAGGTCGTCTATTAACAAACTACCAGTAAACTAACTACCAGTAAACCAGATCATCAGTAAATCAGTCTCGATCATTTTCTGTGTCTGGGAAAGACAGAGCAGCCTCGATGTTGAACTAGCTGTGTTATGTATGAAATACGAAAGTGGTAAGACAGACAGGTCCTGGGTAGGACAGACAGGTTCTAGATGAGACAGACAGGTCCTGGGTAAGACAGACAGGCCCTGGGTAAGACAGACAGGTTCTAGATGAGACAGACAGGTCCTGGGTAAGACAGACAGGTTCTAGATGAGACAGACAGGTCCTGGGTAAGACAGACAGGTTCTAGATGAGACAGACAGGTTCTGGATGAGACAGACAGGCCCTGGGTAAGACAAACAGGTTCTGGGTAAGACAGACGGGTCCTGGGTAAGACAGACAGGTTCTGGGTAAGACAGACAGATCCTGGGTAAGACAGACAGGTTCTAGATGAGACAGACAGGTCCTGGATAAGGCAGACAGGTCCTTGATGAGACAGACAGGTTCTAGATAAGACAGACAGGTCCTGGGTAAGGCAGACAGGTTCTGGATGAGACAGACAGGTTCTAGATGAGACAGACAGGTCCTGGGTAAGACAGACAGGTCCTGGGTAAGGCAGACAGGTCCTGGATGAGACAGACAGGTTCTAGATGAGACAGACAGGTCCTGGGTTCTACTGTGTTTCTATTTTTAACTCTACTATTGTTTATTCTGGCAGTTTTTAATCTGGATTAAACACTTTACACTGGGTTAGTGTGTGTGTGTGTGTGTGTGTGTGTGTGTGTTATATTTCATAGTTCTTATTTTGATTTGATCAGTTTGTATTTTTCCTCCTTTGTAAAACAGAAATAAAGATTAGAGTTATTATTGTTATTATTATTGTTGTTGTTTTTATTCACTATTTCAAAAGAATACTGTCACATTATTAAAGATGATATAATACACAGTAGAGAGAGACAGGTCAGATGAGAGAGAGACAGGCGGCTGATTTACTCTCCCTCTCTCCTGTTGCTCTCACAGACAGATAGACAGGCAGACAGACAGACAGGCAGACAGACAGGCAGACATGGTTTTCATCTATTTATAATTTATATTTTTATATTATTTATTTCATCTTTCTATTTTCAGGAAGCTCTGCTTTGAATCATTGAAGTCAAACAGCAATCAGACAGAGCGGGAGACAGGTACTGACAAACAGAGAGACAGGTACACGCAGAGAGAGAGAGAGACAGGTACTGACAAACAGAGAGACAGGTACACGCAGAGAGAGGGAGAGACAGGTACTGACAAACAGAGAGACAGGTACACGCAGAGAGAGAGAGACAGGTACTGACAAACAGAGAGACAGGTACACGCAGAGAGAGAGAGACAGGTACTGACAAACAGAGAGGCAGGTACACGCAGAGAGAGAGAGAGAGACAGGTACTGACAAACAGAGAGACAGGTACAGACAAAGGTCCGATCAGCCCTTCGGTAATATCAAGCAGCAACTTATGATCTGTCTCTCTCACTCACACACACACACACACACACACACACACACACACACACACACACACAGCTTGCCTGTCATCTGAAACTCAGTTCAACCTAATTGATCGGTAACGGAACCGAACCGTCCATATATAAATATATATAAACTAATTGGTGTCGGTTGAACCTCCCGGTCATCTGAACGCGTTGTTCAGCAGGTGGACCAGTTCACTTACCGGAGCAGAATCCCATCTCCTCCCGGTCCGGTCCGGTCCGGTCCGGTCCGGTCCGCTATCCCTAGGCTTAACCCTACCCGGTCCGGTCCGACCTTGTGTGTACATCCACAGACCAGCCGCTGTTTATCGGTAAATCCGTGAAACGTGAACTTCACTAACAAGACTTCAGCGTTTTAGTTCCGTTTAACTCCGTTTCACTCCCCCCCACCCCTCCACCCTTCCTCCTCCAATCACCGTCGGACCTCCTCTAACAAAGCCCGCCTCTTTTTCCTTTCTCGCTGTCTGTCTCTCTACCTGTCTGTCTCTCTTTGCATCTCTCTCGTCTCCCTTTCTTCCCGGTAGATTAAATTACTGTGTGATGGAATCCCTCCTTCTGACCTCTGACCTATTAAACCTCCCAGCAGAGACAAAGAGAGAGACAGGCAGAGAGAGAGACAGGTAGATAGACACAGATATTATGGTCCAAACCAGAACCTAACTAGTCCAAACAGAACTAGACTGGTCCAAACTAGTATCATACCCAACCGGTCCTATTGGTCTTAATCAGAAACTAACTGATCCAAATCAGATGCCAACTGGTCAAACCAGACACCAACCAGTCCAAACCAGAACTAAACCGGATCATACCAGTGATAGACCAGTACAGACTGGTTTCTATAGATGGCATCCTGGTTCAGATCTACAGATCCATCATTGAACGCTTCCTCACATCCTCCATCCTCCATCAGCGATCCGGTGATCTGCTGGTTGAGAAGATCAACTGCCCTCCACCCAGAGAGTGAAGAGTAAGGTCAGATCACCTGACGCCGCCCACACCGGCAACCACCAATCACTCAACTCCCCTGTGGTAGGCGGTACCGGGCTATCCACACCCCCCTCTTACTCTGTACTTATTGATTACCTCTTATTGATTACCAGACTACTAACACCTACTGCACAGTTTATCTACATGCTGTCTGTCTGATGTCCGTCTGCTGTCTGTCTGCATGTGAGGTCCTGGACGTCTCATCACACATTCTGATGACCAGTACAGACTGTTTTTTATTGAAGTGATAGACCAGTACAGACTGGTTTCTAACAGACCAGTACAGACTGGTTTTTATTGAAGTGATAGACCAGTACAGACTGGTTTCTAACAGACCAGTACAGACTGTTTTTTATTGAAGTGATAGACCAGTACAGACTGGTTTCTGTACATGTGACAGACCAAAACTGGTTTCTGGAGCCGGTGCAGGTGGACTGTGATTGGCTGACAGCAGAAGCAGGGAGGGTCATGTGACCTGATGTGGAGGAAGCTTCTATGAATAGAACCAGACTGCAGAGAGAGAGAAGTCCTGGGCGTTCGACATTAAAGATGTATGTATGTAAAGGACGTTCCAATACTGGAATCCACACACACACACACACACACACACACACACACTCCTAGTATTCCCTCAACTGTGCAGTTTGTCCTCCTGTCTGTCTCTCATCTCTCCTGTCTGTCTCTCCTGCCTGTCTCTCATCTCTCCTGTCTGTCTCTCATCTCTCCTGTCTGTCTCTCATCTCCCCTGTCTTCTCATCTCTCCTGTCTGTCTCTCATGCCTGTCTCTCATCTCTCCTGTCTGTCTCTCATCTCCCCTGTTTCTCATCTCTCCTGTCTGTCTCTCATCTCTCCTGTCTGTCTCTCCTGCCTGTCTCTCATCTCTCCTGTCTGTCTCTCATCTCCCGTTTCTCATCTCTCCTGTTTGTCTCTCATCTCCCTGTCTCTCTCTCTCTCATCTCTCCTGTCTGTCTCTCATCTCCCCTGTCTCTCATCTCTCATCTCCTGTCTCTCTCTCATTCTCCTGTCTGTCTCTCATCTCCCCTGTTTCTCATCTTTCATGCCTGTCTCTCATCTCTCCTGTCTGTCTCTCATCTCCCCTGTTTCTCATCTCTCATGTTTGTCTCTCATGTTTGTCTCTCATCTCCCCTGTCTCTCTCTCTCTCATCTCTCCTGTCTGTCTCTTATCTCCCCTGTCTGTCTCTCTCTCATCTCTTCTGTCTATCTCTCATCTCTCCTGTCTCTCTCTCATTTCTCCGGTCTATCTCTCATCTCCCCTGTCCTTAGTCCAGGTCAGACTAGAGTCATATATACACAGTTAGTCCAGGTCAGACTAGATTCATATATAGACAGTTAGTTTAGGTCAGACTAGATCCATATATAGACAGTTAGTCCAGGTCAGACTAGATCCATATATAGACAGTTAGTCCAGGTCAGACTAGATTCATATATAGACAGTTAGTTTAGGTCAGACTTATGTGTGTGTGTGCTTGCACACAGGGCGTGTGTGATGCGTCTGTGCAATAGTTTTGTGGTAGTAGTGCTTGTAGTTAGTGCATGTGCATGTTGCATGCTGCTTTTGCTTGCTACTTTCTGCTTTCAGCTACTGCCGCCGGCTAGCCCTCTTTGCAGGGCGTGAAAAGAGGAGCCGAGTGCGTAAGTCTCCTTCTGCCGGTATACAGCCTCTCTACCACCAAGACTCCTGCAGTGCCTCCTCGTGGCCACACATGGCAACTGGGTACCTTGCGGTCCCAGGCTAAACTGTTGGGGATCTCGGAGCATTGAACCATCTGAAGGTATTGGAGTAAATACCTTCAGAGTAAAGGGCGGATAAGGGTTTATGCCTAAAACGGCCAGAGTAGGGCCGCGAGGAGTTGCGCCCCACAGCCCTTACATAGCATTGTAAAGCCTAACAATGGAGAATCCAGTTATTGAGAATCCTATACTTCCAGCGGCGGGAGTCCACAGGAATCACGCAGCAGACAGTGGGGCTGGTCCTCCCTCCAGGGGACAGCATGACGATTGGACCCCAAACCCGAAAGGGAGGGTTCAGTCTGACTACAGCACACGGTCTAATGCACTCTTGCGTTGTCGGAGACCATTTACAATGGGAACCTTCAACGCAAACACAGTAAGGGAAGAAGCGAGGTTGGCGGAGCTTGCACACTGTGCCGAAGAAAGGGGAGTGGAGATCCTCGGAGTCCAGGAGCACAGGAGAGTACATGCTGATGATCCGATCATGTTTCGCAGAGTGGGGAGATGCTCGTTCATCACCTCATCTGCATGGCGAAACGAGGCCCAGGCTGCTACAGGTGGCGTGGGGCTAATGCTGAGATCCCAGGCATGTAAGGCTCTCCGTAAGGTTTTCCATCGCACCGAGAGGATCCTTATCGCAGATTTCGATGGCAACCCAGTTACAACCATCATGGTTGTGTACTCACCTACCAACGTAGCACCAGTTGAGGAAGTAGAGAAGTTCTATGAGGACCTAACAACAGCAGTCTGTGATGTCCTGGCTCACAACTTCCTTGCAATTCTGGGTGACTTCAATGCGAGGATCGGACCAGAGGACGCACCCTTCACGTACCACGACACCACTAACCACAATGGTGAATATCTTGCTGCCCTACTTATGGAACACGAGCTACTGGCTGCGAACACCCTGTTCCGGAAAAGAATGGGTAAGAGATGGACCTTCCAGGACCGGGCTACCGGTATGTTACGCCAGCTGGACTACATACTGATAAGGCGCAGGTGGAGGAACTCAGTCCTGAACGCTGAACCTTACAGCACTTTCGACTCTGTGGGCTCTGATCATCGAGTGGTCTCCATGGGGGTGCGACTGAGCCTGAGGGTCCCCAAGCCAAGCCCGAGGACCCGATATGATTGGAAGGCATTCTCGACAAGCCCTGACCTTCAAGCCAGATACACAGTGGAGGTGAGAAATCGCTTTCAGCTGCTGGCTGCGGAGGAGGGGCCTAATGCAAAGTACGGGCGGTTTGTCGATGCGAATGTGGAGGCAACTAGGGTGTGTGTGCCAGTGATGGAGAAGACCAGAACCTCCCTGAGGTCCAAGCATCCGGAGGTCGTGGCGGCGCGTGAAAAAGTGGAGGAGGCACGCCAAAGCCTCGATCGCGAGCAGACTACAGAGAATCGTGAGGTATTGAATGAGGCCAAACAGCTTCTCTTCAATACGTACGACAAGATCATGGGGGAGGAGCTGATGGAGAGGGTGCAGAGGGTGGAGGCAGCTCAGGGCGAACAACAGTATGGGGAGGCATGGAGGGTCATAAATGAGATGAGTGGGCGCAAAAGGTCAAAGGAGGGACAGGTCGCAGGCCGCAGCCCGGAAGAGAGAGTGACCTCCTGGTTCACTCACTTCCGGAATCTCCTAGGCACACACCTGACAGTGGATGGAGCTGAGGAAGAAATACCAGCGGTCCTTATAAATCTCAACATTGATGATGGTCCCTTTACTGTCGGGGAGTTCACCAAAGTGAAATCCACTCTGAAGCAGGGGAAAAGTGCTGGACCGGACGGCATTCCCCTAGAGGTCTTTAAGAACTGCGATCTTGATGACATCATCCTGGAGATCTGTAACCTTGCTCTGATGGAAAACAACAAGCCTGATATGTGGTCTCTCTCTAACATCATCCCAGTGCCAAAATCTGGAGATTTCTCAAAACCAGACAACTATCAACTATCGTGGCATCAGTCTGACATGTATCATTGCTAAGATGTACAACCGCATGATACTAAACCGGATACGGCGCGCCATCGACCCCCACCTGAGAAAGAACCAAAATGGTTTTCGAGAGGGGAGAACCACCGTAGCCCAGATCTTAGCCTTAAGGAGGATCATCGAGGAGGTGAAAAAGAACAACCTGACAGCGGTGCTGTGTTTTATTGATTTCAAAAAGGCATTTGACTCAATACACAGAGGCACGATGATGAAGATACTCAAAGCTTACGGTGTCCCTCCCAACCTACTCCGGGCCATAGAGACCATGTACACGGGTACAAGAGCCAAGGTGGTGACCCCAGATGGCAACAGCGAGGAGTTTGACATCCTGGCGGGGGTGTTGCAAGGGGACACCCTCGCCCCCTTCCTCTTCATTATAGTCCTGGACTATGCACTTAGGCAGGCCATCAGGGGACGGGAGCAGGAACTCGGCTTCACTATTACTCCTAGGAGGTCTAGACGTCTCTCTGCTGTAGTATTAACGGATCTAGACTATGCGGATGACATCAGCCTGCTATCAGACCATGTGGAGCAGGCACAGGAGCTCTTGACCAGAGTGGAGACTGAGTGTGCCAAGGTTGGTCTTAGGCTTAATGCCAAGAAAACCGAGGTTATCACCTACAACATCCTCCCGGACCATCCACCTCTAACAACAACAGGAGGCACTGTTCTGAAAGAAGTCAATGACTTCAAATACCTGGGCTCATGGGTCAACTCGTCAGAGCAAGACCTTAAAGTGAGGAAGGCACTTGCATGGAAGGCTCTGAACGGCATGGCCAGTGTGTGGAACCGACATATCAAGCTCAGCTTCTTCTGGGCGACTGTAGAGTCCGTTCTCCTATATGGCTGTGAATGCTGGACCCTGAAGCCCACCCTGCAGAAGTCCCTGGATGGGTGCTACACCAGAATGCTGCGAGTAGTACTAAACATCAACCAGAACGAGCACGTTACCAACAAGCATCTGTATGGGGGGTTACCAAGGGTGAGTGACAGAATATCAGTCAGGAGAATGAGGCTGGCCGGTCACTGCCTGAGACATCGGGAGCTCCCAGCCAGCAAATTGGTGCTGTGGGAGCCAACACATGGGCATCGATCAAGAGGGCGTCCCACACTGACATACGTGGACATATTGAAGACAGATGCAGGGGCGGCAAATACTGGCGAACTAGCCAGATGCATGGAGGATCGAGATGACTGGAAACTCCGCTGGAGGGCTCGTCTGAGGACGACCGAGTAGTAGACTACATCCATATATAGACAGTTAGTCCAGGTCAGACTAGATCCATATATAGACAGTTAGTCCAGGTCAGACTAGATTCATATATAGACAGTTAGTTTAGGTCAGACTACATCCATATATAGACAGTTAGTCCAGGTCAGACTAGAGTCATATAGACAGTTAGTCCAGGTCAGGCCAGGTTAAATAGGTTAGGTTAAAGGTTAAATAGGGGGGGTATTTATGGATGAGTGTTGCAGATTAACCCTAACACCCAGACTGATGAACTGTAGACTACCTGAACCAGCCCCCCCCCCACCCACACACACACACACACACACACACACCTGGGACCTGCAGCAACGGTTCACAAACATAACATCTGAAATAGATTTCCCAGCAGGCAAAAGGTTCCTGTAGTCTCTCACAGGGAATCAGGTTCATTACAACATCCTAGTTGGCTAAACATACTAGTACTCTGGTACTGTGGTCAACCAGTCACCTTAAATGATTAGTGCCTTGGTCATTAAAACATACTAGTACTCTGGTTATTATAACTGACTGACTGCATTTATATAGCGCTTTTATCCAAAGCGCTTTACAATGTATGCCTCTCATTCACCCATTCACTCACACACCGATGGCAGTGAGCTACCATGCAAGGTGCTGGCCTTGACCATCGGGAGCAATTTGGGGTTCAGTGTCTTGCCCAAGGACACTTCGACATGTGGACTGGAGGAGCCGGGGATCGAACCTACGATCTTCTGATTGGAGGCCAACCTGCTCTACCTCCTGAGCCACAGCCGCCCCATACTAGTATAACATACTAGTACCATGGTAACAGAGTGTATCCATCCCATAATGAAACATGGCTGTAGACAGGATGTCAGTATAAACTTGAGTCAGACAGAACAACATAAATATCAAAGTTCAGCAGCATCAGAACTGTTTAATCTCCATCCCACTAATCTAATGAACAGAGCTGCTGTGGCCTCATTCTGCTGGGACGAGTTAACATATTATTATGACTGTGCTCAATTAATATCTAAAATATAAATAGTAATTATGACTGTCTTCAAATAATATTTGAAATATAGTTAAGATACACTTGAGACACAATAAACATTACAAAATGCTGCTACTAATAATAATAATAATAATAATAATAATGGAACAAGGTAATTAGCTGAGACTTTCTGTTACGGCCTCCGTAGACAATTAAAGGCTCAAATGGAGACCAAACATATAAAGGACGCCAAGAGATTGGGGTTCCCAAAAAAACAGGTTTTTATTTAGAAAAGAAAAACCATAACCTTCTTCTTGGAGATCCCATCTTTCTTTTGTCATATTTATTTTCTGTTGCGCTACGATTTTCTTCTTTTCCAGAAACAAATGAATTGTTCTTACCAGATGACATACATAAGGGTTGATATTAAAGTAGAAAAATAAAAGACATAATAAACAACTTAAATTTACACTCCACTCACTACAAACCAAAAAACACTTCATGACAGCTCAGCTCTGATATACCAGCTGATACAATTACTACAATTACTGCCTCAATCAGCTGATTGTCAAAGGGGCGTGTCTACATGTTCCCACAACAATTCATTAACACAACTCCAATAGTTTATAATGAGTCTATTTCCACCATATTTCATATTTATCAAAATAAAAGTTAATATCAAAATCATAATTGGTGGTTTACTTCATATAATTTATGGATGAATGTGGTTTACTATTACTACTTCTGCTACTTCAGCTAATACTTCTACTTCTGCTACTACTACTGTTGGTGCTGCTGTTACTTCTGCTTTTACTACTTCTACCATTTGTTAACACAGTATCTTTCGGATTAAATTGACTTCATAAAAAACACTTCAGTTTAAGGAAGCACACAAATTTTCTTCAGAAAATTTAAGCTTTTCTAGTTATTATTATTAACATAGTATAATAAACTCTGAGGCGTTTCTGCCCACGTCTCTTAGTCATCCAGCGTAGCAGGGTGGGTATTCCAAATGGTAAATGACATGGGTGGTTTTACGGTTAATGGTTGATCTTATATTCAGCATTGGAGAAGTCGGTGAATGTTTTTTCCTGTCATGGTTACACTGATTGCACCTGAATAAACATTTAGGTTTGTGGTCCAGCCATATCTCTTGTCAATCCCCAGGCAGGTAGCTATGGGTACGTTTATCACCTAACATAGGACATCTTTTAAAGCTAATGGCTGGTGGTTCAGGAAAGATTTCATATAGCACAGGGTCACTCTGAATGATACTCCAGTTCTTTTTGGTTATTCTTTTTGATATTGTCTTCCATTGTGCTGTGGTGGGTCACAAAATACACATTAGCTGGTGCATGATGTCGCCATCTCTGTTGTAACCAATTGTCTCTTTCCAATGGTTTAGCCTTTGTGCGTGCCTTCTTAATCACCTTTCACCTTATAACTGGTCTGCCTGGAGGATGTTCAAGGCTCTTGTATACCTTGGGAAGCAAATAAAATGAAGCCATCCTTGGATTCTGGAACAAGAATTTGAACTCATTGTCTGTAATCCATCTGTGGTGTGAGAATGCCTTTCAATTCTAGCTTTAGATCCTCAGTCAGGTTGGAGGGCAAAGGTTGATAAAAACATTGTTGCCTTTACCCCATACTACGAAGGCCCTAACAAGCTCATTTTTGAGATTCAAGAGCTGCCTTCTCTGTCTTAGAAGGCTTGTTCTTAAATACATTTACCACTGTGTCTTAATGAAGTGATGTCACAATGCTGGATCAATGAAACGTCTGGTCACTGTGTCTTAGTGAAGTGATGTCACAATGCTGTATCAATGAAACATCTGGTCACTGTGTCTTAATGAAGTGATGTCACAATGCTGGATCAATGAAAAGTCTGGTCACTGTGTCTTAATGAAGTGATGTCACAATGCTGTATCAATGAAAAGTCTGGTCACTGTGTCTTAATGAAGTGATGTCACAATGCTGTATCAATGAAACGTCTGGTCACTGTGTCTTAATGAAGTGATGTCACAATGCTGGATCAATGAAAAGTCTGGTCACTGTGTCTTAATGAAGTGATGTCACAATGCTGTATCAATGAAAAGTCTGGTCACTGTCTTAATGAAGTGATGTCACAATGCTGGATCAATGAAAAGTCTGGTCACTGTGTCTTAATGAAGTGATGTCACAATGCTGGATCAATGAAACGTCTGGTCACTGTCTTAATGAAGTGATGTCACAATGCTGGATCAATGAAACGTCTGGTCACTGTGTCTTAATGAAGTGATGTCACAATACTGGATCAATGAAACGTCTGGTCACTGTCTTAATGAAGTGATGTCACAATGCTGGATCAATGAAAAGTCTGGTCACTGTGTCTTAATGAAGTGATGTCACAATGCTGGATCAATGAAAAGTCTGGTCACTGTGTCTTAATGAAATGATGTCACAATGCTGGATCAATGAAAAGTCTGGTCACTGTGTCTTAATGAAGTGATGTCACAATACTGTATCAATGAAGAGTCTGGTCACTGTCTTAATGAAGTGATGTCACAATGCTGTATCAATGAAAAGTCTGGTCACTGTGTCTTAATGAAGTGATGTCACAATACTGTATCAATGAAGAGTCTGGTCACTGTCTTAATGAAGTGATGTCACAATGCTGGATCAATGAAAAGTCTGGTCACTGTGTCTTAATGAAGTGATGTCACAATGCTGTATCAATGAAACGTCTGGTCACTGTGTCTTAATGAAGTGATGTCACAATGCTGTATCAATGAAACGTCTGGTCACTGTCTTAATGAAGTGATGTCACAATGCTGGATCAATGAAAAGTCTGGTCACTGTGTCTTAATGAAGTGATGTCACAATGCTGTATCAATGAAAAGTCTGGTCACTGTGTCTTAATGAAGTGATGTCACAATGCTGTATCAATGAAAAGTCTGGTCACTGTCTTAATGAAGTGATGTCACAATGCTGGATCAATGAAAAGTCTGGTCACTGTGTCTTAATGAAGTGATGTCACAATGCTGTATCAATGAAAAGTCTGGTCACTGTGTCTTAGTGAAGTGATGTCACAATGCTGGATCAATGAAACGTCTGGTCACTGTCTTAATGAAGTGATGTCACAATGCTGGATCAATGAAACGTCTGGTCACTGTCTTAATGAAGTGATGTCACAATGCTGGATCAATGAAACGTCTGGTCACTGTCTTAATGAAGTGATGTCACAATGCTGTATCAATGAAAAGTCTGGTCACTGTGTCTTAATGAAGTGATGTCACAATGCTGGATCAATGAAACGTCTGGTCACTGTGTCTTAATGAAGTGATGTCACAATGCTGTATCAATGAAAAGTCTGGTCACTGTGTCTTAATGAAGTGATGTCACAATGCTGTATCAATGAAAAGTCTGGTCACTGTGTCTTAATGAAGTGATGTCACAATGCTGTATCAATGAAACGTCTGGTCACTGTCTTAATGAAGTGATGTCACAATGCTGGATCAATGAAACGTCTGGTCACTGTGTCTTAATGAAGTGATGTCACAATACTGGATCAATGAAATGTCTGGTCACTGTCTTAATGAAGTGATGTCACAATGCTGGATCAATGAAAAGTCTGGTCACTGTGTCTTAATGAAGTGATGTCACAATGCTGTATCAATGAAAAGTCTGGTCACTGTGTCTTAATGAAGTGATGTCACAATGCTGGATCAATGAAACGTCTGGTCACTGTCTTAATGAAGTGATGTCACAATGCTGGATCAATGAAACGTCTGGTCACTGTCTTAATGAAGTGATGTCACAATGCTGGATCAATGAAACGTCTGGTCACTGTCTTAATGATGGCCATGATCAGAGGATGTATTTCTCTAGTTGGCAGCAGCATCAGTTACATTTCCGTTATGTTTTGTATTGTTCATATTAACTATAATAGTTTGTTTCTTTCCCGTACTTACCATTGTATAGTTTACTGTGTTGTGTTGAAACTGTCAGCAGCACAATTATTTATAGTCTATGACTTTATTTCATTTTTATATTCTAATTTCCTTTTCCCTGCTGAATCCTATTTCTAAATCTGCTGCTCTGGATCTGCCCATGTTACATGTGATTGGCTGTTTGTTACAAGCCACACCCCCTTTCTGTGAACACGCTCATAGCAGGAAAATCCTGGTTGACAGAGTTGATAACCAGCTTGGTGAGACCAGTTAACCAGGATTACCATTGTTTGGTTTAGTGAACATGATGAGTTTGTTTTGGAAGAGAAGTTCTTCTTCTTGTTTCTGCACAGTAAACATGTTGAGCTGCAAAACTTTATTTCTACTTTTTCAAGTAATAAATAAATGAACAGTATGCCAACATTTCATTTATTATAATACATAAAAGAACATCTCAATGTTGGCAGCAATAAAAACCTAGAAATCCCTGTACACACACACACACACACACACACACACACACACACACACACACACACACACCCCTACACACACACACACACCTACACACACACCCCAAGGTGCCAGAGGTACCAGAACTATTGATTAATTGATGATCAACACAATAGAGTCCCTTTAAGGATTTGGCATTAACCAATCAGATGATGGTGTTTCTTTGGGTCTGTGTGATTGGTCCTCTTGTGTTCTGGGTCGCTTGCTCTGGCTTCCTGCTTGGCTTCTAGAGGGTGTGGTTGAGGCCTGTGAATGACCGGCGTCTCTGAAGCTGTGTTCTGATTGGTCGGGCTCTGTGAAGCCGTGTTCTGAATGGTCGGCGTCTCTGAAGCCGTCTCCGGTAATCCGGTATTGGACAGTTTTGTCCATGTTACCTGGGGATTTAAAGATGGACGCCAGCCTGAGTCCTCCTGACCAATGGAGGACAAGTCTCTGGGTGGCGGCGTGACCCCAGCTCTCCCCGAGGGCGGGGACAAGCTGTGATTGGCCATTCCACAGCTTAGTGGTCATCTGATTGGTCATCACCACTGCAACGTTGTGTTTGGTTGCCATGGTGATGAGTTGCTGGGCGAGGCCGTTGAGGAGACGGGTCCTCTGCGACAGCCCGTCAAAGTGCTGACGGAACGGGAAGGCGATGCTGTCAATCACCAGGAGGCGAACCTTTGGGTGCTGAGACAGGAAGTCAGGCAGGAGAAAGACCTCTGCCAACAGCTCCACGTAGTCATGGCAACGCACCTAGGAGACGTCAACAGCAGCGGTTGCAAGGTAAGCTAGTATTTTTCCTCTGCATCAGGAGTCCTGCTGGCTTTCTATCCTACCCACTAGTTAACTGGATTAACCTGTTGTCTAAACCAGGTCTAAACTAGTGCCCGACTAGATAGAAAACCAGCAGGACTCGACCAGACATGAGACCATCACTCAATTATTGATTAACTGAACAGACATGTTGTTTGTCTTCATGTTCCTCTCATATATTGTATATTGTTTTGTCAGTATGTTGTACTGATACTGATACTACAGCCTCATCATTATATTTCTAGTGTTGGAAATGTCATTCCTGTTGTTTTAAACCTCCAGCTGCTCTTTTCTTATATTCTAGTTTGTTTGCTGTATCATGTTAACCTCTTACAGAAGTGGTGCTGTGCTTAACTTATAGTGACTTACCCCCTACTGTACATAAGTTAAGATCTGTTTTATCTCAATATATTGAGTTATAAACAACTGAACAATTTTTACCAGGATCATTTTTCTGAGTTTCATTGATTCTGTTTATATCTCCATTAGGGCTGGGCGATATATCGAGTTCTCCGATATGATACGTATAATTTTACTGAACGATTTATATCGAGCTATTCAGCTTTTTACAGTGTTTAAACGTTATTTTTATTTTTCATTCCCTATCGTTCTCTGTGCACTGCCGCCACCTACTGGCATTCTCCGGGACAGGCTTTAGTAAAATAGACTGTCTGGGAGCGGAGAAGACAACTCATTTAGTGGAATTAATTCAGTTCCAGAGTCGTATCATCTCCGCTATTTGAAAATACTTTGGATTTAAGCGTCAGACAGAGATGTTATTTTGCACATTTTTAAAGATTTGTACTTAACAAGGTTTTTATGTTGTTATTATTTATTTGCGCTACTACCGGGGCCACAACAGAGACTAAGGCCGGAGCTGAGAGTTAACGGACCAACAGGCCGCTTCATTTGCACCATCAACATAAAGGACCCGCTTTCACCTCCACCTCCCCTCCAAGCCGCCTGTCTCCAGCCTTCCAGGACGCTTTTCAACTCCAACCTGACTGGGCAGCTCTTGCAGGTCTGAACATGGTCGGTCACCGCTGTTGGTCTCTCTCTGCTGGTCTCTCTCTGCTGGTCCCTCTCTGCTGGTCTCTCTCTGCTGGTCTCTCTCTGCTAGTCTCTCTCTGCTAGTCTCTCTCTGCTGGTCTCTCTCTGCTAGTCTCTCTCTGCTGGTCAAGCACTCAGTCAGACTCTCACTCTGACTCAGACACTGTCCCGTTCACCCATTGGTTAAAAGGACTGGATGCTGGATCCAGTTTTTTTATACATTTATAAAATTCTGACAGCACTTGCTATTTTAAAAAACTAAATCTGATTTGAGTGAATGAAGCATGATGTACTTCAATGTGTGACTTTGTATGGTTATGACCTTAAATAGAATAATTTAAGTTGTATGGGGATATATCGTATATCGTCATTCTACCTAAAAAATATTGTGATACCACTTTAAAGTCATATCGCCCAGCCCTAATGTATTGAGCTACCAACAGGGAGCTAACCTAGGCTAACAGATAGCATGTTATCCTAATTTCAGTCACCAGAGGTCAGGATTTTACTATATTCCAGCAGTCTTACATGATTGATTGCAATGTCTTCACTACTCCTTAATAGTCAAAATAGGTTGGAACTTAGAAAAATGATCCTAAAACCTTTTTCCTTCTGTTATTAAGTCAGAGACAGAATATGGAAAAGGATCCCGAGAGAAACCAGTTTCCCCACAGGATCAATAACATTTCATCTAATCTGACCTGGTCATTTTACTGGTTCATTACATGCCAACATTAAGTAAACTGTTGCCATGGTGACCTGTCAACATACCAGAAACAGATTGGACAGGATGTTTTCCACAGTAAAGGTTGTCATGGCGACGCGCTGCTCGGCGTCCTCAGCCAATAGGGAGCAGTGTTGCACGGCTGCGGCAGCAAGGTCAGTGGCTCGCTGGACCAGGAAGCTTCCCTCGGTGTCGACGAACACTGCTTGACCGCCACTGCCACCGAAACACTCTGGGATCTGGACGTCCACCGCCAGCTGCAGGCTGACACACACACACACACACACACACACACACACAGCTGATATTTAGCATTTTTAAAGGTCTAAAATGAGTTTAGAAACAATAACAATCACCTAAGAAAGATAAGGTTTGTATACATCATGTACAAGTTTCAAGGTGTCATCCAATAGGTCCTGTGATGTGATGTTACTGGCACATTAACTAGAAATCGTTTTAACATCAAGTCATACGGTCACACAGTTGTAGGTACACCTTCCGACTGAAACAGGTCAACCTGTAACTACTGTCCATCTACCACTACTGAACTAAACGAAAAAACTGTCTCACTCTACAGGAAGCAGAGTTCACAAGCTCCACAAGATCAACATGTCAATATCGTCAATGAAAGGTATTTTTCCGTTTGGCTACCAATGCCATCTGATTTTCCCTTCTGACTAACCCTATCGTTGATATCTACTTTGTGACGTGTTTGAACGAATAAACATACCTAACCCCGCTGCTAAAATCTTCTCCTTGAATTTAGACAAATTACAAAAATGACCCTGGACGCGACCAAATCCATGGGACGCTTCTCATCCCCGAGTAACTAGCTAACCCTAACCCGAGTGTTAGCTAGTTAGGAAAGTTGGATGGTGAATTAAAATGTGTGTGCATCTAACCAGAGTTGTGTTTTTCCAACTCCTGGTGCTCCACAGATCTCGGTGGTTTTTCCGACAGGAAATCCTCCTCCCAACGCCTCGTCCAGCGCTGAGGAGAACGTCACGATGCTCCTCAGCTCCTCCTCCTTCTGCAGGAGCTCCAGGGCTGTCAGCGGGCCGCCACCTCCTGCTCCTCTTGCTGCTGCTCCCACTCCTCCTCCTCCTGCTCCTCCTTCTTCACTCCTCACAGCCTGCAGCACCTCCACTGCCTCCTGCTGGGAGAGACTGGCCTCTATCATGGAAACCACCAGAACATTAAAGTGTCATCAGGGATTTAAAGGAATTAAATTCAAACTATTAAAAGGTTATTGGTGGTGTTTGTTGTGGTTCTGGTCCATCTAGTCGTTTGGTGTATTGTTCTCCTTCCAAGTCACCTAGTTAGCTGCTAGGAGTCTAGATATTCAACAAGTCACCTAGTCAGCATGTTTGCTGTAGTTGGCAGCATGAGGTTATATACTTGTTCTCCTAGAGAACCTTAATAAGGTTAAATGTTTGCATACTAGTAATATTGAGGTGTTTTATGACATTTTGAAGGTTCAATATTTGTATTACTGATAGGGATGTTTTAATCCCTTTTTTAATATTTGCATTAGTTTTTACCTTTGCACTTTTTTATATAACTGCTGTTGTATTAATAAAGCCAATTTTTGATATATTTTGGATTATTTTTGTCATCACTGTGTATCACAAAACTACAGATAGTACAGAGGGACAGTTTGTCCCTTCCACCCATCACATCAGTTTCCAACCCAACAAGATCATTTTGTTTAAAAATGAAGGAAAAGGAGCGAAATTATTATTAAATGGATGTTTTTATTATGTGGACTAATCAAATGAATACAACTTTTATTGGGAATTTTGAAGTGAAATTGTACTTTTGGTCAAAACAATGAAGCCACTGACATGTTGAATTATTATTTCAAGATTAAGAATGTGAAAAAGAGAAAAAGTGATTGAATTACATATTTGCTGTTGATTGTTTTCATAAATTACTGCAGTGGTTAAGATATTGTCTGTGACGGGGTGGAAGGAAAATGGCTTCCATGTCTGAAAATAATAGATAACATTAATAAGGAATCTATGAACGATAACATTTCATGATGTGGAATATGAAGAACTTTGTTTCTGATGAAAATCCAAATAGCACCCGTTTCCTGGAATGACGGAATAAACCATGTTCCACTTCCAATAGCAGCAGGACCCAATTCATGATCAATGATCAATAGATATTATTGAATTAAATATGATCGAAACGCCAGAAGATGCAGTCATGCTCTACCGGGTCCGTTACGTCTTCCGATAAGCAGTTTACCTTTACTGAGCTGAACTGGTTTCAGGTCCAGCAGGTCCGCAGCGAACCGGAAACCCGCGCTCACCAGTCTCACTTTCACCGACGGCGCGAGCGGGTAACTGCAAACTGGTCTCTGCATTTCAGTTGGTTTCTTCAGACTGCATCACATGAAGCTGCTATGAAGATGTTAAAGTTACCTTCACCAAACCAAAACAAGCCGCCATGTATCCCAGCATGCCTTTCTCATCAGCGTCAAAACAGCAGAAGAAACAAACACACTTCCGTTTTTCTTCAAAGTAAAAGTGCTTCAAGATTTACTGAGTAATATATAGTATCAAAGTGATTTATGAAGTAAAGTGTATTCACTAAGTAAAAGTAGTAAGATCCCTCTTAGATTATGTTTATATACTATGGAGGGCTTCAACATATAGTACTGTTGCAGCCTGTTGTTGTGTTTCTTTATTTTTTATTTTACTCCAACTGGTGGTATTCTCTAACTTTTATTATCCCTACTTATCTTAGTTGTGTTATTCTATCTTACTTGGCTGCTGTGATTAATAAAGTACCTACCTACCTACCTACCTACCTACCTACCTACCCAACACAAACTGGAAAAAGTTCCACTTTAACAAACCAATGATCTGAAAGCCTTAACCCTAACCATGCTTCCAGGTCAGGACAAACCAGGTGAGGCAAAACCAGGCAAAACCAGGCCAAAGCAAGCTAGGCCAAACCAGGCTAGGCCAGACCAGGGCAGCCACAGCCTGCTTTCGTTCAGATTGTAACCTGACAGCTCACAGCAACAGTTTTAGA
Source organism: Hoplostethus atlanticus (assembly GCA_034670405.1). NCBI lineage: Eukaryota > Metazoa > Chordata > Actinopteri > Trachichthyiformes > Trachichthyidae > Hoplostethus > Hoplostethus atlanticus. Next base: position 108,205 of record JAXDDX010000140.1, on the reverse strand, counting down.
GTAAAGTCTTTCTCTGCAATTTGGTTCCTGTCTGGGTCTTCTGTTTAAAGCTGTGTCAAGTCTTTCTAGTCTAGTTCTAGTTCAATATATATAGTCCAGTTCTAGTCCAATCATCTAGTCTAGTTCTAGTCCTACCTAGTCTAGTTGTAGTCATATCTATTTGGTCTGGTTGTAGTCCAATCCATCTAGTCTAGTTCTAGTCCTTACTATCCAGTACATTCATAGTATTATTTATCTAGTATATTTATAGTATTATTTATTCAGTCTATCTGAGTGGACTTTGACTTTCTGTTACTGATCCTTTCCCCCAGTAACATCTGATTTCAGACCAGCACTGGGTTTAAACTTGCTGGAGGTTTTCAAGGAGTTTATCATAGATTTTGTGTTTTGGTTGTCAAACTTTAATTATCTGCTTTTTCTCTGCAGCATCATGAGGAAACCACATCATCTCATCGTTGTTTTCACTCCATCTTCAGGTTTCTCTCCGTATTTAGGTAGGACCTCTAGTTTTTCATGTTGCAGACATTTATTTTGAAGGCAGAAACGGAAGTTCTATATGTATTTGTTGCCTTGATGCAGCTATATACGTCATCCAAGCGCGACAACGTCGCACGTGTGGCTTTAGCGTCTGGGTTTGTGTAAAAACATCAGGGATATTTATCAGGAGGTTTGGACTAAATCTACAAGGTAAAGTGAATATTTCATATGAACTATTTCTGTTCCTGCGGTGGTTTATTGGCAGAAATGTGCTGAAATATCCTACTGTTTTTAAAATAGACTTAATTCAGTCTGAATAAATAGTGAGGTCTGTCCGCATTGTAATCAGTAGGATCAATCAGTGTGATCGATCCTCTCCTTTTTCAGGACAACCAGGGGCACTTGAAAATGACGTGACGTGTTTTAAATAGTCGCATTTCACATTTATTATAGGTAATATCTTTTTAGTTCCGCCTTGCACTGTTGTGTCTCAAATATGAGATATAATATATAAGATAGCTCATTACATAAAGTCAGTGAGGCATGTGCAGTTGTTATATATCCACTATATTCAAGATTCAAGAAGTTTAATTGTCACATACACACACGAGGTGTGCAGTGAAATGCAAAGTGGCAATGCTCAGCAGAAATGTGCAAAATAACAGGTTCACACTATTTACAATAACCAACACAATATTTACAATGTCACAGTTTTTTAAGAGCTCTATATAAAAAACAACAATATTTACAATAAGAGCACTTTATAAAAATATATAGTAAAAAAGGGAAATTGTATGTATAATATAATATAAATTATAAATTATGTGTAGTCTTTACCTAAGTGTGTGTGTGCATAAGAGGGGCAGTGTGTGTGTCTTGGTGGGGGCCCTGGTGAGGTCAGAGTTCACAGTCCTGATGGCCTGAGGAAAGAAACTCCGTCTCAGTCTCTCTGTTTTGGCAGCGTGACTACGGAGGCGCTTGCCTGACCGCAGCAGCTGAAACAGTCCGTTGTTGGGGTGGTGAGGATCCTTCATGATCCTGCAGGCTCTGGTTCTGCACCTCCTGGTGTATAAGTCCTGCAGGGTGGGGAGTGTAGTTCCAATAGTGCGTTCAGCCGAACGCACTACTCTCTGCAGAGCCTTCCTGTCTTGAGCGGAGCTGTTGCCAAACCAGGCAGTGATGCTTCCTGTCGGGATGCTCTCTACAGCTCCAGAGTAGAAGGACTGAAGGATCCTCCGGGAGACTTTAAATTTCCTCAGTTGCCTGAGGTGGTAAAGGCGCTGCCTCGCCTTTCTCACCAGAGTGTCTGTGTGTGTTGTCCATGTCAGATCATCAGTGATGTGGACTCCCAGGTATTTATACCTGCTCACCCTCTCCACAGTAGTCCCATTAATCCCCAATGGTGAGTACGTCCTCTGTTGTTGTGTCCTCCTAAAGTCCACAATCAGCTCCTTAGTTTTGGTGACATTCAGGAGGAGGCTGTTGTCCTGGCACCAGAGTGACAGATCAGCAACTTCCTCCAGGTAGGCCTTCTCGTCGTTGTCGGAGATCAGGCCCACCACCACTGTGTCATCCGCAAACTTAATGATGGTGTTGGAGCTGAACCTGGCCACACAGTCATGTGTGTACAGGGAGTACAGTAGGGGGCTGAGGACGCAACCCTGGGGGGATCCTGTGTTCAGGGTGAGGGGGTTGGAGGTGTGTCTACCCACCCTGACCACCTGGGGCCTGGCGGTCAGGAAGTCCAGGATCCAGGCACACAGGGGGGTGTTCAGTCCCAGCTCAATCAACTTGCCAGCCAGTCTGGTGGGGACTATGGTATTGAAAGCTGAACTATAGTCAATGAACAGCAGTCTCACATAGCCCCCCTTCCGGCTGTCCAGATGAGAGAGTGTGGTGTGCAGTACCTGGGAGACAGCATCATCCGTGGATCTGTTGGGACGATAAGCAAACTGCAGCGGGTCCATGGAGCAAGGGAGGAAGGCGCAGATGTAGTCCTTTATCAGCCTCTCCAAGCATTTCATGACCACCGAGGTGAGGGCCACCAGTCGGTAGTCATTCAAGCATGCTGGAGAAGCATTCTTGGGCACAGGGACAATAGTGGATCTCTTGAAGCAGGCGGGGACCACAGACTCAGCCAGGGAGATGTTGAATATAGTGGTGAACACTGGAGCTAGATGATTAGCACAGGTCTTCAGTACTCGCCCAGATATGCCATCCGGACCAGCAGCTTTCCTGGTGTTCACCCTCGTCAGAGCCCTCCTCACACTGTGCTCGGTCACAGAGAGTGTGTGTTCGTCCCCAGCGGTAGAACTCACTCCGGCTGCGCTAACGGTGATGTTGCTAGCCTCAAACCGTGCATAAAATGAGTTCAGGTCCTCTGCTAGGGATGCGTCGGCACTCACAATTGCGGGGGGTCTGCCCTGGTAGTCCGTTATAGTCCGTAGCCCCTGCCATAGGCGTCTGGTGTCGCGCTGCTCCATCTGCAACTCCACTCTGTCCTTATACCTCCTCTTGGCCTCCTTCACCGCCCTTCTCAGTCCATAGGACGCTGCCTTGTGCTCGTCCATGTTGCCGGATACAAGACCGGAGTTATAGGCAGCAGTGCGGGCGTTCAAAGCATCGCTTTGAACTGTATTGTATTGTATTGTAATTCTTGGTTGTGTTTTTAATGCAATCTTAATCTGAAGTGTCTTTGAGTACTGAGAAAAGCGCTATACAAATTCAGTGTATTATTATAGCAGGTAAAACTTGATAACATATACTGTAATAACCACAATGTATCACCCATCCACTTTAAACCAGGTCACACTATCGCTGACCTTTTCCAGCTCATGAGTCAACCAGGAATACAACCAGACTTTTTCTACTTTTCAATCATCCGAGGGAACAAATGTTCAATGCACATGAGAAAATGAATGTTCCACTAACTGATGTCTGATCAGGTGACTTGTTGAATATCTAGACTCCTAGCAGCTGATCAGGTGACTTGTTGAATATCAAGACTCCTAGCAGCTGATCAGGTGACTTGTTGAATATCTAGACTCCTAGCAGCTGACCAGGTGATTGGAAGGAGAACAATACACCAAACGACTAGATGGACCAGAAACACAACAAACCACCAATAACCTTTTAATAGTTTTAAAAGGATATACTGTACTAAAGTTGTTGCAGAGATTCTGTTGTGGAATTGAGCTTCTTCTGAACTTCTTCTTCTGAACTTCTTCTTCTGAACTTTCATGACTATGCTCTCCCTCCTAGTCTAAGTAATCCACCAAGCTCGTAGCCGAGGTGACAACATCACCAGCTCTGCCCTCTACTCAGTAAAGTCAAGAGAGATGGAGGGAAGAAGGGAGGAGGAGGAGAGGAAGACTGCAGCAGAAGGGAAGGATGATGATGAACGAAGTGATTTAACAGATGGTGGTGAGGAAGAGGAGGAGAAATACAGTGAAAAGGAGGAAGAAGAAGAGGAGGAGGAGGAGGATGATGGTGCTGGTGATAAAGATCCCACTGCTAAGAGAGCCAAACAGAAAGAGGAGAAGAGTGGTATGACTTCCTGTCCAGACAGGAAGTGTGTTCCAGGCATCATCTACCTGGGTCATATCCCTCCGAGGCTCCGCCCCAAACACCTGAGGAACCTGCTGACGCCCTATGGGGAGATAGGAAGGATCTTCCTCCAACCTGAAGGTACCACACACACATTTAATACAAATTAGGATCTATATCTACCAGTTTCATGTGTTTTTAGAGGAAATATAAAAGTTCAAAGGAATTAGTGCAGGTTCAAAAGTAAGTGAAACTCCTTCTGAAACATCACCAAGAGACACTAGACCACTATTAAAACTAGTGAATAACATCCAGAGACCTACAAGCCTCCACTGCTGCATCTGATGTCACCATGCATCCATCAACAATAAGAAGAACACAGTAGAAATGGCTTCAAGCAAGGGAAGCCAGGAAGAACCTCCAAAGTATATTTATATTAAATATAGATTTTTTTTATTTATATCATATTTATTTGTGCATGTCCTGTATTTGGGATATCTTCATTAAGATTTGAGGTTTAGATGAGGATTTTAAGGTTATTCCTCCAATATATGAAACAATGGGCCTCATGCAGCAACATTCTCTTAAATATCTCTTATATTTTCTCTTAATTTTCTGTTAAGAGAAGTCAACTCCAGATGCACCAAACGTTCTTAACCACCCAAATCTGCTCCGGTGCATAGGAAACGCCCCTAAACACTATATAAGGGCAGGTGTTGTGCAAATACTCTTCTACATGGGAGAGAATTGGAGAGATGCCACCAAAAAAAGGCTGTAAGAAGAAGAAGAACTTCAGCAGTAGTGAAATCGATGTACTGTTAAATAAACTTACACAAAGTAGACGTGATTTTCCAGAGCGTCAGTACTGGCGTTACGGGAAAATCAAAAACCCAGCAATGGCAAAACATTAGTGATGCTGTAAATGCCGTGTCAGCAGAGGGACGCACGGTAACTGAAATGAAAAGAAAATGGTGCGATATGAAAATGGAAGTTAAAAAAATGCATTGCCCAAGCCAAGCGATCCATGATGACAACGGGAGGAGGACAGGAGGAGGTGGCGGTCTCGCAAGTGGTGGCACTGACAGGTGTCCAATCAGACGCTCCACTTGACAGCGATGCCGCTCATCAGTTTCTGAAGCCCCGACAGACAGTGATCCACTGCCAGGCACATCAGGGACTCAAGCCCCCACCAGCGATGGTTCAACTAAGTTGAGGCTCCAGAGTATGGCACAAGTCTAAAAGCAGTGCTCTTGGCAATCTGAGCTCAGCAGCCATTCATCATCTCATCAGATAGATCTGTGCGATCTCTAAAAACACGCCTGGACGGCCAAAGCATCTAAGATAGTATGTAAGCAATATCACCCAAGGGTTTTTATAGTGTTAATTGGGATCAATGGACCAATACTATTTCTTTAGCCCACGAATTTAATAATCCAATCAATATAATTACTCTAAACATATGATCATCTACATTTGATTATATGATATTCATGCGTTTTTTTAATGTTCCTCAAATTAAGAACGTTTCCTGGTGTTGGACAAACAATTTGTGGACTGTGAAAACAAGATGGTTTTTTGCTCTCGACCACTCGTAAAATTGTCTCTTACCTAAGAGAAGAGCAAAAATAAGACAACATTGGTGAATCCCAGAAATCAATGGGTACTAACAAAATAACAACAAATCGTGGATACGAACAAAAATAGGAGGAAATTTGTTCGTACATCTTCCTGCATGAGGCCCATTGACCAGTGTTACATATATGCAGATATTGTCTCTCTGTTGATAGCCAATCACTACTCGTGTTTTTGTAGTAAGCTGTAGGTGTGCTGTGATTGGCTGAGCAGCAGCTTAAATTGCCCCCCCCCCCCCCTCCTCTCCTCGTGTCAGACAAGTTGGTGAAGAAGAGGAAGATGAGATCTGGCTTGAGGAGGTGTGATTTCACTGAGGGATGGGTGGAGTTCAGAGATAAACGAGTAGCAAAGCGAGTGGCAGCTTCCCTCCATAACACACCGATGGGAACCAGGAAACGCCAGCGCTTCTCCTCTGACCTCTGGTGCATCAAGGTACCTGTCTGTCTACCTGTCTGTCTACCATTATCCCATACTTCAAGCCTTTTTCTCCAGCAGGCTTGGGAGGAGTCTTCTAGGAGGGGTGGGAGGAGTCTTAGGAGGGTGGGAGGAGTCTTCTAGGAGAGTGGGAGGGGTCTTTTAGGTGGGGTGGGAGGAGTCTTTTAGGTGGGGTGGGAGGAGTCTTTTAGGCGGGGTGGGAGAAGTCTTTTAGGCGGGGTGGGAGGAGTCTTTAGGGGGGTGGGAGGAGTCTTCTAGGATGCTGCGGGCTTTGCTCAGACATCTTGTGGTGTAGATGTCCTTCACAGTTGGCAATGATGTTTTTCTGTTGATACAGTGCAGTTTTTCTGATAGTCTTTAAAACCATCTGCCTGTCTGTCTCTCCACCTGTCTGTCTCTCCACCTGTCTGTCCATCTGTAGTATCTCCATAGGTTCCAGTGGACTCACCTTAGTGAGCGGTTAGCTTATGAACAGACGGTCCTACAGCAGAGACTGAGGACTGAAGTTTCTCAGGCGAAGAGAGAAACCAGTTTCTATCTGAACAACGTGGACAAGAGCCTTCATCTGGACAAACTGAGGAAGAGGAGGAAGAAGGATGGACAGGAGGTGACACTTTTGACAACTTTTATTGACTTCTTAAAACTTTAAATACCATCACACACTGACCCAGGTTAACCATATAGAAGGCCATTCAAACCCAGTGAGGCATACAAGAACCAGTAAAACCATAATTTCAGGTTCAGTTTCAGTTTCGACAGCAAAAGCTGCTACTAAAGATGCTACAGAAGGATCAATATGGTTCAGGCATGCGTCCCACAATCCCACAAAGGTGATGGAGGTCCAATGTTCATTTGGTATAACCTCCATTATAAGGTTGTGCCACTAAGTCCTTCAGCCAATACGTTTGGATGTAAACCTAACAACACAACTACATTGATGGGTCCTTGTAAGATGCTATTCACTCTCTTTGACTCTTTACTCTCCTTCATGCTGCCAAACGCTTATTTATGCTTTCTTTCTCAACTTTTGTAGCCTTCTTCCACCTTCTCTCCTGGATAAGTCTGTCTGTCTCTTGTTGTCGCCTGGATTTAACTACCTCGACACCTTTGATTTTACCTGATTATCGTTGATCATGATAATTTGGAAAAGGTCTAGATTCAACAAAAATTTTTTTCTAGAAGTACAGCTTTCCAGAGAATGAGTTGTGGGAAAAAATGGAAATGACTTCATTCATATAAATATCTTTAAAATCCATCTCCTCCCCCAGGTGGAGGAGAAGATGTGGGACTTTACTCAGCGTCGTACTGAGGATGAAATACAGATGAGGAAGTTAAAGAAACAGAAAAATTCAGTTTCCCAGAAGCACTTGGACAAGGCCCACCTCCTACAGCAGAAGAGCCAATCAAACGTCTCCCTGCTGACCAAGATCTTCAACTCCAACCAATCAGACTGATTGGTCTGCCTGGCAGCTCATTGTCTGAAGGAGCTTGACTGGTCTTGATGTTTGAAGGAAGTCAGACTGACACACTGTCTCTTTAATGAACTGATTAGCATGTTTAGTACCATGAAACCATAAGTAAATACAAACTGACCAGTTTGACCACCAGGGGGCATCAACAGTACTGCTAGAAGCAGGAAGTCAGCCAACATAAGGAATGGACTCTTATTTTGTATTGATTTTTTTTGTTATGAAATATGAAAAGATCATCTAGACTCACTTGGTGTGTGTGTGTGTACGGCCACCATCTTTTTATCAATGAAAACCAAAATGTATTTTTGAAATGCCTCATAAAAATGATGTGAAACATAAATGTAGTTTGGTCACAGCAGGTGGATCATCAGTACACATACTAATTATAACTAAGCTAATATAACATTATTACACTGCTTTGAATAGTCCATTCTGATTGGCCAATGAAGGTATTCTGCGGTCTGTTCTTATATTATATAAGATTATATAAAATAGTAGATTCACTCCGCAGGTGAAGTACAGTAGTTCTCGATATTTAAACACATTACTGCTAGCGAGGTTACGAGGTTAGCAACATGGTTAGAGGGTTTGTTGAGATGTTTCTATGGTTACAGTTCTGCTACAGTGTGAATTACTTTGCTTTTAATTGAAGAATCAATATTTTGTGTCAAGTGACTGTCTGATAAGTAGAGTGTAATAAGCGGTATAATGTACAGGGAACCGTTCATTATTGGAAAATAAACCCCGATGGTGAATCTAGACCCAATGTGAAGCAGACATCACTGTACCTTAACATGTACCAACTTCATGACATGCTTACATGTTATATGAGCTGGAAATGCCATGTTAACATGTAATGTAAGCAGGTAATACAAGTTAACATGTTGATGTGACATAATATAACATGTTAACTTGATATTACCAGATAATAGCAGATGTGAACATTAATACGCTGACAGTATGGTGGATGTTAACAGACCAGAGGCCTGTACTAGCGAGGTTTAACCCTGGGTCTCAACAGTGGTTCACTTTTTACCAGGGTATATAGCCATGGTAACTTATGCTGCACACCTAACCTCCGGAGCAGGTTATGTTCGAGATAACAGATCAACACGTATGAAAGCACCACCTACTGACCAATCAGCTCTCTTGGAAAATGGCGTCATCATTCCTAGAAGATCCCGTGGACCGAGGTGATCGACTAGTGATCCCTTTGGCTTTCCCTGACCAATATCTATATGAAGATATAGATTCTCTTCTCTTTGTCAGCTTCTTGATTAAAGCACTAAAGCCTTGTACTTGTTGACCTTATAAGATTTGTCAGTAAGTCAACTTACCGGTTTGAATTCTGTTTTTATATTTGTTCTTTATTATTATTATTTGTTCTCTATTTGTTCTTTCTTTATTTGTTTAACACTGCAGCTGAAAGAATAAGGCTAACAGTCTTACACACCATAATAAAACATCTAAGAACACATTCATTTAATGGAATACACAACTGAGATTATAGTCAGATCTACTGGTGCCTTAATGATGGGGCAGTGATACTGATGATATTGATGATATTGATAAGCCTATTAACTTACGCATTCACACAGTCGGCAATTTTTGCCATCTTTCCTTCCTGGCTTTGGCAGCAGCAATTGTGTTGCTTTTATCCTGGATAAAACTTTTCAATTCTTATTTAATAGTTTTCTCTTCCTGTGTAAAATATGCGGCTGTGCTAGACTTGTCCTTGTTTGTGATTGGTCATATGGTGCAAACACAGCCCCTTTTACGTGAACACGCTCATAGCCGGATTGGGAAAACCTGGGTTGATTTAACGAGTTGGTAACCACCGTCGAGACACCGCTGATCCGTGATTGCGGTTGTTAGGCTTAGTGAAGCCAGCTAACGAAAAGATATTCTGGGTATGTTGAACTTGCTCCGTAGTAGTCTCCCTGTTTGACTGGCTGAGTGTGTCTACTGGTGTGGTCAGTGTGAGTGCAGCTGGAGGCGGAGCTGAGCCATGGGCGCCGGCCCCAGGCCATAATGGGACGTGATGCCAGACCCGGCTGACCTGGGACTAGCCCAGCAGACAAAGGTAACCGAACCTGACCGGTACCAGACTAAAGGTAGCCTAACCTGACTGGTACCACCAGACTAAGGTCATCGACATCATTTTGTGATTATGGGATAAACCAATCCCCAGGTAGAATTTCAGTGTGAAACAAACAAAATGGCCATTCAATCTGTTAGAGCCATTTTTGTTTAATGTATTGGAGCCATGATGACAAATGAATAAGGTACACTACTTGAAATACATCACAGTTAAAGTTAACTGACCCTAACCCTTTAAGGTCATAGTTAACTTCAACTTTATGTTAACTGTCCAATATTTTACATTAAATAAATCTGCTTTGTTGCAACGTACGCCTGGATCAGAAACCAGAATAATCCCCTGTCCTGGACAAATCACAACCAACTGACAATCACAAGAAATGTACAGTTTTTATTGATCTCTATATATTTAGAATACATTGAATTAACAGAATTTTGCACCACTAATAATTTAATATAATAATATATCTTTCAAGACACATACTGAGACCAGGTATGCAGACTTATAGCATTTGAAGATGAAAGGATATTAAAAGAATAAACAGCAAAGAAGAGACAACTGGAAGAATCTGTTCTATCATGCAATATATTGCAGATAGCTTTGGTATAGTGTCAATATGCTGATGTCAACCAAAACAAAGCATTTAGAAAGGAGGACAAATGGCATGTTAACCTTTTGTATTACAGACCAGGGGCCCCATGTATAAGCAATGTGTAGGGACAACTAAGTCAACATAAGATTTTGAAGGGATTTGGGACCGAGATATGATGATGCCAAATTGTAGAAGGAGGTGAAAGCACACAAATCTAGATTGTATAATGCACCTGTATTTCAATCGACAGTGAAAATATCAAGACAAAATTCATTTCAAGACAAAAGTCAACCAGTAGGCCCAAAGGATAAGTGAAACTAAGAACTACAAAAAGCATGATTTCTTATATGGCATCAATCCTGTCGCCACTAGTTTATCTTAATTATCACTGTGGCGGGACTACCAACGCCCTTGTTACGGCACGGAGACATTATTATTATTATTTAGAGGTCATGATGATTTTACGCCCTTCATGGTGAAAATGTCGCAAATCAGAAATGTATTACCGTTACCATGTAACAATTTTTCCCTTATTCACAATGCTGATAAATAAGACAAATCAATCACAATGATTGTCAACATTACAGTCAGGTCAGGAAATACTCAGTTTAAACAACTTGTGTTTTAAATGTCCCATGAGTATTTTATGCATGTTTCCATTGTTTCCCTACATTGGTTTTATACTTGAGACCCCTGATCTTCTGTCTAAAGGACAAACTCATGTGGACTACAAAGAGTTAAAATGCTATCAGTGCCAGTGTAACGTGCATACAGATGAAAGTTTTAAACTGCGATTATAGTTAGCGCTAAACCACACGCTATACATATTATTACTGACCAACTGAAAATCCAGTCAATATGTAATAAATTTATGGTTTAGAAAAGACATTTCCATCATCAAGCAAACTGATCTTGAAACAGTTTTTCTCTAAACTATAGAATACCACAGCTTGCATTATGGTATTTCTAAGATCTACGCCAAGTTGAAAAGCAGGACAACTCTGCAGTAAAATTACATTCAGCAATCTTGTCCAGACATGAAGAAACATCATCCTGCCAGCAGATTAACAAGGCTGTCTTTCACCTCCTCGTGCAGAGGACCAGTAAGTCATAGTTTAACTCCTCCATGGCTCTAAACTGGCTGATCTGGGTTCACTGTTCACTGTTTCTCCCTATTTAGACAAAGAATTAAACACCACGTTTCTGTCTTTGTAAACGCAGCCAAGTATTGGAAGGTATTGCTTGGTTATCGGTTTGTCTGTATTTCAAACCTGACACAGAAATATACACAGATCACTTACAGCAGGTACATGTTCACCTTTTCCTCTGAGTCGCACTGAGGAAATCAGTTTATTCAATCAATCGATCAATAGTTATTAAATGTCCTTTCATCAAGACTTCTCTATTGCTAAAATGTCTTCACATCGGTACCAACAGCAAACGGGAGTTGGTTCCAGAAACAAACAAGTTTTAAATCCTTCAGCAACAACAGTACTGTGTAGTTCTGTCTGTGGTTCTGTCCACCAGGCCCGGTACTGTGTGGTTCTGTCCACCAGGCCCAGTACTGTGTGGTTCTGTCTCGTTGGCTCATTGCATCATGTTTCCTTGTCATAAAAACAATGTGACATTGAAATGTCATTGACTGGATTCAGCCAGTTTCAATCCTCCTGTAGTTTGTCTTTCATCAGTTATACAAGTATTGAATCCCAGGTCAGTTTGGAGGACTTGGCCTTGACAGTAGATAGTTGTTATTGAATCCCAGGTCGGTTTCAATGACTTGGCCTTGACAGTAGATAGTTGTTATTGAATCCCAGGTCGGTTTCAAGGACTTGGCCTTGACAGTAGATAGTTGTTATTGAATCCCAGGTCAGTTTGGAGGACTTGGCCTTGACAGTAGATAGTTGTTATTGAATCCCAGGTCGGTTTCAAGGACTTGGCCTTGACAGTAGATAGTTGTTATTGAATCCCAGGTCAGTTTGGAGGACTTGGCCTTGACAGTAGATAGTTGTTATTGAATCCCAGGTCGGTTTCAAGGACTTGGCCTTGACAGTAGATAGTTGTTATTGAATCCCAGGTCAGTTTGGAGGACTTGGCCTTGACAGTAGATAGTTGTTATTGAATCCCAGGTCAGTTTGGAGGACTTGGCCTTGACAGTAGATAGTTGTTATTGAATCCCAGGTCAGTTTGGAAGACTTGGTACATTGAAGAGCTTATTGCCAATAGAAAGGCCTGCCAGTGATCAGTGCATTCACTGCAGGTGTGTCCAGGCCCATGTGCTCATTGGCTGAAGGGCGTGGACAGGGAAGTAGTGGCGATTCACCACCTCCTCCAGCTTAAAGGGGCGGGTTGGCTTACACTTACCACCCAGCAAAGTTGTTGCCAGGGGCTGCCACATCAGTAACATCCTTATTTTCCTTCATTGAAATTAAAGACTCAACAATAACAATAATATACCAAATGATAAATCATTTGAAAAGTTTTTTTCTATATATCTTAAGATAAACACCATGTAGAGGGAAAGGCAGTCTCTTCATCTCTCTGATAGCGATTTATTGTACATTTACAGTATTACTGTACATTGTACCATAAAACAGGCAAACCAGCTTCAGACTTGCTCTCTAAATCTAAATTAAATGTCCGTTCATATACTGAAGTATCCAATGAGCTCAACTGAGTATCACTGAGTATCACCAACTCCAGCTCATTGTCCCAATACTTGTACATATAGAACCTGAAGGCCCCTGTATGGTTATCAACAACCTTCCAACAGGAACTGAGTGCTGATGGATTCCAAGGTTCAGTCATGTCAGCATTGATGTACGGTGGGTTCTGTGTTGTGGACAAGTAGTAATGCTCTGGATTTGACTTATACAATCCATTAAGACTAAGATCAATTATATTATAATTATATTACTTGATTATATTACCAAGGTTTGCCATTTTTCTGGATCCTTTAATCGCAGCTTGGCAACTGTTGCTATTCAACATAACCTCAGTCACGCTTTGCCTCAGTTGGACAATCATGCTGTTGTTTTGAGTGTTTGGGCTTGGAAGATGGTTAAAAGATGTGCAGGTAAATCACAAAGAACACCTACCAGGGGCGAAGCCAGTAATGGGCCTGGACGGCACTGGTCGACCCAGATTGACTTCTGGCCCACCCAGATTGAGTAGATTGAACTTGGTTTGTTAAGTGTTCTGTGTTCTTACTAACCAGAAATACTGGAACAGGAAATGGGAAATTCCTGGGATGTAACATTAATTGGTCAGAAGCAGTATACCCAAATGTCACTTTATGTGATTTATTAACGATAAACCAGCGATACAAACTGGATCTTCTTGTTGGCTAGTTGACGGTCTCCAATGAACTGCCCGTTGGACTTGTTTTAGTTCAAAATGAATACTGGTGTTGCTATGTGTGTTGCATGTCAGATCAAAACCAGTCTCAGAGCTTCCATGTGGACTGCCCGCCTGAACAGCCGAGCCCTGCTGTCCTTTGAAAGGGAACTGTGATGAGATCATTGCCATATTCAGCACAAAGCCCAGGCGTCTTTGCCTTGTACTGTAGGCCTAACACATGATCACAGCAATGGTAGGCCTGATTTATCATTTATCCAATGTTTCATGTTGGCCCCTTGATAGGCAAAGCCTCGCTATGATTCTACATAGCCGCCTTGGGACTATGTATGCTACAGTCCTAACGTTTTTATGTTTTCATGCCTGCCTACTATGTCTGCTTTAAGTGAGCAATTCCTTTTGTTACTTGCACATTGTGGGCTACAGTTCAACATATAAGCTTTTTTCCTTTAGTGTAATAAGTGTGTGTAATAAGATATTTGCGCCTTGTGCCATTCGCTGTCAGGCGGATGAGCTGACCGTGGTACTGAATCAACAAACTATCAACAAAATTAATCCAAAGTGTATCAGGCACTATATTCTATCTTCAGTACCCAGAGTTGCTATTGGTGATGATGGTTTGGTGATGATGCTAGCTAACCCTAACCCTAGCCAGCATTAGTAGACAAAGTTTGTTCGACATAGCAACAGTAACCAAGGGTGGGAAAAGCTTCTGATTGGTCAAGTCCTTGATGTGCTGTGGGGTCCACAGGTCTGGGTCCACTACCAAGAACTCTTTTGTTTCTCCATTTATCAAAAACAAATACAATGTTTTCATCAAATTATATTTCTCAAATAAGACTACTTTACTTTACGACATAATTTAAACCAAAAATTAATTAATAGTTAAAAAAATGTTCAAAGTTAAAGAACTAAAAGTAGCAACAATAACACAGAGGACCATATTATTATATTATTACTGATACTGAATATAGTATAGTAGTATAATATAGTCAATATCTGGTATTAGTTGTTCACACTGTCGTAATATCGGAGTGAAATATCTGGTGACAATGTGAGAAAACCAAATGGTGTGAACAAGATATTTAGATATATTTCAATTTCATACGAGCATTTCTCCAAGATCTAAACATTTAAGCTTGTATCAGTTCTAAATAATAATAATAATAATAATAATAATAATTCTTGAATAACTGATTAAAAACATTGTATTAGTTTTTGATAAATGTGGACTCAGACTTTTGGACCCCACTGCCTGTACACAGATAACTGAAGGGCATGTAGGCAGTGTTGAAGCAAGGTGAAGCATGTGTTATGTGAGGTGGAAAGAGTTTAATGCTTTGGTTTCAACAACAGTCGTTTGGGTTACATACCGAACCCGAAGCCTAGTCCCTCTCTTCTTCTACATCCAACACCAACCAGAAACTCCTGCTCTGATCCCAAGAGGAACATAATGAACATAATAAACTAATGGCCTGTTGTCATGGCCTTCTACTCAGACTGCTGGACTATCAGAGTCAGGGGTCAGAGTCAGGGGTCAGGAGTCAGGGGTCAGAGGTCAGAGTCAGTGGTCAGAGGTCAGAGTCAGGGGTCAGAGTCAGTGGTCAGAGGTCAGAGTCAGGGGTCAGAGCTAGGATCCAGATGTTTAAGGTAGGTCAAAAGTCTGTTTTGCACTAACCCTAACCCTCTAAATCTCCAACAACAGTAAATAAGCTATCAGAGCTCTTGGTAGTAACAAGAAGCTGCTGTGGAAATGGAAGACTTCTTCACTTCTATTGGTCAGATGCTCCCAGTCTGTCTGATCACATCTGAAGGTACAGGCTGAGAGACAGACTGACAGGCTGAGAGGGCATTCATGGGGCTTGGAGGGTGTGTGTGTGTGTGTCCCATGTAAACAGCAAGAATGTCATTTTCTTTTTGTTAACAAATAACTCCCATCATTCAGTTGTGATGAAGATTCTACTTCCTGTTCTTCGTCATCACCACTCCTCTTCCTCGGTCATCCATCCATAACAGAGACGTCCTGTCAGACATTTACAATGATTCTTCTTCTCCTACTTTCTGTCTGTCATCCACTCTTCCTCTTCTTTCAGAAGAGCAGACTCTGTCTCCTGGACAGACTGTTAACTGGAGAGAGACAGACAGACAGACAGACAGAGATAGAGACAGACAGAGAACGACAGAGAGACAGAGACAGACAGACAGACAGACAGACAGAGAGATAGAGTCACCAGACATGCAGCTTTTATTCTATACTACTAATATTAATAATATTGATAATGGGTCAACATATCAGCATGATCAGCATCATGTTGATTGTGTTTATCATATAGATAATGTTGGTATGTTGATCGTGTTGGTATGTTGATTGTGTTGATATGTTGATCGTGTTGGTATGTTGATCGTGTTGGTATGTTGATCGTGTTGATATGTTATGTTGAGTGTGTGGATATGTTGATCGTGTTGATCGTGTTGGTATGTTGATCGTGTTGGTATGTTGATCGTGTTGATATGTTGATCGTGTTGGTATGTTGATCGTGTTGATATGTTGATCGTGTTGATCGTGTTGGTATGTTGATCGTGTTGGTATGTTGATCGTGTTGATATGTTGATCGTGTTGGTATGTTGATCGTGTTGATATGTTGATCGTGTTGGTATGTTGATCGTGTTGATATGTTGATCGTGTTGATCGTGTTGATCGTGTTGGTATGTTGATCGTGTTGATATGTTGATCGTGTTGGTATGTTGATCGTGTTGATATGTTGATCGTGTTGGTGTGTTGATGGTGTTGATGTGTTGATCGTGTTGATGGTGTTGGTATGTTGATCGTGTTGATCGTGTTGGTATGTTGATCGTGTTGATCGTGTTGATGTGTTGATCATGTTGATAGTGTTATGTTGGTATGTTGATTGTGTTGATATGTTGATGTGTTGATCGTGTTGATATGTTGATATGGTGATCATGTTGCATGCGGCAGTAAGAACCAGCAAGGTGCTAACCCTAACCCTGCCATGACGATCTTTGAAAATAACGGCAGATATATTACTTTCTCCCTTGAAGATCATAAGATGAATGGATCCACCATGATGTTAAAAAGGCTACACGCTGTTCAAAGTACAAGCAGATAACTGACCTGCTATACTCTGTAGTTTGTGGCTATAGATGCATATTAATAAATATCAATAAATATATTAATAATATTGATACATATATATATTTATATATTAATAATATTGATAAATACAGTGAAGATGCTTTGTGGGGAAAAGCTAGACGGTCACTATTCCACAGGTGAAGTATACAAGTCTAGACTACTGCTTCTGCAAATAAAAACTTCTAGCAGCAAAAACAGCCAGGTAGTGTGTGTGTGTGTGTGCGTGCGTGTGCGCATTACCAGAGTCAGACAGGGGGGGTCTGACTGGCCTGACTTCTTTTTCCAGTTGAATGTCTGACAGACTAAAGATGGACGTTGCTGAAACACATTAATCATTATTATACCTATGTATATATGTGTGTTTATGTAAGTGTGTGTGTGTGTGTGCATGTATGTGTCTCAACTTACTATCTAGCAGGGTCAGTATTCTGTTTCCCAGGTTACTGAAGTAGTGATGCCTCATCGACTCCTCTGCTGAGATCCTCTTCTTCCCCTCAAACTGAACGAACGAACACACACACACACACAGAATATTAGATTAAAAAACTATCAATTTTGTGAGAGTCAGTCAGAGAAGGGATCAATTTGGAAAGTAATACAGACAGGATAAAACAATAAAACATGAAAAGATCAAAAGAACAACAATAAATTAAAAAAGAATTAAAAAGGAGTAAAAGCAGTAAAAGGGGCACAGAAGGAGCCAATCGACTATTTAAAAGCCCGTTTAAATAATTATGTTCTTTTTAAAGGTATGAATTGAATCAATTGCTCTCAGGTTTTAGGTCAATAGCGGCTGAAGGATGATTCTCCACTAATCAGTAGATTGCTGTTTTTGACCTGAGGCATCAGCTTGGAGCATATCTGACAATCGTGTCACTAATATAGATAGGGGCGAGGTTATGAAGGCACTTAAACAGTAGAATCATCTAGAGGCTGACAGGACAGTAGACGTTTTGTTGTAATGTATTTTAATCAAGAATATGCTTTGTATTGAGTAATATCATTTATATCAATATATTAGGTTTGCATAAATATAAAGATTGTGTCTGATTAAGCATGTAACCTGAAAATCATAAGGTAATCATAAAGTTTTTAAAAAATATGGTCTAGAGTCTCCACAAAATAAGAGTGTCAAGAAGACAGGCTAAATATGCCCAGAATATGCCCAGAGAGGCCCACAGATGGGAAAGCATTTGTAATCGTGTAATAAAAAGTACCCAGCACCTGTAATCGTGGGGGGGGAAGCCTGTAATCGTAAGGGGGAAAGTACCCAGGGTGATGTAGCGGCCACCTGGAGGGCAAAGGCCACCTACCCAGACATGCGCAGAGATGCCCAAAGCATATTATATAATGGTGTTATGTAACGGCCACCTGTAGGGCCCAAATTTGGAAGTTATGGGAGATATGACACCATTGTTTTGGGAAAACAGGGCGGAGAAGTCAGTATTCTCCACCCAAGTCTTGGGGTATATAAGAGTATGCACAGACAGTTGTATTTCAGTCTGGTTCCGGAGCCAACTCGGGTTTTGTCTCTGTTGAAGAATAAAACTCTATGCATCGAACTCTGATCATCTCCAGTGAATTCTTTGAACCTGTTTGAGACTCCAATAGCTACAGAATCGTGAAGAAGATTAAGTGTTGGCGTGGAGGTCCGATCTTCAACACTGGCCTGAAACCTGGGCTTCTTCCTCCGACAGTTTACAGGCTGACAGGACAGTAGACGTTTACAGGCTGACAGGACAGTAGACGTCTAGAGGCTAACAGGACAGTAGACGTCTAGAGGCTGACAGGACAGTAGACGTCTAGAAGCTGACAGGACAGTAGACGTCTAGAGGCTGACAGGACAGTAGACATGTAGAGGCTGACAGGACAGTAGACGTTTACAGGCTGACAGGACAGTAGACGTCTAGAGGCTGACAGGACAGTAGACATCTAGAAGCTGACAGGACAGTAGACGTCTAGAAGCTGACAGGACAGTAGACGTCTAGAGGCTGACAGCACAGTAGACGTTTACAGGCTGACAGGACAGTAGACGTCTAGAGGCTGACAGGACAGTAGACATGTAGAGGCTGACAGGACAGTAGACGTCTAGAGGCTGACAGGACAGTAGACGTCTAGAGGCTGACAGCACAGTAGACGTTTACAGGCTGACAGGACAGTAGAATGTCTAGAGGCTGACAGGACAGTAGACATGTAGAGGCTGACAGGACAGTAGACGTCTAGAGGCTGACAGGACAGTAGATGTCTAGAGGCTGACAGGACAGTAGACATGTAGAGGCTGACAGGACAGTAGACGTCTAGAGGCTGACAGGACAGTAGACGTTTACAGGCTGACAGGACAGTAGACGTCTAGAGGCTGACAGGACAGTAGACGTCTAGAGGCTGACAGCACAGTAGACGTTTACAGGCTGACAGGACAGTAGACATGTAGAGGCTGACAGGACAGTAGACATGTAGAGACTGACAGGACAGTAGACGTCTAGAGGCTAACAGGACAATAGACATGTAGAGGCTGACAGGACAGTAGACGTCTAGAGGCTGACAGGACAGTAGACGTCTAGAGGCTGACAGGACAGTAGACGTTTACAGGCTGACAGGACAGTAGACGTTACGAGCTTCATAGCAACGCTAGCCGACACCATCGTCCCCACGATAAAAGTTAGGTCCTTTCCTAACCAAAAACCGTGGGTTGATAGATCCATCCGCGACGCTTTGAACGCCCGTACTGCTGCCTATAACTCCGGTCTTGTATCCGGCAACATGGACGAGCACAAGGCAGCGTCCTATGGACTGAGAAGGGCGGTGAAGGAAGCCAAGAGGAGGTACAGGGACAGAGTGGAGTCGCAGATGGAGCAGCGCGACACCAGACGCCTATGGCAGGGGCTACGGACTATAACGGACTACCAGGGCAGACCCCCCGTAACTGTGAGTGCCGACGCATCCCTAGCGGAGGACCTGAACTCATTTTATGCACGGTTTGAGGCTAGCAATAACAGCGCTAGCTCGCCGACTAACAACACTGTTAGCGTAGCCGAGGTGAGTTCTACCGCTGGGGATGAACACACACTCTCTGTGTCTGAGCACAGTGTGAGGAGGGCTCTGACGAGGGTGAACACCAGGAAAGCTGCTGGTCCAGATGGCATATCTGGGCGAGTACTGAAGACCTGTGCTAATCAGCTAGCTCCAGTGTTCACCACTATATTCAACATCTCCCTGGCTGAGTCTGTGGTCCCCGCCTGCTTCAAGAGATCCACTATTGTCCCTGTGCCCAAGAATGCTTCTCCAGCATGCTTGAATGATTATCGACCGGTGGCCCTCACCTCGGTGGTCATGAAATGCTTTGAGAGGCTGATAAAGGACTACATCTGCGCCTTCCTCCCTTGCTCCATGGACCCGCTGCAGTTTGCTTATCGTCCAAACAGATCCACGGATGATGCTGTCTCCCAGGTACTGCACACCACACTCTCTCATCTGGACAGCCGGAAGGGGGGCTATGTGAGACTGCTGTTCATTGATTATAGTTCAGCTTTCAATACCATAGTCCCCACCAGACTGGCTGGCAAGTTGATTGAGCTGGGACTGAACACCCCCCTGTGTGCCTGGATCCTGGACTTCCTGACCGCCAGGCCCCAGGTGGTCAGGGTGGGTAGACACATCTCCAACCCCCTCACCCTGAACACAGGATCCCCCCAGGGTCGCGTCCTCAGCCCCCTACTGTACTCCCTGTACACACATGACTGTGTGGCCAGGTTCAGCTCCAACTCCATCATTAAGTTTGCGGATGACACAGTGGTGGTGGGCCTGATCTCCGACAACGACGAGAAGGCCTACCTGGAGGAAGTTGCTGATCTGTCACTCTGGTGCCAGGACAACAGCCTCCTCTTGAATGTCGCCAAAACTAAGGAGCTGATTGTGGACTTTAGGAGGACACAACATCAGAGGACGTACTCACCATTGGGGATTAATGGGACTACTGTGGAGAGGGTGAGCAGGTATAAATACCTGGGAGTCCACATCTCCGAGGATCTTACATGGTCCACACACAGACACTCTGGTGAGGAAGGCAAGGCAGCGCCATTACCACCTCAGGCAGCTGAGGAAATTTAAAGTCTCTCGGAGGATCCTTCAGTCCTTCTACTCTGGAGCTGTAGAGAGCATCCTGACAGGAAGCATCACTGCCTGGTTTGGCAACAGCTCCGCTCAGGATAGGAAGGCTCTGCAGAGAGTAGTGCGTTCGGCTGAACGTACTATTGGAACTACACTCCCCACCCTGCAGGACTTATACACCAGGAGGTGCAGAACCAGAGCCTGCAGGATCATGAAGGATCCTCGCCACCCCAACAACGGACTGTTTCAGCTGCTGCGGTCAGGCAAGCGCCTCCGTAGTCACGCTGCCAAAACAGAGAGACTGAGACGGAGTTTCTTTCCTCAGGCCATCAGGACTGTGAACTCCGACCTCACCAGGGCCCCCACCAAGACACACACACTGCCCCTCCTATGCACACACTCACTCACACACACACACACACACACACACTAAGGTAAAGACTACACATTATTTATATTATACATACATACAATTTCTCTTATTTCTATATTGTTAAGTGCTCTTACTATAGATATTGTATTTCTTTTATATAGAGCTCTTACTCTAATACTGTAAATATTGTGTTGGTTTTCTTTATTGTAAATAGTGTGAACTTGTTGCCCTTTGCACATTTCTGTTGAGCACTGCCACTTTTTCATTTCACTGCACACCCCGTGTATGTATGTGACCTCTTGAACTTGAACTTGAACGTTTACAGGCTGACAGGACAGTAGACGTCTAGAAGCTGACAGGATAGTAGACGTCTAGAGGCTGACAGGACAGTAGACGTTTACAGGCTGACAGGACAGTAGACGTCTAGAGGCTGACAGGACAGTAGACGTTTACAGGCTGACAGGACAGTAGACGTCTAGAGGCTGACAGGACAGTAGACATCTAGAGGCTGACAGGACAGTAGACGTTTACAGGTTGACAGGACAGTAGACGTCTAGAGGCTAACAGGACAGTAGATGTTTACAGGCTGACAGGACAGTAGACGTCTAGAGGCTGACAGGACAGCAGACATCTAGAGGCTAACAGGACAGTAGACGTCTAGAAGCTGACAGGACAGTAGACGTTTACAGGCTGACAGGACAGTAGACATCTAGTAGCTGACAGGACAGCAGACGTCTAGAGGCTAACAGGACAGCAGATGTCTAGAGGCTAACAGGACAGTAGACGTCTAGAAGCTGACAGGACAGTAGACGTTTACAGGCTGACAGGACAGTAGACGTCTAGTGGCTAACAGGACAGTAGACGTGTAGAGGCTGACAGGACAGTAGACGTCTAGAGGCTGACAGGACAGTAGACGTCTAGAGGCTGACAGGACAGTAGACGTCTAGAGGCTGACAGGACAGTAGACGTCTAGAGGCTGACAGGACAGTAGACGTCTAGAGGCTGATAGGACAGCAGACGTCTAGAGGCTAACAGGACAGTAGACGTCTAGAAGCTGACAGGACAGTAGACGTTTACAGGCTGACAGGACAGTAGACGTCTAGTGGCTAACAGAACAGTAGACGTTTACAGGCTGACAGGACAGTAGATGTGTAGAGGCTGACAGGACAGTAGACGTCTAGAGGCTGACGGGACAGTAGACGTCTAGAGGCTGACGGGACAGTAGACGTCTAGAGGCTGACGGGACAGTAGACGTCTAGAGGCTGACAGCACAGTAGACGTCTAGAGGCTGACAGGACAGTAGACGTCTAGAGGCTAACAGGACAGTAGACATGTAGAGGCTGACAGGACAGTAGACGTCTAGAGGCTGACAGGACAGTAGAAGTACCTGCACTTCGAGTCTCTGTTGTGTTAAATTCTCTCCATCTGTATATCATTTGTCTCACAGTGGATTGATGGACTCAAAATCTTTTTGATATGACTTTCTAACCTTCCCCAGACTGACAGTGTTTGTCTTTCACCTGCATAGTAACATCAAAGTGAAAGGTTTCTCTCCTGTATTTATGGTAGCACCACACAAACTCCTCCCCAAAGGTCTGACCTTTGGTTGGTTAACTTCATACCCAATTATTTACCCAAGTGATTCTACTGACCTACTTGATTTAACTAATGCAAGAGGAGGTTCACTTGTTTTTGCACCTACACTAATTCCCTTTGAACTATTTTCACTTCACTACATGCACAATGTATTCTAAAAACATTTGAAATTGTTAAATATTGATCCTTTATTTCCATTAATAAAAGCATAATTTTCATTAAATAAGGATTGTATGTAATGTATGTATGTATGTATGTATGTACAAACTCAAAATTGTTATAACTGAACAAGGGGTCACAAACCTGCCTGAGTGTATGTATGTATATGCTTCTTGACTTGTTACTTGGCTGCTGTGACTAAGAAATTTCCCCTCAGGGGTTAATTAAGTACCTACCTACCTTGACTCCCAAAAAACATCAGACTTCTTACTGGGAGGACAATTTCAATTAAAGAGCAAATTCTGCATAATGAGAGGTTTGTACTGACCTGTAGTAACTTGGACAAGAGCTCCACTCCTTCACTGTCCAGCCTGGACACACACACACACACACACACACACACACACACACACACACACACACACACACACACACACACACACACACACACACACACACTTACAATGTAGGCATTTATTTCTGCATGGAATAACATGTACAGCACCTCATAGAATTAACCTTATTAACACAAGTAATAGTCTTTTCTAATTTTCTAGTGTTTGGAGTCAAACGTTCACAGTTTATTGCTTTTAGTCATAAAAGGGTCATAATTATTGGCACATTGCAAGGCCGAGGTTGGGTTACTTCAGGTAATCCCTGGTTCTTTGATAACAGAGTGACACCACATCTGTCTGACAGACAGGTCCAGGTCCCTTGTGTTACCAGGTCTTTCTCAGATGGATTTCTTCCTGTGACTTGTGCAAGGAGGGAAGTGTTCACCTTGGGGTTCACCTTGACAATAGAGGAAAATGAATTACCTTGACTATTTCAATGATGATCAAAGACCACCACCAAGACCAGAAAGAAGGTTGCTTATAGACAGGAGCAACCCACTGAATGATTTTGATGACATATTTGATGACGTTTCCGTATGTACAAAGAAAATGTAGCTGAAATAATTTGTTTGCTTCAGCCAAAGCTTTCATGTGACTCAGTGAGGGGAACTCCTATCCCTCCTTCCTTACAAGTACTTACAAGGTTTTTGGCATGTGGAACCTTCCATCGTCCATGCATTCTTCTTGTTTTCTGTTCCTGAATCATGCTGTTTGTTCTCAATTATAGGGTACTTTAAGAGGGTCTTTTCAATTTCACTGAAATTCTTTGAATGTTTTCTTTTGCCTTTGTCCATTCTTTGGTTGGGTCAGGTGTCTAACTCCAGTTCCACACACTGCTTAATGCTTATGTAGAAGTATTCCACCCCAGGTTTTTACAGCATCCTCACTTTAGCTTCCAAAAGATGATCTGACTAGTCCTTGATTACCTTAGTCTGAGACTCTGTAGTCTAGAACTAATCTGAAGTTAAGCAACATCTCAGAAAGCCATTTGTTTAGTGTGGATTAATTTAAGTAGAATTAGCCTAGTCCTGATTTAATTTAAGCCCTGAACGGGAAACCGGCCCATAGTGTATAGTCTCAGTGATATAGTCTCCACAATCCAGTGTGACAGCCTCTGGCAGGACAATGGCTAGGAGTAGCCCAGGGTACAAACAGCTGCTCACATTTCCTGAATGCCGCTGTCCTGTCCACATAAATACATAAGGCCCGAGGGGCATAATGAGTTAAGCCTTTGTTCCTCCGTGGAGGAAAATGGAGGAGGATGAAAAGCTGCCAGTTCCACAGTAGGACATCTGTAGGCAGATTCTACCACCTTAGGCACAAATACCAGGTTGGGATGCAAACACACTCTAGTGAGCCCCGGTGCAAACTGCAAGCAAGAGGGACAGATGAACAGTAAGTCCTCCACCCGCTTAGCAGTAGCTAAAGCCATGAGCAGGGCGCCCTCTCAAAATGGGTTATGAGAGAGGGTGTCCAATACCATTGATAGATCCCATAATGGGACCAGGGATCTGGAGACCGGGCGCCTACAACGTGCACCTTTCATGAAGCGGCACACTAAAGGGTGCTGCCCGGCCGGCTTATCAACGAAATCTACATGACAGGCCGAAATAGCAGCCAGGTAAACCTTGATTATTATTATCCGGCCCGCAGTCATTTGCTGCATGTCTTAAAAAATAAAGGCATGAAAAGGCCAAAAATATACTTTAAAAAAGAAAATGATTTATTCATCAATTCCTGTATAAAACAGAGAATCTCAACTACCGAGCACTGAAAAGGAATGGTTTGCTGTACCACCGTAAAGGGAGCGATTAGTCTCAATGACCTGCAGAAGCAGGCCTGCTGCATTCAGATTCAACCTCTCACAGGCTAGGCCCAAAGAGCCACCCATTCTGGATGAAGATGGTAGATCTCGCCCCTGGGATAGAAGATCCCTGCATGGTGGAAGGGGCCATGGCTGGCCTGACAAAAGTTGAATTATCTCCGCCACCCAATGCTTCGATAGCCATCGCAGGGCAGGATTATTACAAACGGCGGACATTGAGCGTTTTCCTGCGATGCAAAGAGATCTACGGTTGCTAGTCTGTATCTCTGCCAGATCTGTTCTATCACCTAGAGATGAAGTCTCCCTACCCCTATGGGGGGGTTGCCCTATGCCCTATGGGAGGGGGGGGGGGGTCCCTGGACAACAGGTCCGTGTGTTGCCCTATGGGAGGGGGGGGTTCCCTGGACAACAGGTCCGTGTGTTGCCCTATGGGAGGGGGGGGTTTCCCTGGACAACAGGTCCGTGTGTTGCCCTATGGGGGGGGTTTCCCTGGACAACAGGTCCGTGTGTTGCCCTATGGGGGGTTTCCCTGGACAACAGGTCCGTGTGTTGCCCTATGGGGGGTTTCCCTGGACAACAGGTCTGTGTGTTGCCCTATGGGGGGTTTCCCTGGACAACAGGTCTGTGTGTTGCCCTATGGGGGGTTTCCCTGGACAACAGGTCCGTGTGTTGCCCTATGGAGGGTTTCCCTGGACAACAGGTCCGTGTGTTGCCCTATGGAGGGTTTCCCTGGACAACAGGTCCGTGTGTTGCCCTATGGAGGGTTTCCCTGGACAACAGGTCCGTGTGTTGCCCTATGGGAGGGGGGGGTTTCCCTGGACAACAGGTCTGTGTGTTGCCCTATGGGGGGTTTCCCTGGACAACAGGTCCGTGTGTTGCCCTATGGGGGGGTTCCCTGGACAACAGGTCCGTGTGTTGCCCTATGGGGGGTTTCCCTGGACAACAGGTCCGTGTGTTGCCCTATGGAGGGTTTCCCTGGACAACAGGTTTGTGTGTTGCCCTATGGGAGGGGAGGGTTTCCCTGGACAACAGGTCCGTGTGTTGCCCTATGGGGGGGTTTCCCTGGACAACAGGTCCGTGTGTTGCCCTATGGGGGGTTTCCCTGGACAACAGGTCCGTGTGTTGCCCTATGGGGGGTTTCCCTGGACAACAGGTCCGTGTGTTGCCCTATGGGGGGTTTCCCTGGACAACAGGTCCGTGTGTTGCCCTATGGGGGGGTTTCCCTGGACAACAGGTCCGTGTGTTGCCCTATGGAGGGTTTCCCTGGACAACAGGTCCGTGTGTTGCCCTATGGGGGGGTTTCCCTGGACAACAGGTCCGTGTGTTGCCCTATGGAGGGTTTCCCTGGACAACAGGTCCGTGTGTTGCCCTATGGGGGGTTTCCCTGGACAACAGGTCCGTGTGTTGCCCTATGGAGGGTTTCCCTGGACAACAGGTCCGTGTGTTGCCCTATGGAGGGTTTCCCTGGACAACAGGTCCGTGTGTTGCCCTATGGAGGGTTTCCCTGGACAACAGGTCCGTGTGTTGCCCTATGGGAGGGGGGGGTTTCCCTGGACAACAGGTCTGTGTGTTGCCCTATGGGGGGTTTCCCTGGACAACAGGTCCGTGTGTTGCCCTATGGGGGGGTTCCCTGGACAACAGGTCCGTGTGTTGCCCTATGGGGGGTTTCCCTGGACAACAGGTCCGTGTGTTGCCCTATGGAGGGTTTCCCTGGACAACAGGTTTGTGTGTTGCCCTATGGGAGGGGAGGGTTTCCCTGGACAACAGGTCCGTGTGTTGCCCTATGGGGGGGTTTCCCTGGACAACAGGTCCGTGTGTTGCCCTATGGGGGGGTTCCCTGGACAACAGGTCCGTGTGTTGCCCTATGGGGGGTTTCCCTGGACAACAGGTCCGTGTGTTGCCCTATGGAGGGTTTCCCTGGACAACAGGTCCGTGTGTTGCCCTATGGGGGGGTTTCCCTGGACAACAGGTCCGTGTGTTGCCCTATGGAGGGTTTCCCTGGACAACAGGTCCGTGTGTTGCCCTATGGGGGGGTTTCTGTGTTCCCTTTTGTACGTATATTTGCTCTCTAGAATATTTATTTTTATACTCTATAGAATCTGTACATCTTTGCTGACTCTCCAGTTATTGATGAATGAAATCTATAGGAATCTATAAATAGAGGAACACAGTGAAGACGTTTTCTGGCTGAAACGCCCAAGAAGACATCTTGTTTTATCCTTTATGTTTGATTAGTTAACCATGTAAACATAAATTAGATATTTGATTAATTAACTTTTCTGTCCCTGAATCCTGCCAGATAGAGATCCAACCAATCTCTATCCTCCTCTGTGTGTGTGTGTGTGTGTGTGTGTGTGTGTGTGTGTGTGTGTGTGAGTGTGAGTACCTGGGTGTGTGGTTGCTCAGTCTCTCAGCTCGGTACTGAGGATAGTTATAGGAGATAAACTCTTCATTAGAGCAGATCCCAGGCCAGCTCTCCTCTGTAGGAGTACCTATACACACACACACACACACACACACACACACAGTTACACAATACAGGAATATCTATAAATAAAGATTCCATTTTGAAAAAAAAACTTATTTTAAAATAAGAAAGCTACAAATATTTCTCCCTTTGCCGTAACTTCCTGTTATCATCCCAGACTCCCTGGTGAAGCGGTGTTTGTCTGTTACTGTTATTAAATCAGATTACTGTTTGTGAAAACTCGTATCTATAGTATCCGCCATCACCCCTAACCCTAATCACAGTATCATTTGATGGCAGGGCTGGGTTAGGGTTGGGTTAGGTAGTTGGGAATGGGCTGAGTGTTAAGATAACATGCATCTGGATGTTTTAATGGAGAACAACATATAATCTTACCACATAGTTTACATGTAAATCTGAACCTTCTGTATAGGTGCTCATGAGAATAACAAGTCCCACAATACATTGTCAAAATAACTAATAGCTAACCAAGACTTAGGCTACATCCACACTAAGCCGTTTAAATGTGAAAACGGTGTTTTTGTGTCTAGCGTTTTCGGAAAGCTCGCCACACTAGACAACCAAAAACACATACTTCCTTCCATGGGCATACGTGTCCGACTCGCTCACGGCTGGATCAAGTGACAGTAAAGCAGTGAAATGTCAGTGAAACATCATCGTCTGCATTTTCAACTTGATCTACTTGGGAGAGCGTTTTTGGAAAGCTCAGTTTTGGGGGGTGGAAAACGCCGGTGTAGTGTGAACGTAGCCTGAGAGACTTAGCTGCAGATAAATAATTGGTTTGATAGTTAACCAATAAGTAGCCTTAAGCACTGTCCAGAGGTCTGGTGATTGGTCATTTTTACCTCAGGACCCCAGGAATTGTACCCCATCTCGAATGAACAGTGATTTTATCTGGCTACCCCAGTAAGAATTATCTATCTAAGTATCTATCATTGTGAAAGTGTAAAAATTGTAATCCCATCCGGATTGACTTGGCTCTGGACCTCAAACTGACTAGGTCAAAACCATCTAGATTAACTCCATGGGTAGTTCATGTCCAGGTTTAGGACATGAATACATGGATACATCAAGTCCTGTTAATATTTTACCCTCTAAACTTTCTTCCTTCTGGTTGTGTTCCTGGTCATTTCAGAGGCTGAATTAATAATATTAATAATATTGAGCCTCTCTTACGCCACTATATGAAGTAGTTAAAGGCCTAAACTAGTTTATCTTTATCTTTCCGACTGGTGCGTTTACATCATCAGCCTGTAAAATGTGGGGTTCCTCAGGGCTCAATTCTTGGGCCAATACTGTTCTCTATTCATATCGTACCCTTGGTGAAAATGAGTCGCCAGCATGATGTTGCATATATCGCTCAGTTAACCCTGATGATTATATTATTGATCTAGGTCTATACTACCTGTCTGTGTGTATATTATTGATCTAGGTCTATACTACCTGTCTGTGTGTATATTATTGATCTAGGTCTATACTACCTGTCTGTGTGTATGTTACCTGTCTAAGTCCATACTTTCTGCCCCTTGCTCTTACCCAGCAGTTTGAAGATAAAGTGAAGCTCCTCCTCCACAGTGGAACCAGGAAACAGAGGTCGACCTGTCGACATCTCATAGAATATACAGCCCACGCCCCTAGAAACAGACAGGTAGACAGACAGCTCACAGTACTCTTTTACTACTATTACTACTGGCACTAGTAATACGTTATTACACGGGTAATCTGTACTGCTCTGTACTAAAAGAAGAACGCTTTTAGAACCATAACCTGTTCAAATGGTTCTACATAGAACCTGGATGGGGCTGTAATTAACACTGTAAGAATGTTTAGCAGTATAGAAAAACCTTTTAAGGTTCAAACTTGGATTTTTATTGATTTACCAGTTTTCTTATTTTAACAAATTAGATGGTTCATTATGAAGCCTGTTTTATTTAATTAATTAATTAATAAATCCAGAAAACAAGACTTGCAATGTCCATCGTGTCTTATAAACAAGCAATGGTAAATGCAGATGTGTTTTCCTAGACATGCACAAAGACCTCTCAACTCGTATTATGTCAAACAACATCTGAATAAATAGGATACTCACTACACACATATATCCAAAAATATGTATACAGCAAATAAAACACACCTGGTGTTTGAAAAAAAACCCTCCAATAAAACCTTATGAAGAAACCATGGGCCTCAGAGAGAGGGACCACTAGGACTACTAATGATACGACTAATACTACCACTAGTACTACAGCAAACTTACCACATGTCTATCTGTGTAGAGTAATCTGTGCTACCCAGCAGGATATCTGGTGGACGGTACCACAAGGTCACAACCTCATTGGAGTAGGTCTTAGTAGGGATGGACTTGGCCCGGGCCAAACCTAGGACAGAGACAGACTAGTATATATTATATACTATATTCTACGTATACACGTGATTCTACAGAAATGATGCAAATTGGGGGGGGGTGTAAAAATCTTTGTATTCTATATTTATATTCTAGATATTCTAGATTTGTATTTTCCCCAATTCTAAAGCATATACAGTATGTGTTAGTCCACATATACATACTGATACACAAATTGACCGCCACCGTGACCGCCGCTACGGTAGTGACCGCTACGGTAGTGACCGCTACGGTAGTGATTAACTAATTCTTGTTCTGTATGTTTTTACAAAATATGAAAAATAAATGCTGGTAATGAAGCCTGTTAATGTCACACACTGATTATCAGACTCCCATGTGGCTGTGATGCAGTCTGGTTTCCTGGGTGCAACTGTAGGGGCGTGGCTAAAGTCAGGCTCCTCTTGGAGACTCAAATAGTGAGCGTTACCGTAGTGGCATGAAAATTGGAGACAACCTTTATAAATTTAAAAATTAACAAAAATCCACAGAATAGAACAGAATTTGTCCACTTTCATTTAAAAGATATCAATATGTTATATTGGAAATTTTGCGTTCAAAAATTGGCAAAAATGTTTTGAGTATTGTTTTGATCAACATACAGTGCATACAGAAAGTTTTCAGACCATTTCAAGTTTTCCACATTTGTCCACATTTAGTTTCAGACTCATGTTAAAATGGATTCAATTAATTTTTTTTCTCATCAATCTACACACAATACTCCACAATGACAAAGCAAAAACAGGTTTTTGGAGTGTTTTGTTAATTTATTAAAAATAAAAGACTGAATTATCCCATTTGGATTCAGACCCTTCACTTAGTACTTGGTTAAAGCACCTTTGGCAGCAATGACCGCCTCAAGTCTGCTTGGAAATGATCCTACAAGCTTGGCACACCTTACTTTTGGAAGTTTCTCCCATTCTTCTTGGCAGAATCGTTCAAGCTCAACCAGGATGGATGGGGAGCGTCGGTGCACAGCCATTTTCAGATCTCTCCAGAGATGCTCTATTGGGTTTAGGTCCGAACTCTGGCTGGGCCACTCCAGGACTTTCAGAGTTTTCCCGAAGCCACTCCTGTTTTCTTGGCGGTATGCTTCAGGTCGTTGTGTTGTTGAAATGTAAACCTTCGCCCCAGCCTGAGATCCTGACCACTCTGGAAAAGGTTTTTACTCAGGATTGCTCTATATTTTTCTGCATCCATCTTTCCCTCTATCCTGACTAGTCTCCCAGTCCCTGTCGCAGAAAAACATCCCCACAGCATGATGCTGCCACCACCGTGTTTCACTGTAGGGACGGTATTAATGAGGTGATGCTCAGTGCCTGGTTTCCTCCACACACGCCGTTGGGAATTGTGGCCACAAACAAAATATAGAAAACCTGGACAAGACTGAGCTGGTGTTCCTCCTGGGGAAGGGCTGTCCGCACCGAGACCTTTTCACATTTGTCTGAGCTCTTGTTTATTTGATTCACTTATTTGTCTCATTTGTTTAATTAAAAAGTAGGTAGCTACTTATTGCACTTTTACCTTAGCACTGGTTATGCTCTAAGATGCTTGTTTAGGAAGGAAATGCACTTACGATTTCTGGTGACTAGTAGTTTTCTTGCCTACCTATGTTAAATGCACTTATTGTAAGTCTGCTAAATGACAGTAATGTAATGTAATAATAATGGCCAAATAGTTCAATCTTCGTTTCATCAGAGCAGAGGATTTTGCTTCTCATGGTCTGAGAGTCGTTCAGGTGCCTTTTGGCAAACTCCCAGCAGGCTGTCATGTGCCTTTTAGTGAGGAATGGCTTCAGTCTGGCCACTCTACCATAAAGGCCTGATTGGTAGAGTGCTGCACTGATGGTTGTCCTTCTGTAAGGTTCACCCATCTCCACAAAGGAAATCTGGATCTCATTCATAGTGACCATTGGGTTCCTGGTTACCTGTCTGACCAAGGTCCTTCATCCCCGATTGCTCAGTTTGGCTGGGCGGCCAGATCTAGGAAGACTGTTGGTGGTTCCAAACTTCTTCCATTTGAGAATGATGGAGGCTACCGTGCTCTTGGGCACTTCCAATGCTGCAGAAATTTTCTTGTATCCTTCCCCAGATCTGTGCCTTGACACAATCCTGTCTTGGAGGTCTACGGACAATTCTCTTGACCTCATGGCTCACTCTGACATACACCATCAACTGTGAGACCTGATATAGATAGGTGTGTGCCTTTCCTAATTATGTCCAATGAATTCAATTAGGCACAGGTGGATCCAATCAAGTTGTAGAAGCATCTCAAGGACCATTGATAGAAGTAGGATGCACCAGAGCTCAACAAAGGGTCTGAATACTTCTGTTCAATTTTTAATAAATTAACAAAACACTCCAAAACCCTGTTTTTGCTTTGTCATTGTGGAGTATTGTGTGTAGATTGATGAGAACAATTTTTAAAATCCATTTTAAGATGAGTCTGAAACATAACAAAATGTGGAAAACCTGGTCTGAAAACTTTCCATATGCACTGTAAATTTAAGGCTTTGAGGCCACCTTTTAATATAAAGTGGATTTTTTATATATTTAACTTAGCATTATCTCATACAAAGCCTGAGCCATAATCAGATCACTACATGATGTAATTTTCTGTTCAAAATCTGAAAACGTGATCATTTTATAAAACACTTTTCTTTGGTGGAGACTGCAATTTGCACTGTTTCTTGCACTGAATCACCCATACAACCCTATAGGTTTGGTTTATATTCAACATATATATGTATATACACACACATACATACATGTGTACATTAAAAAAACACTGTATATATGTCCACACATCAAATCCCAAGACTCCCTCCCTCTCACCAAAGTCGGCAAGTTTCAGTTCTCCCTTTTCGTTTATCAGGAGGTTTTGGGGCTTCAGGTCTCGATGAAGAACTTTTCTCCGGTGGCAATAGGCCAGCCCTCTGAGTAACTGGAACAGGAAAAGCTGGAGAGGAGCAAACCAGCAGATATACTGGAAAACAGGAGCTAAACGGGTAATACAGGCTAGGTAGGAAATATAATGGAAATATAGAAAGGAATTTACTGTAAATATTCACTTAAAAAAGGAGGTGCCATTTTCAGCACCTCCGTGTGTCAACATAATCACATCACAACATAACATAAAATGTGTTATTATTGAACCGCGTGTTTGAACCAAGGAGTACGGTGTCTAAAGTATGTCCTATGTGTGGTATTGGTAGTATTGTACTTGTGTACTTCATTGTAATTGTGCCCCCTTGCAGAGAGAGTAAGGTCCTGGAAACCTTGATTAGTTTATGTCCGGTACATCAGAGTTTAAATATTTTATTCTATTACATCATACTCTTCTGACAACCTGTCAGCGCTGAGGATGTAAGGGGGCTGATTATGACACCAGTTTGTTGTCCAGGTGAACTCCCAGGTACTTGTAGGACCCCGACCGTCTCCACATCCATCCCATGGATGGAGACTGGGGTCGGCTGGGCCCTAGTCCTCCTGAAGTCCACAACCATCTCCTTTGTTTTGGTGACGTTGAGCTGTAGGTGGTTCTGCTCACACCACAAAGTCCTCCACCAGGCACCAGTACTCCTCCTCCTGTCCTCCCTGATGCACCCCACGATTGCAGAGTCATCTGAGTACTTCTGCAGATGGCATGTTTCAGAGTTGAACCTGAAGTCAGAGGTGTAGAGGGTGGAACAGGGTTAGAACCCTAACCCTGTGTTGTTCACTGTCTGATCTGACACACAGCTCGGTAGCCACACAAATTGTGGTCTGCCAGTCAGGTAGTCAGTCACCCAGGAAACCACGGGTGCCCTCACCTCCATCCTCCTCATCTTCTGACCCAGCAGCAGGGACAGTATGGTGTTGAAGGCACTCGAGAAGTCAAAGAACATGACCCTCACAGTGCTTCCTGCTTTGTCCAGGTGAGAGTAGGCCCTTTGCAACAGGTAGATGATTGCATCATCCACTCTGATGTGGGGCTGGTAGGCGAACTGCAGGGGGTCCATTGATGAACTCACCAGGGGTCTGAGGTGAGCTAGGACTAGCCTTTCCATGGTCTTCATAATGTGGGATGTTAGTGCTACTGGTCTGTAGTCATTGAGGACTGTGGGGCCCCCCTTCTTGGGCACCGGACCAGGCAGGATGTCTTCCACATTACAGGGACCTTTTCCAGGCTCAGGCTGAACAGATGCTGGAGTATTCAACACAGTTGGTCAGCACCGACCCTGAGCGCCCTCGGGCTGATGTCATCAGGGCCTGCTGCGTTGCCCTGGTGGAGTCTCTTCAGCTCTCTCTTCACCTGGTTGCTGGTGAAAGCCAGTCCAGGTAGGGAGGGGGAAGGGTGTAATACTGGGCTGTCCATGGGGGTGGTGGGGGGGGGCAGCAGTGGGGGCTGTGGTGCTGTGTGGCTCAGAGAGTTGGAGGGGGGTGGACCGAGCTATTGTCAAACCTGTTGAAAAACAGGTTCAGCTAGTTGGCTCGCTCCTGGCTTCCCTCTGCAGGCCCATCGTTTGACTGCCTGAAGCTGGTGATGTTCCATGAAGGTGCTGGCCGTGAACTCTCTCGGCAGATAGTAGGGGCGCAGGCCAACATCTAACAGTTCAATGTCCAGGCTACAAAAATGTTCCTTAACAGTAATATGTTCAGGATGACACCATCTGAGAACGGCAAGCCCCCCTCCTTTCTGCTTAACACTCTGGTGTCTCTGTCTGCCCGAACAGTCTGGAAGCCATCGATACTAGCGTTCAAGTCGGGCATATGATCCTGCAGCCATGTCTCAGTGAAACACATGACATGGCACTCTGGATATTCCCTCTGGCTCTTAACTATTGCTTCGAGCTCCTCCATTTTATTGACCAGAGACCTCACGTTTCCCATGATGATGGAAGGGAGGAAAGGCTTGTACTTCCTCCACTTTGTTCTCCGTTTCACTCCACAGCTCCTCTGTGATATCAGGCTTATCCCCGGGGGGCAGAGGCGACTCCGCTAGCGCAATCAGCTGTTGTCGTATGGAGAGAAAAATGTCTCAAAATTATTTATAAATGCACATACCATGATCCACAAATATTCCGCGATTTGCAAATGTGTTTTTCTATCCACAAACACAAAATTCCTTACTCGTGACTTGTAAGTTGGCAATTAAATAAATGTGCTATGATTTGTACAAATAGATGTCTATTTGTAAATATATCGTTTGTAATTTGTAAAAATACTTTATACTTTGTGTGTCATTCCCATGAAATTTGTAAATTGCAATTCTGCGCGTGAAGTGTTGAATCTGCATTTGTGGATCGACCAATACGCGCATTCATTCCTTCTTCCAATGACGTAATTTTGAGACATTCTTTTCGCTCTTTTGCGATCCACACACAAAGGCGCCGCCCCCACCCCCCCCTTTCGACAATGACATCCGGTAGGCGGCAGTGTTGTTCAATCAGCCAGTGAGCAAGTCACACCGGTCATACTTGGATACAGCAAGGAACTCAAACTTGCAACACAAACTTTTACGGATTTCCACTCTATGCTGCTGAAATGGAAGCGAACAGAAGTCAACAAGCTGGATGGGTATGTGCTATGCAATATCAGTAAGAGCGATACCTACGTTAAAGGATAATTCTGGTATTTTTAAACCTGGGCCCTATTTGTACATATTTTGGGGTCTAAATGACTAATAGGTACAAACAGTTTTGGAATTGGTCCAGCAGAACGCCTCAGCCGGCAGTCGCAAAACGGGCTGCAATGGCTGCAACGTAATCCGTTGGGGCCACTGTGCCCAATTAAAGTACGTCCACTAAAAGTGCTTGTTTTTGCCACTGACTCAGATTGTTATTGGAAGTGTGTGACAACATTACAGAAAGGATCCCTACAGAGATAGACCTTTGTTTAACCTCTTCCTGCAACAACTCACATCTCGCGAGCGAGACCTCTCCTTGAGCGAGACTTCTGTTTCTGGTTAAAAAAGGTCTATCTCTGTAGCGATCCTTTCCGTAATGTTGTCAGACACTTACAATAACAATCCGAGCCTGTCAGTGGCAAAAACAAGCACTTGGTATGTGAATTTACACATAATTTTGAGACATTTTTCTCTCCATATTGTCAGCTGTAAACAATCCCACACTCATGTATGCCGGCGGGGCTTCCAAACTCGAGAGAAAGTAACCTGATGGTCAGACAAACAAACAAAACCCTCTTCGTCCAGTTGATGTCCATATTCTTGAAAAAAAAAAAACTATAAACTAACAACTAACTAACAAAAAGGACACAAAAAACAAGAAAACAACAAAAAACACGGAAGCTGCGGGAGCTGCTGCAACAGGCTGCCACTAGGACGGCGCCACAGCATATAGGGCTGTCACAGCTGTGCACCTCAGACCCAGGAAGTCAAAATTGAAAGTGACCTCATTACGACTACTTCAGTAGTAGTATAACATCTCACCTTGACGTTGTGAACATGGATGGTGTTCCCACAGTCATCTAGGTACTGCTTCAGATCTTTGTCCTGATACACACACAAACACACACACACACACACACACGGTTATTTGGCAGTAGGAGTAGGTCTGCTCATCTTAGTGAGGAGAGAAATGAGCGCTAAGAAATAATTGAGAGAGAGAGACAGGGAGAGAGAGGAGAGAGAGAGACTTACCAGATACTCAAACACCAGTGTGAGAGACTTCTGCGTGTGGATGATGTCATGTAGTGTGACGATGTTAGCGTGTTTCAGATCCTTCAACAGAGACACTAGAAGAGAGAAGATACATACTAAACACACTAAAACAGGAAAATAGTACCCAGTGTGCACTATGCAAGGACCTAGTGTGGACTACTTAGGGACCTAGTGTGGACTACTTAGGGACCTAGTGTGGACTACGTAGGGACCTAGTGTGCACTATGCAAGGACCTAGTGTGCACTATGTAGGAACCCAGTGTGCACTATGCAAGGACCTAGTGTGGACTACTTAGGGACCTAGTGTGGACTACGTAGGGACCTAGTGTGCACTATGCAAGGACCTAGTGTGCACTATGTAGGAACCTAGTGTGCACTACGTAGTACCCTAGTGTGGACTATGTAGGAACCTAGTGTGCACTATGTAGGAACCTAGTGTGGACTATGTAGAAACCTAGTGTGCACTATGTAGAAACCTGGTGTGCACTATGTAGGAACCTAGTGTGCACTATGTAGGAACCTGGTGTGCACTATGTAGGAACCTGGTGTGCACTATGTAGGAACCTAGAGTGCACTATGTAGGAACCTAGTATGGGTTAGGGTTAGCGTTATGGAGCTAAGTTAGCCTGAACGGCCTCAAGGTGGTGCTGGTCAAAAATGGGATCTGATGCAATGGAGTATATACAAAACAGCTAGATGTGAAAAATTAACACTGAAGCATTCAGCACCCCAACAACGGACTGTTTCAGCTGCTGCGGTCAGGCAAGCGCCTCCGTAGTCACGCTGCCAAAACAGAGAGACTGAGACGGAGTTTCTTTCCTCAGGCCATCAGGACTGTGAACTCTGACCTCACCAGGGCCCCCACCAAGACACACACACTGCCCCTCTTATGCACACACACACACACACTTAGGTAATGACTACACATAATTTATAGTATATTACATTCATACGATTTCCCTTACCATTTCCAAAGTGCTCTTACTGTATATATTGTGTTGTTTTTTTTTAATATAAGAGCTCTTACTGTAATTACTGTAATACTGTAAATATTGTGTTGTTTTTTTACTGTAAATACTGTGTACTGTTGCCCTTTTGCACATTCCCAATGAGCATTGCCACTTTTCATTTCACTACACACCCCGTGTGTGTATGTGACAAATAAAGTTCTTGAATCTTCAAGTTTATTAAAAGTCAACGTTGAACATGTCAGCAATGGAAAACTCCACGATCACCATTTGTTTATATGAAGA
Organism: Hoplostethus atlanticus; assembly: GCA_034670405.1. Lineage (NCBI taxonomy): Eukaryota > Metazoa > Chordata > Actinopteri > Trachichthyiformes > Trachichthyidae > Hoplostethus > Hoplostethus atlanticus. Next base: position 70,185 of record JAXDDX010000140.1, on the reverse strand, counting down.
CAAAAAGCCCACGCCCACAACATGGGTTGTTTTTGGAATCAAGATACAAGAAAATGCAAATGGATGACAGCTACATCTTTAGGCCATTCGGGCTAAGGGACAGTATTTGCTGTGTATAAAGCAAGTGTGTACTATGTAGCATTATGTACCTTCTCTGATAGCTGTACATGGAGCTCCCTCTTCATGTTCCAATCGGATTTCTTTCAAAGCAACTAGGTTGTCAGTCAGTTTACTCCGACCCTTATAGACTGTAGCATAGGTACCCTGGAGAGACAGACAGATTGAGAGACAGACAGATTGAGAGACAGACAGAGACAGAGAGACAGATGGATGATATGTTGCATGTTTATCGCTGTCCATGAAGATTAATCACACAGAGTTTTATGAATGGAAGGGTTAGGGTTATACTGAAGGAAATATTGGATATAAGTAGCAGGTCAGGACAAGATCTGTTCATCTCTGCTGTCTAAGGTGTGCTACTATTATTGACACAGTGACCTTTACACTCTCAAAATCACTGGGATCTCAACACTGCTAAGTAGCTTCCCTCTTTAACTAAGGGGTCTTTCAACAACTATGTGTCCTCTCATTCTTAATAAAAGAATCAAGAAGTTGGCCAGGTTTGTGTATCTGAAGTGTCTGAACACTCATCTCATTCTGTATGATGATCATCAGTGTGGATTTAGAAAGAACTATCCCAGAAATGTGGCTGTTCTATAAATTATCATTCATCAATACACAGGATAAGATGTGACTAACCCTTGTCATACTCCAGGGCAAACACTCATTCAAGCCAATTCAGATGTTATAAGAATGATACAACAACCACCAAATGAACACCATAGCAGACATCAGGCCACACTGTCTACAATCTACAGTGTCATTCGTCAGGTGGCACCATCCGCTAACTACCTACTCTAGCCAATAACGCAACAGAAAACTGCCAGAAAACCCCTATAGGAGAAAAAAATGGAAGAAACCTTGGGCAGGGCAATTCAAAGAGGCTCCTTTTACCAGGACGACTGGGTGACATGACAACTGTAGTGTGGCCATATAGTTCAATAGAATGGGTCAGTGTCCATAGTCAGCATGGGCCCATATAGATTGGCATATATAATGCAGGCCATATGGGAAGAATAAGGCCTACAGTCGCTACAACTCGCTACCCCCCGCTACAGTGCTAACAGTTAGATTAACATAGGTTGCTAAGTCAAATCAAATCAAATCACATGTATTTGTATAGCCCTTAATCACCATTACAGTCTCAAAGGGCTTCACAGTAAGTAACAGTGCTGAGAGGTTGCTGGGTTACAGGGCTGAGAGGTTGTTAGGTTACAGGGCTGAGAGGTTGCTGGGTTACAGGGCTGAGAGGTTGTTAAGTTACAGGGCTGAGAGGTTGCTGGGTTACAGGGCTGAGAGGTTGCTGGGTTACAGGGCTGAGAGGTTGCTGGGTTACAGGGCTGAGAGGTTGCTGGGTTACAGGGCTGAGAGGTTGCTAGGTTACAGTGCTGAGAGGTTCCTGGGTTACAGGGCTGAGAGGTTGTTAGGTTACAGGGCTGAGAGGTTGTTAGGTTATAGGGCTGAGAGGTTGCTGGGTTACAGGGCTGAGAGGTTCATGGGTTACAGGGCTGAGAGGTTGTTAGGTTATAGGGCTGAGAGGTTGCTGGGTTACAGGGCTGAGAGGTTGCTGGGTTATAGGGCTGAGAGGTTGCTGGGTTACAGGGCTGAGAGGTTGCTGGGTTACAGGGCTGGGAGGTTGTTAGGTTACAGGGCTGAGAGGTTGCTGGGTTACAGGGCTGAGAGGTTGTTAGGTTATAGGGCTGAGAGGTTGCTGGGTTACAGGGCTGAGAGGTTGCTGGGTTATAGGGCTGAGAGGTTGCTGGGTTACAGGGCTGAGAGGTTGCTGGGTTACAGGGCTGGGAGGTTGTTAGGTTACAGGGCTGAGAGGTTGTTAGGTTATAGGGCTGAGAGGTTGCTGGGTTACAGGGCTGAGAGATTGTTAGGTTATAGGGCTGAGAGGTTGTTAGGTTACAGGGCTGAGAGGTTGTTAGGTTATAGGGCTGAGAGGTTGCTGGGTTACAGGGCTGAGAGGTTGTTAGGTTATAGGGCTGAGAGGTTGCTGGGTTACAGGGCTGAGAGGTTGCTGGGTTACAGGGCTGGGAGGTTGTTAGGTTACAGGGCTGAGAGGTTGTTAGGTTATAGGGCTGAGAGGTTGCTGGGTTACAGGGCTGAGAGGTTGTTAGGTTATAGGGCTGAGAGGTTGCTGGGTTACAGGGCTGAGAGGTTGCTGGGTTATAGGGCTGAGAGGTTGCTGGGTTACAGGGCTGAGAGGTTGCTGGGTTACAGGGCTGGGAGGTTGTTAGGTTACAGGGCTGAGAGGTTGTTAGGTTATAGGGCTGAGAGGTTGCTGGGTTACAGGGCTGAGAGGTTGTTAGGTTATAGGGCTGAGAGGTTGTTAGGTTACAGGGCTGAGAGGTTGTTAGGTTATAGGGCTGAGAGGTTGCTGGGTTACAGGGCTGAGAGGTTGTTAGGTTATAGGGCTGAGAGGTTGCTGGGTTACAGGGCTGAGAGGTTGCTGGGTTACAGGGCTGAGAGGTTGTTAGGTTACACAGCTGAGAGGTTGCTAGGTATCAGCACTGAGACATTGCTGGGTTACAGTGTTGAGAGGTTGCTAGGAAACGGCTCTCTTTACCTCTCCCAGCTTGTCCAGTTTGACGTATGTCTCCAGTTTCCCAAAGCCAATCTCTGACTGCAGGACAGACCGATACAGAGAGACAGTGTTAGGAGAAACAAGACTAAATATACTTGTAAAAACCTCTTATTGACTGACCCATCAAACACAACAGAACAGAGTAGAACAAAAAAAGAATAGAATAGATCAGAAGCTGTAGATGTACCAGAGAGACTCTGCGAAGCCGCCTGCTGATTGGCTGGTCAAACATCGTTGGATCAATCAGATTAAACTTCTCCAGGTAACCATCTGGAAGACGAATGTCAGCCGGCAATGACAGGCGCTTGTTAATGTCCTACACACACACACACACACACACACACACACACACGCACAGTACACACACAACATTTTCAGATTTGTTTGTGTGTGTGTGTGTGTGTGTTTATAATGTGTGTGTGTTTCTTTACTGTGTGCGTGTGTGTTTATACTGTGTGTACCTCAGTAGAGATCTTCTTGTTCCTCAGTCGGACTCTGACGGGACTCTGAACATCATCTGAAGACGAAGCAGGATCGCTTTCTCCATCTGAACACATCTTCACATCCTCATGGACGATCTCTGACACACACACACACACACACACACACACACACACACACACACACAGCATGAACACACAGACCTACAGTAGCATAGACATACATGGTAGGGTATACAGCAGTGGTTCCATTACATTACATTACAGGCATTTAGCAGACGCTTTTATCCAAAGCGACTTATAATAAGTGCATTCAACATAGGTAGAGAACTACTAGTCACCAGAAATCAGAAGTGCATTTCCTTCTTAAACAAGCATCTAAGAGCAGAACTAGTGTTAAGGTAAAAGTGCAATAAGTTAGCTACCTACTTTGTATTATAACAAATGAGACAAATAAGTAAATCAAATAAACAAGAGCTAAGACAAATAAGTGAAGCATATAAGCAAGTGCTAAGAGGAAGGGTCAGGGTAGTGTTTCTTGAAGAGGTTTTCAGCCTGCGGCGAAAGATGGTCAGCGACTCTGTTGTCCTGACATCAGTGGGGAGTTCATTCCACCACTGCGGGGCCAGGACAGAGAAGAGCCGTGACCGTGTAGATCGGCCGCAGGGACCTCTGAGCGACGGGGCAACCAGTCGCCTTGAGGCAGCAGAGCGAAGTGGTTGGGCGGGGGTGTAAGGCTTGACCATAGCCTGGAGGTAGGAAGGAGTTGTTCCTTTCACTGCCCTATAGGCTAGCACCAGGGTCTTGAACTGGATGAGCTGCTACAGGGAGCCAGTGTAGAGAACAGAGAAGGGTAGTTGTGTGGGAGAACTTGGGGCGGTTGAACACCAGACGAGCTGCAGCTTTCTGAACAAGCTCCAGAGGTCTGATGGCAGACGCCGGGGCACCAGCAAGGAGGGAGTTGCAGTAGTCCAGGCGGGAGATAACAAGAGCCTGGATGAGTTGACGTCACCACAGCATTATCAATGGTGATGGCCAGGTCTCGGTGTGGACAACCCTTCCCCGGGAGGAACACCAGCTCAGTCTTGTCCAGGTTGAGCTTCAGATGGTGCATCATCATCCACTCCGAGATGTCTGCCACTTGTGTGTCAGAGGGGGCAAATGACAAGATCAGCTGGGTGTCATCGGCATAGCAGAAGTAGGAGAAGTCACGGGAGTGGATAACAGAACCAAGAGATGTTGTGTAGAGGGAAAAAAGAAGATGACACAGAACCGAACCTTGCAGAACCCCAGTTGTCAGCCTGCGTGGTTCTGACACAGACCCTCTCACCGTCACCTGGTAGGAGCGACCCGCCAGGTAGATCTGAATATCTTTTACAAACGGTTTGATGCCCTGCTGCTCAGGTGAATGCACGGTGCTGAGTGCTCTACCCATTCTGGAGCCAACACACCCTGCTCCCTTCACACAGGGGACAAGGCCCCAGGGCCCGATGGGATCCAGGCCAGGGCGCTGAAGGCCCCAGGGCCCGATGAGATCCAGGCCAGGGGGCTGAAGGCCCCAGGGCCCAATGGGATCCAGGCCAGGGAGCTGAAGGACTGTACCATGGAACTCCCTCCTCTTCTCCTTCTCCACCATCATACCAGCGCTCAAGAAACTACGCCCCTCTGAATGAAACCACGTCCGGCCAGTTGCACTCACCTCAATAATTATGAAGTGACTGGAAAAACTGGTGCTGAATTCTATTCTTCCAGTTGTCAGACCACAACTGGACCCCACCTGTTTGCCCACAAGACCAAATGGGGGACCGAGGATGCAGTGGCATCACCTAAAGTCACCAGGTCACTTCACCAGAGTCCTCTTCATTGAATTTAGCTCCACCAAATGATCAAGAAACTCCACCATCTCAACGTCCTCCTACTCCTCAATCACTGGGTATACAGCTTCCTCAGTGACACAAGCCGTAGGGGTGGGCACTGTAACATCACCGACCATCATGACTAACACCGGAGCCTCCCAAGGCTCTGGGCCCCTTTTTGTACAGCCTGTAGACTAATGACTGTGCCAGCCCCTCTGCCATCACTACATAACTCAAATATTCTGATGATACTGCTTAATGACAATAACTCTGCTATGGCCTATCAGCTAACCCTACAATGGTGTACAGATAACTACCTACAACTGAATATTACAAAGACAACAAAAAACAGTTCATTGGCACTCCCAACACACTGCACACAGCAAAAGTTCATCCCAACATGAAGCTTGGTGGAGGAGCATCATGGTTTGGGGCTTTGCTGCCTCAGGGCCTGGACAGCTTCATTGAGGGATCAATAAATTCAAATTGTATCAGGACATTCTCCAGGAGAATATCAGATCAGATCAGATCAGATCAGGGTAACAGTCCTGATCTGAAGCTTGACAAGAGGTTGGGTCATGCAGCAGGACAATGACCCCAAACACAAAATAAATGTACAACGAATGGCTTCAACAGGAACATTCATATTTTGGAGTCCTGACCATAACCCTGTTGAGATGTTGTGGCCTGACCTGACGCAAGACATTCATGCAAGACATCCCATAATATCAATGAACTGAAACAGTTCTGTTGAGCAGCTCTGATCTGCACCAACAGGAAACATTTGGTTGAGGTTCTTGCTGCTAACGGAGGTTGCACTGGGTACTAAATTTCATGGTTCACATACTATTTACAATCCAAGCTGTTAACGTTTGAACAATATGTTCAATAAAGACAAAAAGTACAAATGTGTGTTTATCTGCTCTTATGACTGAGAAGAAGATCAGACCATATTTTAGGAGACATTTGTAGAGGAATGCAGGTAATTCAAAGGGGCAGTGTATGGTATACACTATAGTAGTATGGTACAGTAGTACTGTATTAATGGTATGGTATACAGTATAGAGTATACTGTATATATGGCATGGAATACAGCAGAGTAATATAATACTGTATGTGTGGTACGGCATATAGTATACTATATACTGTGTATATGGTATGGTTTACTGTATGGCAGTATTGGATAGTAGTACTACATTAATCATATTAGTACAGTATGTGTATGTAGTATATAATAGTATAGTTGTATATTTATACCCAGTCTAGTGGTGTGGTTGAGGTAGGAACTCAGGCTCCTTCCCAGACTGCGAGGCCTCCTTAGGGAGCTGCTGTACGACTGCAGGAGGGCATGCATGGACAAGGAGGAAGAGGAGGCGGCTCCTGTCCTCACTGCACCTCCCCTGACTTTTACACCTCCTCCTGAAGACCCCCGCATAGAGCCCACCTCTAGGGAAGGAGTAGGAGGATGAGGAAGGGGACAAGGGAGGGACAGAGGGATGCAAAGAACAGGTTGAAGTAGGTGGTGGAGAAGGAGGAGAGGAGGAAACAGAAGAGAGAGGGAGGAGTGAGGGAGGTGAGAGGGAAGAAGGAAGAGAAATGGAGGAGAGACGAAGGGAGAAGCACGAGAAGTGGGGTGAGAGGGAGGGAGAAGAGAGGGAAGGGGAGGGAGAGGCGGGAGGAAACATTAAGGACAAATGGAGGAGTGGGAGGAGAGAAAGAGGGGGAGGGAGAAGACAGGTAAGGGAGGAAGAGAAAAGGAAAGAGAGGGAGGGAGAGAGAGATTGTCAGTGTAAGGACAAGGAAAAAGGGAGGAAGGAGAAAGGGAAGGAAGGAAAGAAGAGTGGAAGGAGTAAAGGAGAGAGGAGGTGGCAAGGAGATCCAGGACAGGTAGAATGATTGGTTGATTTAGCATAAAAGAGGTGAGAGAAAGAAAAGGAATAGATTGATGAAGAAAAAAGGACAACAACAAAATTAAATGGAAAGTAAAGATCAAAAGATGTGATTGGTTGATGAAATGGATTCAGACAGGAAGAGAAGACAGAAAACAGCTGATCAAAATCAGAGACGAAAACAACAAATCAATCAAATCATCCACAGGGGCAAATCAGGGTGCATGCATTTCAGGGTCAACCCGAACCCCAACCCCAACCGGTCCCAGTAGGAGTCAAATCCTCAACCCTGGAGATCTTAGTACCAGGCACTGTCAACCTCCACCCCTCTCTGTTCCAATCACACTATAGGTACCTGGTTTGATCACTGCTACCATGACTCTGTTCCCCAAGTGAACATGCCAAGGTAACTTTGGAGGGAGTGGAAGTTTTATAAAGATATAAAACCCTCATCTATTTCCCATGCCCCAGAAATAGTAACCCTAACCCACCCACAAATATAATTATAATAAGTTTGTTTACAATGCTAACAGGACAATAGCAATACACATGATGTGAAGTGGTTATTACTAACTGGCTTTTTACATGAGCCTGAAATTTCAGAGGAGAGGAAGAGCAATGTAATAGGGCTTATAGCCAAGGTCTTTCTTTCTTTCTTGTCTGTTGTCTTATTCTCCATGATGTGTTTGACATAATATTTAACGGATGATTTACAATTACAAACACAAAGAACACAGAGGACAGATAAAGATCCTGGAAGTTGCCAACCTCAAAATATGAGGGATGCATTGGTGACTTGGCTATCAAGAACCTGGTCAGTGGGTCCCTACTTAGGGCCCTTAGCAGGGTATGAAAACCTTTATTACAGGATACAGGCTGTATGGACTCATCAGGATACCGGCAGCACAAATGCCTTGGATGAAGGTACTCTTTAGGATACAGGATGATCGGACTCATTAGGATATTGTGGTTTGGATCTCTGACTGGTAATAGAGATGAGACTCAAACTGCAGCTAGTTAGCTTGCTATTGCATTTAGTGGTTAGCTGACGGTTTCAAGCTGGCTAGGTTGATGATTTCCATACACTGACGAGACCATGTGTCCCTAATGATGGTATGGTTAATTGAGCTACTGCACTTAGAAGGAAATACTACACAGAACACTTGAAATCAGTGGGAGAGAAATAAGACTGCATAAGAAAAAGGACAAAAACTTTCATATTGTATTTTTAATGTAATTTATTTGGCAGAGCAATGTGTTCATGCATACACATATGCACATGAAATGTTTGCATGTTCAGAATCCATTACACATGCATAAATGTACTTTTAAATTATTTATACTCATTAAAAGGTGACAAACAAGTGGTTGTTTAAATATTGGAACAGCTGTGCATGAAACATTTTCCTTGTTCTGAGAGTAGACATTCAGCTCAAGTTTATTTTGTCACAACTGGTCATGCGGGTCACCGGTCTAGACCACCGCTTTCTAGTGTCGTCTCCCAGCCGGTGCACCTCTGCCCTCAGTCTCACCAGGTCAGCTGCGAGCACCAAAGCTGCCAGTCTCCCAGACTCATACCAGCTCCACCCCAGCTCCTCCAGGTCCGCCCCGACTGGCCAGCTCCTCCAGGTCCGCCCCGACTGGCCAGCTCTGGGACAGGTCAGCCTCTGCTGCTGGTCCCACTCACTCTCTGATCCATTCGGTCTCGACTCACTCGCCAATCTCTCCCCAGACTGGAACACAAACACAGGTTACCATTGGCCGGCTGCCATTCGCCTTAATAAGCCGGTGCCAGATGCAGGGAGAACCAGGCGCAGTGCTTTACAAAGAGGGATCTTAAAAATTGTGCAACATGTGGTTTCTACAAAACCAAAAAACCAGGTGACACCACTATCCAACCCAACTAAAAACTCAAAATGACAAAATCAATGTAGTATGTCTAAGTGATATCTGCTAACAGAACAAACACCTGTAGCTTCTGTTTATGCTAACTGAAGCCAACATTAGCCATAATACTATCTCAGCAAAGCCCACTCTAAAGATAACATTAGCTACAAACTCTCGCAACCAGTCATAAAACCATCAAATACAATCCAAAAGAACAAATCAAATAATAAATTCTGTAATGACGAGCCACTTACCTTGATCAGAAAATCAGCACAATTTGCAGGTGAGCCGTGACCGTGTAGATTGGCCCCCAGGAGCCTCTGAGCGATGGGGCAACCAGTCGCCTCGAGGCAGCAGAGCGAAGTGGTCGGGCGGGGGTGTAAGGCTTGACCATAGCCTGGAGGTAAGAAGGAGCTGTTCCTTTCACTGCCCTATAGGCTAGCACCAGGGTCTTGAACTGGATGAGCTGCTACAGGGAGCCAGTGTAGAGAACGGAGAAGGGTAATTGTATGGGAGAACTTGGGGCGGTTGAACACCAGACGAGCTGCAGCTTTCTGAACAAGCCACTGAGGTCTGATATATATATATATATATATATATACAGTACCAGTCAAAAGTTTGGACACACCCTCTCATTCAATGGTTTTTCATTATTTTTTATTATTTTCTACATTGTAGATTAATACTGAAGACATCAAAACTATGAAAGAACACATATGGAATTATGTAGTAAACAAAAAAGTGTTAAACAAACCAGAATATGTTTTATATTTTAGATTCTCCAAAGTAGCCACCTTTTGCTTTGATGACAGCTTTGCACACTCTTGGCATTCTCTCAATCAGCTTCATGAGGTAGTCACCTGGAATGGTTTTCCAACAGTCTTGAAGGAGTTCCCAGAGGTGCTGAGCACTTGTTGGCTGCTTTTCCTTCACTCTGCGGTCCAACTCATCCCAAACCATCTCAATTGGGTTTAGGTCGGGTGATTGTGGAGTCCAGGTCATCTGACGAAGCACTCCATCACTCTCCTTCTTGGTCAAATAGCCCTTACATAGCCTGGAAGTGTGTTTGGGGTCATTGTCCTGTTGAAAAACAAATGATGGTCCCACTAAGCGCAAACCAGATGGGATGGCATGTCGCTGCAGAATGCTGTGGTAGCCATGCTGGTTAAGTGTGCCTTGAATTTTGAATAAATCACCAACAGTGTCACCAGCAAAGCACCCCCACACCATCACACCTCCTCCTCCATGCTTCACGGTGGGAACCACGCATGCAGAAACCATCCGCTCACCTTCTCTGCGTCTCACAAAGACACGGCGGTTGGAACCAAAAATCGCAAATTTGGACTCATCAGACCAAAGTACAGATTTCCACTGGTCTAATGTCCATTCCTTGTGTTTCTTGGCCCAAACAATTCTCTTCTTGTTATTCTTCCTCAGTAGTGGCTTCTTTGCAGCAATTCGACCATGAAGGCCTGATTCACGCAGTCTCCTCTGAACAGTTGATGTTGAGATGTGTCTGCTACTTGAACTCTGTGAAGCATTCATGTGGGCTCTAATCTGAGGTGCTGTTAATTTGCGGTTTCTGAGGCTGGTAACTCTAATAAACTTATCCTCTGCAGCAGAGGTGACTCTTGGTCTTCCTTTCCTGGGGCGGTCCTCATGAGAGCCAGTTTCATCATAGCGTTTGATGGTTTTCGCAACTGCACTTGAGGATACATTCAAAGTTCTTGAGATTTTCCGGATTGACTGACCTTCATGTCTTAAAGTAATGATGGACTGTCGTTTCTCTTTACTTAGTTGAGTGGTTCTTGCCATAATATGGATTAGAACAGTAGTCGAATAGGGCTATTCACTGTATCCAACTGTGTACTAGCCCTACCTCTGCACAACACAACTGATGGTCTCAAACACATTAAGAAGGCAAGAAATTCCACAAATTAACCCTTGGCAAGGCACACCTGTTAATTGAAAACCATTCCAGGTGACTACCTCATGAAGCTGATTGAGAGAATGCCAAGAGTGTGCAAAGCTGTCATCAAAGCAAAAGGTGGCTACTTTGAAGAATCTAAAATATAAAACATATTCTGGTTTGTTTAACACTTTTTTGTTTACTACATAATTCCATATGTGTTCTTTCATAGTTTTGATGTCTTCAGTATTAATCTACAATGTAGAAAATAATAAAAAATAATGAAAAACCATTGAATGAGAAGGTGTGTCCAAACTTTTGACTGGTACTGTATATATATATATATATATATATATATATAAAACAGACACTGGTCCCAACAAATAACTTTAAGATGAGTCCTGACTCCAACCAATAACTTTAAAAGATGTGTCCTGACTCCAGCTTTAGTTTTCTTACTTCTTCCACACCCAACAAGCCTGTGGCTAGCCCCGCTAGCTCGCTAACGAGTAATCGAATATACTAACCAGACTAACTTGCAAATAATATCAAAACATGGTGACACTTACAGATTCCAAGTTTGCAGATGGGTCACGTACCTTATGAATTGCTCCATCTTTAAGCTTCAATTTAGATGCTAATCCTGCTGTGAACTGACCCTTGTTGCTCAAGCAGTCCGACATGAAGTGATTATCAGACACATCAGGCTACAAAAATGAGCTAACTGTAGCCGGGATGTTGCCATTAAAAATCAAATTAATCCACTCTGTCCTGGCATTTTCGCCTGTTGGGAGACTGTCCAGGGATCTATGTTGCTGCCTGCATCCTACAACAGAACAACTGGAGTGTTGGGATCTTGCCGTAGACATGTTGTCGTTGTAGCTCCACCACAAAGTAATGGTGCATTCCATTGTACTCGGAAAAAACAACCTCCAACACGGAAAGGCGCAATAGAACAGTCATTCAAGTTGGAATTCCCAGTCGGAAACTCGGGCATGATCCAACTTTGTAGTTTACATTTGTAACGTAATTCAGTTGATTTGAGCTCAACGTTACAAGATAGAAGTCTTTACTAGCGTGCGGTACTAGACTACTAACATTCACGTTCAGTGATATGCGCCAATTCTCTTCACTAATGGCGCTGTAGTAGTTGATGTTGAGTTTAGATGCTTGTAACATTCTGAGACTTGCCATACAAACATGAGTTCGCAAACATGAGTTCGCTGAGCAGATGCACTGGAACACATTTAGATTGGAAGTTGTGAATACCGACTCGGAACTATCGACTTCCGAGTACAATGGAATGCAGCATAAGCAACGGCTTGCGGCACTGCCGGGAGCTGCATTTTGAGACGAGGTAAATGGGAGTGGTTGTTCACCTGGGGGTGGGCATGCTCTGAGAGGGGCTGGATTATGCTAACAGTGGCCCGTTATGACGTCTAAACGGGCGACTTTTCAAAATGGCCTGTTTTTTGGACCATTTTTTTAAAAAGGAAACTACTGTACAGAAAAAGGGGGGGAATTCCAGATTTCACTTTTTCTCAGCTACTAAGGTCAATTGTAACACGTGGAACATGTATAAGGGCCAGGAATAAGCCGTTTTCCATAATATGTCCCCGTTTAAAGCCTAGACAGCAAAACGTATCAGCCTTGAAACCTTTTTGACAGTCTTGGGCCTGTTAATGCTTTGAGTTTACGTCTTAATTTAATGCCATATGTCCTAGACAGACATGCTGCTTAAATGTCTTTCTCAATATAGAAATGTCCTTGTATTAGTTACAGTGCCTGATATAAAATGGGAATTTCCTATGAAGTCCTCCGTCCAGTCGGTTCTTCTAATAGCTTGCAACTGCAAGCTATCCAGTTCCTGATGTCATCTCTTTCTGTTTTAACAGCCAACAGCACAACAGGACATTTATATTGTTTTGGATCCTTAATAGTGAATTTGATCACAGTGTTTTCCCATCTTAACATCAGTTTACATTACCTAGTGAGGTGATTCATAGTTTACAAAAGTACTCCATACACTTTAAATTGATTTTGTCACTTGAAAAGTGGGAGAATGTGTTTATAGAGAACATAACCCTTGAAACCAGTAATTGTTATCTGATGCATCCTTCATATTTTGAGGTGGGCAAGTAAACTTCCAGGATCATTATTCGTATTCTGTCCTAAAGATTTGTTTGTTTTGGAAATGCCCATCAGCTGTAAGATATGACATCAGATGTGTCATGGAGGACAATACAACAAGAACAGATTGAGAAAGATCCCTGATCTCTCAGATCACAGTGACCTGAACATGTCCTTAACAGGAAGACAGACATTGAGGACATGTTTGGAGTGGAACATAGCCACATAACCACATAGTTCACTTCCTGTCAGCCTTGACTCTCTTCATTTTGCACCATCAATTAAGTGTTCCCAGCTGATTCAACCTGCTCTGTACTGGCTTCCCATTCGTTCTCAGTTGGTAAGTACATTTCAAGGATCTTTATGCGTCCTCCATCCTTTGTTCTTTTGTTTTGGAATCGGTATTATGTCAAATGTAGAACGGTTTCACTTTCTGTCAGCCTCAACCCCCTCTCTCTCTCTTCCTGTTAGCGTTAGGCCTAACACACATGGGTCTCCAAGATCACTATGCCTGTTTATGCAATGTGTGGGTTTTTATGCAGTGTGTGTGTGTACCTGAGTCACTGTGTGATGTCACTTCCTGAGCGATGGTCTCACTGAGTGTTCTGTCCCCACCTCCAGCCACGCCCCTCCCCAGGGTGAGAGACAACTGGCGTTTAATCTTCCTCATCCTCTCCATGAGGGGGGGCAGGGGGGGGGCGCGAAACTGAGGGCGGCGGGGCTGCCAGTCTGGACAGCACACCTGGAGACAGGTAAACACATTGGTCGCTGGTTAACTAACAGATGATTGGTCGCTGGTTAACTAACAGATGATTGATCCATGATTAACTAACAGCTGATCATCCATGGTTAACTAAAAGCTCAGTTTCAGAAGGAGTGATGTCACAATACTGTATCAATGAAAGGTCTGACCACTGTGTCGTAATGAAGTGATCACATTACATGACATTAGTAATTTAGCAGACGCTTTTATCCAAAGCAACTTACAATAAGTGCATTCAATGTAGGTAGGCACGAGAACTACTAGTCACCAGAAATCAGAAGTGCATTTCCTTCCTAAAGAAGCATCTAAGAACCAGTGCTGAGGTAAAATAATCAATATGCACACATATTGTGGCAGACTGGGGAACCTGCCACTGAGAAACTGTGGGGAAGGGACTACATTCCCCAGCAGGCCACAATCAGTTGGCCATCTTGCCCCAATCAGCCAGCTGGGAGCTGATTGTGTGACACGGACTTAAGAGTGGACTCTGCAGCCCAGAAGAAGAGCAGAGAGGCTGCTGAAGAAATGACAAATGGCAAGGTGGGGCCTTGTCATTTGTTTAAATTAAGAAAGTAAAAGGATAATTTTTGTTTGATCCCTGCCTTGGGTGTCTTCTGTGCTATGGACGTGCCCTCAGACTGGGCTTGTTGCACACAGCTTTTCCCCGAGGGTGCCACAATATATACACTATATATATATATATATATGAAAAGTGAAACATCTGGTCACTGTGTCTTAATGAAGTGATGTCACAATTAGGGCTGTCGTGGTTTGAAATTTCCCCACCGCGGTTGTGTATGTGGCTCATCACCGCGGGATGCGGTGGTACCGCCCTTTTTTTTTTTTTTTTAATACATGCCAGTTTAGTTCAGTGTAAGACACTAGCAGGTCCTAAGAACAGGAAAAAAATGTCTAACGTCGTAGGAGTCCCAAACAATTTCAAACATGTTTGATAATCTATCCATTTGTCCCTCAACATTGTGAAATGTGATAAAAGTAGGGATGTGAACGTGTACACGGAGTTTGAATCATAAACGTTTAGACGCCCCTGGAAGCCTGGCGGACTGGGGCAGCCTTGGTGCTCCGCGGCTGACCTGCCGGGAGGGAGGAGGCGGCGCACCGGGGAAGACGGCGCTCTACACGGCGCTGGGCCGGGGCGGGTTTATATCGCTGGTGTGCAAATAAAACGGCCCGCTGGCCAGTTAACTCTCCTCCTGTCTATGTCTCTGTCTGTCACGGACCCCGGTACTGTGGCGAGTCTGCCACAGCCTAACTTACAATCGTTGTCATAAATGGGGAAATAAACTACTTACCTACTAAATACCAAGCGTCTTTCAAATCAATCACGTTAGTTAATTATGTTAACCAGCCAATGCGCACGCTCGTAAATTCACTCCGGCTCACTAAACACGGCGAATGTCAAAAAGCTCTTCGTGGCAGTTTTTCTACAACATTGAGGGAGATTACCAAACAGAGCAAAGTGTGTATTATGTGAAAAAACACTCATTATACTGGCCTTAATGAGTTTAGTCATACTTTACACCAAATACACATGAATATGATTAATTTAATAATGAAATGGAAAACAAATAATAAAAAACTTCCAAAATACAGGATTTTTTTTTATTTTTATTTTTTAACAACCACGGTTGTCACGGTGGTTTGTTTTCCATCCGCGGGTGCCTTGACACAACCATGGTGGTGCGGTGATGGGGTTACCGCGACAGCTCTAGACACAATACTGTATCAATGAAAAGTCTGGTCACTGTGTCTTAGTGAAGTGATGTCACAATACTGTATCAATGAAACGTTTGGTCACTGTGTCTTAGTGAAGTGATGTCACAATACTGTATCAATGAAAAGTCTGGTCACTGTGTCTTAGTGAAGTGATGTCACAATACTGTATCAATGAAAAGCCTGGTCACTGTGTCTTAGTGAAGTGATGTCACAATACTGTATCAATGAAACGTCTGGTCACTGTGTCTTAGTGAAGTGATGTCACAATACTGTATCAATGAAAAGCCTGGTCACTGTGTCTTAGTGAAGTGATGTCACAATACTGTATCAATGAAAGGTCTGGTCACTGTGTCTTAGTGAAGTGATGTCACAACATTCATATTTTCCAGATGAAGACATTAATTAGCAGAATTTTATCTCAAGAATTGAGATTTAAATAATAGATTTTAAGATCTACTCTTATTGTTTGCAAGTTCTCATGTTTTGCCCCTTGTGGTGACTTTCCAAACTCGTTGCTCATGATGATGAACAACCTCAAGGGTGACCTGCTTCAGTTCGGTTCACTTCAGTGCCTGCTTATGGTCCTGTAACCACATACTGGAAACTCTCATTTAATACTCAATTTTCATGGACTTCTTCCTCTTCTTCCTCCTACCACCTTTGTTATTTTTACTTTTTCCATTTTGTCTTCTAACTTGCGCCTCCTTTTGACTGCTTGGCAGCCCTAGATATTATGCAACTTATTCCTTGGGTGAAGCGGTTGGACTTCTAATGCATTTCTCTAAATGACCAATCTTTCTCTTGTGAGAAATACATTTTATTAATGCCGAAGGAAACAAACACCTGTTCAATCACACATCACCTTATAACGTACTGACTGTAGAAAGACGAGGAACCAATCATGAAAAACAACTTAAGCTCTTCAACCGGCCCACTAAATCCAAGTGGACAGGACATATTCAGTAGCTGAATATGAGAAAGCTCTAAAAGACTATGTGACTGACAGGCATGTTTAATGACTTCCTACACACCTCATTCACTCATGACAAAGTCAATTCAGTTACCCACCAGCTGAATACTGTGTTTCTTAAATTGGCAAAGATATAAAACGATATCAAACCTAAAAAAAGATTAGAACCAAATAAACTGGTCAAAGAGAAATAGTTTGATAATGATTGTACAACAACCAGGAAGCTCCTGAGGAAGCTGTCCAATGAAAAGAAAGCAGTAGGTCCGACTTGAATACTTATAGGCACTAAAGAGTAGTATATTCACTTCAGCAGTGTATAAAACAATGTCTATTGTAATTTATATGTCCAAGCAATTAACTGAAATTGAAAAAACAGTAGATCAAAACAGATTCTGGAATCTGTAAAGAAAATATCAGCAACACACAAATTAAAGAAATGTCAGTATATGGAAATCAAACTTTGAATTCTTATATGAAAATCCAAAACCTTAAATCCAAAATGAAATGATCATTTAGCTTAAAATAATTGGAAGAAGCAATAAAAAGAAACCAAACTCAATTGGATATAATATATATAATATATCAATTCCAAAACGAAGAGAAGAAAAGCCTTAAAATCAGGTAAAGCCTGATTCCAAGATGCAGCAGTCCCAAGTTAAGAACCAAGGCCTACCACCCCCATACACATGAGTGGGGATACGACCAGTTACAGGGATTTGTGTGACTGGTGAAGAATTTATTCATGTAGTCAACTACAAACTTTCCTTACATCCCTCGACACAATCCACAAATGTCAAATTGGATTCCTGCCCCAACAGACCACACCTACCCTCTCCACACATAGAGGGTTAGATATATAATCAAAGCATTTGATTCTATTCTACAAATTGATTCAAAGTGGTGTTACAACATAATCCATTCAATGTACACCAGAAACAAATGCTGTGTTACCTATTAGTTAATCTGGGAAGTTTAACATGGCAATCACATCAGAAATCACACCAGGCCTTTTATGCAATTAGGAAAAACATTTAAACACATTTAATCCCCCATATCACTTTGTCTGAAAATGTTTAACTCCCTCATTCAGCCAATATGAAATGTGGGGCTCCTTATTGAAGTTATGAAACATTGGACAAAATCCCCATAGAACATCTTGATATACATCTTCATATCATCCAGACATCCCATATCTCTGCTTCTAAACCTGGTCCTATCAGAGAGACAGACAGACAGACAGACAGACAGACAGGCAGGCAGACAGGCAGAGAGAGAGAGAGAGACAGACAGAGAGAGACAGAGAGACAGACAGACAGACAGACACAGAGACAGAGACAGAGAGAGAGAGACAGACAGACAGACAGAGAGAGAGAGAGAGAGAGACAGACAGACAGACAGACAGACAGAGAGAGACAGACAGACAGACAGAGAGAGAGAGAGAGAGAGAGAGAGAGAGCGAGAGAGAGAGACAGACAGACAGACAGACAGGACAGACAGGCAGAGAGAGAGAGAGACAGACAGAGAGAGACAGAGAGACAGACACAGAGACAGAGACAGAGAGACAGACAGACAGAGAGAGAGAGACAGAGAGAGAGAGAGAGACAGACAGACAGACAGAGAGAGAGAGAGAGAGAGAGAGAGAGAGAGAGAGAGAGAGAGAGAGAGAGAGAGAGAGAGAGACAGACAGACAGACAGACAGACAGACAGACAGAGAGAGAGAGAGAGAGAGAGAGACAGACAGTAGCTGCTAGCAAGCTATACCCCTGATTTACAGTAGCAGGTTAGCGACCTGACTAACTAACACCCAACTGTACGAGCTAACGTTACTGTGCTACAGCCAAGCTGCCCTGGCTAGCCGCTAGCCGCTAGCCGCAGCAGTAGTATTACTTAAGTCTATTACAGTAACGTTACTGTCTCTGTAAGGGGGAGGAACAACAAGCTCCATCTGTAGCTGCTGCTAATTCAGTTGGCTGGTATTTTCTGCAGCGGTGTCACAGCAAATGTCATGTCTGGTATAAATAGAATAGGAGACGTGTAGGATATTAGCATTAGTAGCATGTCTCAGAATAAACGCCTCTGTGTGAAGCACGTCTCTTTCAAATATAAATCAGTCGGTACTTACCGGAGGGTTTGTCCCGGTACTGTTTGGTTCGGTTAGCTTTAATCAGAATATCCCAGAGCTAGCTCTGTCTCCCAGTAATCTTCAGCCATGTTCCTGCTTCGGTTCTTTCCTCTCCTCCGGCAGGTCCTGGCTGCGATCCCGAACCCACCCTCCTAATGCGGCGTCCCGGTACTGGTCTTTACGGTGCCGAGCAGCCTGCTGCCAGATATCAATACATTCAGAGGGCTTTACTGATCACATAGCTTACTCTTGCAGAATCTTTCATTGGCAGTTGTTGGATTGTACGTTGAGGTATATACCCCTCTGTAGAGGAATAGGCTAACCCAGAGTCCACCTGTCAAATAGGCAGACCATACCATTACGTGTCGTCTCAGGGGACGTCAGCCTAAATGTGTGCAAGGGGATGTGATGAAGCAGAGAAGCCGGGATTTATCTGCGTTTATAATAGCCTCGTTTGAGATGGGCAAATTCTGCGCAGTTTTGACTTGCACATTGCATGACGGGTAGAAATGTTGTCCGACATGCTCCTGAGACGCGACTACGCGAGCCAGAAGTCTCGGGACCCAGGCGTACTCAGTTGCTCTCCACTCCAATAGTATCCAGCTGCAGCCCCGGAGACAATGACAAGTCTCTGGCGTGACAACGCCTGTGGCGTGACGGAAGTGGCTGTCACGTGTTTTCTTTTTAACGAATTTAATTTACAAACTTCTTATAACTTAGCCATTGGCGTTATATATTTTTGTATAAAATCTAAAGTGGCGCTGTATTCTTTAAATTCACAAAGAAAGCATTCAAAGCCGTTGGCCAGTTGGCAGTTGGCCATTTTGACTTTGACCTTATGATTTTTCAATTTCAATGGACACAGATAAACCGATTTGAAATAAAACCAAAACATTGTGCTGTTTTCCCTAATGTCCTGTTGTATATTTAAAACTTCCCAAAAGGCTTGAATTTGCAACTAATATAGTGTAGTGAACTGGGGTTAGGGTTGTAATCAAAGACTAATGGGTTTCACCTGATCTTAATTGTGACTGCTGTCAGAGACTCTGTGAGCTGGGCCTTCTCAGCTGGACTTGATTGTGGAGAGTGGAGCTCTATGCATGCCGGGGGTGATCTGCCCGACAAAGTCGCTGGTATTGCACTCACGGTAGAGGGGTGGTGGCCGTTCGTAGCCGTTTAGGGCTGCCGGCGGCAAAGACAGACAGCACAGGGGGAGACGTTCCTGTGGTAGGGCTGATGACAGTTAGGCCGGGCTCACACTAGAGGATAATTGGGCCGATTTATCCCTGATTCGGCCCTCCCGACAATCGGCGGAGTGTCCTCGACGGGACCTTGTTCTGTGCCGATGTTCAGCACCGATTATCTGGTAATGTGAGCGGTTTACAGATCCAATCTTAAACCCCCAGATCTGCTCGGGGACGCATCGGGGCCGCCCCGATAATATCAAACATGTTTGATATCTAGGATTTCAAATCGGGATGATTACGTCACTGTTTTCCGCGCAGGACCACAATAGCCAATGAGAGAGACAATCTACAAGGACACGGAAGTGAATGAAGAAACAACAACAAACTGTTGTACTGGTGCGTTGGACAGCTGAGAGGGAGGAAAGGCTTGTCGATATGTGGCAAGAACATGACTGCCTATAAAACGTGTCTTCCAAGCACGGAGCCGGATTCATTTCAGAAGTGCGGGGGCCAAAAAGAGCGTATGTGTGTGTGTGTGTAGCGGTAGATAGACCGGAGACTCGCACTCAACTTCTGCGGAGTAACTATAGCTTGCTTGCACCACAGGCTGGCGGACGCCGTCATCTCCACATTTGGAGAAAGTTACAAACTGTTTGACAGCAGCAAAGAATTAACCGCTCTCTATTTTGTACCAATCTGCATTAAAGTACTTTCTCTTTGGCCAAACGATCTAGCGGTCTCCTTTTGTCTAGAATTATCTGTGCAGCTTTATCCGTCTCTATGTCCCGACAACAACCCTCCAGGCAGTCGGAGCCAGCGCTAGCCTGTCTCGGTTCAATGCCGGCGGGTTGACAGTCTCAGCGGCACAGGGCTGCTGCTTTGGGGTTCTTCTGGCTGCGCTGGTTCTAGTGGAGGGCCAGGCTCCAACGGAGCTGTGGACGTCAGGGATGTCACATTATTAACGTTGAAGTTCAGTTTTGTTTGACTGTATTTTCCTTTCTGATGCACTGGTTCTTTTGACATGTTTGCAGAAGCATATTTGCAATATTGATAGTTAAGGGTTAGTTCAGCTAGTTTAACGGCTCACTGTAAACAAGGTAACACATCACAGCATTGAAACTATTTTACTGGTTGCAATGTACACTGTATGCATTTGATTCTGTCCTCTGATTGGATTAAAATGTAAATATTCTTCCCGTTTTATGTCTATGCTTTATTTTACCTAATGTGGGCGGGAATGAATGAAAGGTCTTTTACCTTAAGTGTTGCAATATAGGGGCATTTGAGGGGATACAGTGATTCTTCATCAATGCAAAGCATAAGTAAAGCAAGTTGCACCGGCTTCACCATGCCAGTCTACAGTTTGTTTACATTTACTTCCCCATGAGATCACGTGAGGCGGTGCATTCAGGCTCCCTCTGGCACGATAATCTTAGTAATATCCTCTAGTGTGTGATGCACCATTATTTTCAGATCTTGTAGTGTGTGCATGTTTGAGATTAGAGAGAAGAACATCTGTGAAGATTCTCCTCATGTGCGTGATGCAACCCGATTTCAAAATCGGTTAGGATTTTAAAACGTGGTGTGAGCCCAGCCTTAGGGACCGGAGAACTGTAGGTCTGTCCAACACGCTGTCAGCCGCTCCGTGGTTCCAGATTCCCAAATGGACTTAATGAGTTCTAAATAAGACCCCCTCGAACTTCAAGGTTCAGTGTTCTGATGTATTCCATGTTTTGACTTGTTGTTCCAATGTTCAATAAATACATGTCTTTTAATCTGTATGACTGAAGAATCTTAACTAACTTTAAATGTGATCACCCCTTAGGATGAGTTTACCGGTTTGGCTCAGGAAATGTATGTTCAATATTCCAACTTGATTGTAAGTATCACATTAAAGAAGGGCTTGAGCTTGGATGAGGAGCACTGACCCTTTCAGGCCTGACCTGATGAAGTCAAGATTTCTGACATACCTCATTGCCCTTACTTATTATGTTCTCCGGAACAACACCAACCGTACCTCTTAGTCTACCAATTCACCGATTCCTGACCCTCACTGGTTCAATCATCAGCAGCCAATAACACAATCAACATTCAAAATGACTTACCTGATATGGAACAATCAATTAGCACCTACTCCCGGATGACCTCCACTCACCTGGGGCCTCATTTATAAAGGTTGTTACGCACAAAAAAGTGGCGTTAACGGGGGTGAAATGTGGTACGCATATTTTACCGCAAACGTCAGGATTTATAGAAAAATTCTATGCGGTAAAAGGTGCAGTTCTACGCATCCTTTCACCCATGCGTAGAGCTCACCGCAAAGTTTTTCAGACACGGGAATCAGCGACGCCCGATGGGGAGATCACAAAATAAAGCTCAGTCCTCTTAAAAACATAGTTTTATAAGTGTGCTTTCACAGGGATTGTGGTCTGTTGTATCTGTTAAGTTACTACTTAAAACCTATTTTTATACAAAGGCATTCTCTTAACTCTTATTTTATTGATTATTTTACCGGGCCGGCGCCAGGATGAAGTGACTGAAGGGGCAATTTTTCATAAAATAAAACTCAGTGATTTAACCTGCAACAACCTCAGAAAGGCTAAATAACAACAACATGAGGCTACTGTTCAAAATCAAAGAATACATTTATTAATCAGAGACTCACATAAGAACGAAGCACTGAGAGAATTAATGAACAATAACGATTCTGTCAAAATCAGCCGGGGGAGTCTCTCTCTCTCTCTCTCTCTCTCTCTCTCTCTCTCTCTCTCTCTCTCTCTCTCTCTCTCTCTCTCTCTCTCTCTCTCTCTCTCTCTCTCTCTCTCTCTCTCTCTCTCTCTCTCTCTCTCTCTCTCTCTCTCTCTCTCTCTCTCTCTC
Organism: Hoplostethus atlanticus; assembly: GCA_034670405.1. NCBI lineage: Eukaryota > Metazoa > Chordata > Actinopteri > Trachichthyiformes > Trachichthyidae > Hoplostethus > Hoplostethus atlanticus. The sequence continues at coordinate 47,708 of JAXDDX010000140.1, read as the reverse complement.
TCTCTCTCTCTCTCTCCCCCCCCAATGGGGGGAATGTATTTACCACCACGAAAAGCAAGCAGGCTGAGAAACCGAACTAAGTGACGTGTCTAAGTGACGCCCTAGCATACACCTATGGAAATATTTTTCTATAGATACATAAAGCTTAAACTGAGGGGGCAAAAATACAACTGAGGGGCTAAGCATAGTTTACTCTCTCATATGTAGCTCCTTATGCTCAATGTTGTCTAACTTTTTAAATTGTTTTTATCATTTTGTTCATCAGTTTGTCTACCATTTTTATTTTATCTTCTAAAGCACTTTGTAACTTTGTTTTGAAAAGTGCTATATAACTAAAGTTTATTTGTATTATTAATAAGGTGTGTCAGATTATTAGGGCTTGTGCGGTTCTCCACAATGTGGCCCAGATCCTCTACTGAGCCCCAGACAGTAGCTACACCTTTACGGCGCTCAACCTCAGTGATGAGCACCTCGATCTCGCACTCCGCAAATTTCGCCTTTCTTGCAGTTGCCGTCTCTCCGTCTTTCCCTCATTGATAGTCCAACAAAGGGTCCATAACAACGTCGGCATATTCATGACCTATTTAGCATTGACCATTTATGGATGATTGTGGGACGACACTGGGAGGAGTAGTGGGAGGACACTGGGAGGATACTGGGAGGAGTAGTGGGAGGACACTGGGAGGAGTAGTGGGACGACACTGGGAGGAGTAGTGGGACGACACTGGGAGGAGTAGTGGGAGGACACTGGGAGGAGTACACGAGCACACAATTCACCGCAGGTGGGTATTTATAAAGAGAAGACTGCTACAGGTTTTATAGATCTGAATATTTTCTTGTTCGTAGATTCTGAGGTTTGTGCGTACGCAATGTTTTAGGATGGAATCTATGCAAAGTTTTATAAATGAGGCCCCCGGTCTCCAAACACCGGCGCCGGAAGTAGGGGGGGCAAGGGGCCATTGGCCCCACCACATTTCCCTCCTCCCAACTTCTTTTTAAGTCGCAAATCACTGTATCCCCTCAAATGCCCCTATATTGCAACACTTTCAGTAAAAGACGTTTCCATCATACCCACCCACTCTAAGACATTAGGTCAAATAAAGCATAGACATAAAGCAGACAAACATAAAACGGGAAGAATATTTACATTGTAATCCAATCAGAGGACAGAATCAAATGCATCCAGTGTACATTGCAACCAAAAAAATAGTTTCAATGCTGTGATGTGTGTTACCTTGTTTACAGTGAGCCGTTAAACTAGCTGAACTAACCTTAACTATCAATATTGCACATGTCAAAACATGTCAAAAGAACCAGTGGATAAGAAAATACAGTCAAACAAAACTGAACTTCAACGTTAATATTCAGTCAATAACAGTCAATATTCAGCTTGTCAAACAAGAGCGCATTGAGCAGGAGAAAAGAAGGGATGGAATGATGGAGCAACTGCGCTGTCTGCAGTTTCTAACCTGACGGGCTGGCGATAAGAAAAGCTAGTCGAAAGCTAGTCAAACTTGTAGCTGGGAAAAACCCCACTCTGAAAAGCTTTAGGCTGGCCTCCATCGTGGAGCTGGTGAGAAGATTACCAAAATTAAATCTAAACTTCCAGTTCTGTGGTCACAGATTGTGAGTAGGTGGAAGCATTCTAACATTTACACTACAGAATTTTGTATCCAATGTATAATGGCTGTCAGGGATTGTAGTTTGTGTAGGACCCAGAACGCAGACCACAACAAGGGAGTAGGGAAAAGAGGTTCTAATGGGGAGCAGGTGATGGGATGGTGGGGGATGCAGAGGCTGGGCTGGATGGAACTGGGGCAAGCAGGCTGGTGGGTTGCGGCGAGGAGACAGAGGGGAAGAGACGTTCAGGGGATCCTGGGAGATAGGAGATGGGATTAGCCAAACACGGAAGTACACAAAGGAAATAACAATAAGCGACAAAGCCGCGAGCGCGACTACCACGGTAGTTGACGGAACAATCTGTCGACGAGTGGTTGAAGAGCCGGGGTATAAGTACTGCTGGGCTGATGAGATGATAGGCGGCAGGTGTGGAGGAAAGGCAGGGCCAGGAGAGGGAGCCACACCCAAACTAGAACTGTCCCTCCCTGGGTTTGAACAATATGTTAAGTGTGACATGCGAGACAACAACGTTTTAGACAAATGCTATGGAAACATCAAAAATGCTTACTCCGCTAAACCAAAGCCCCCTTTATCAAATTCCGACCATAACACAGTCCACCTAATTCCAACCTACAAGACGGTGTTTAAGAGCAGTACACCTCAGACCAAGACAGTGACTGTATGGTCGAGAGACAGCATGGAGACTTTCCTTTGCACGAACTGGGACCTCTTTCATGACTTGGAAATTGATGAAGCCACCGAAACAATATCAGGCTACATTCAATTTTGTGTGGATAGTGTGGTTACTAAAAAGGACATTACAGTGTGTCCCAACAATAAGCCGTATATAACTAAGAAAGTAAAGGACTGCATCAACCGGAAAAAAATTGCTTTTAGGAATCAAGACAGAGCGGGGTTGGAAATGGTGCAAAAGGAACTTAACCAACTGCAGAGGGATGCAAGGAAGCAACACAAGGAAATTATAGAGCAAATTTTTATTTCTATGGACTCTAAAAAGCTATGGGACTCTATGAAAGTTATAACCAATATGAACACAAACAGGAAGCACTTCATCACTAATGATGATCTGCAAAAAGTCAATGAACTGAATGATTTTTATCTTAGGTTTGAAATGCAGGACTTTTCTTTGGAATGTAATAATGTGCTGGAGACCATTTCCACTACTGATCCGAGCTTCAGGTTGGTAGTTGACCCATACAAGATTCAGTCACTTTTTAGACATACATGCACAAAGAAATCCACAGGCCCAGATGGCATCTCTGCTCTTCTCTTAAAGACCTGTGCAGAAGGTTCTCCAGCGGTCTGTGGACTCACATACTGTCCCTGCCCTCTGGAAAAAATCCATAATTATTCCAGTTCCAAAGAACCTTGTCCAACTGAAAATAATGACTATAGACCTGTGGCTCTGACTTCAATTGTAATGAAATGCTTTGAAAAATACATGGTGTCCGTACTCAAAGCAGAGGAGTATGTATCTTGTTTAAGATACATACTTATCTAGAACAATATAGAGGAGTAAGTATGTTAGGGCGTCCATAGTAGCCTACTGAAACGGAGCGGAGGAGATGATAGACAGACAGACACGTCACTTAGTTCGGTCTCTCAGCCTGCTGGCTTTTCATGGTGGTAAATACAACAGAGAGAGAGAGAGAGAGAGAGAGAAAGAAAGAGAGAGAGAGAGAGAGAGAGAGAGAGAGAGAGACTCCCTCTGCTGATTTTGACAGAATCGTTATCGTTCATAAATTCTCTGCAGTGCTTCGTTCTTATGTGAGTCTCTGATTAATAAATGTATTCTTTGATTTTGAACAGTAGCCTCATGTTGTTGTTATTTAGCCTTTCTGAGGCTGTTGCATGGTTGAATCAATGAGTTTTATTTTATGAAAAATTGCCCCCTCAGTCACTTCATCCTGGCGCCGGCCCGGTAAAATAATCAATAAAATAAGTTAAGAGAATGCCTTTTATAAAAATAGGTTTTAAGTAGTAACTTAACAAATACAACAGACCACAATCCCTGTGAAAGCATACTTATAAAACTATGTTTTTAAGAGGACTGAGCTTTATTTTGTGATCTCCCCATCGGGCGTCGCTGATTCCCGTGTCTGAAAAACTTTGCGGTGAGCTCTACGGTGAAAGGATGAGTAGAACTGCACCTTTTACCACATAGAATTTTTCTATAAATCCTGACGTTTGCGGTAAAATATGCGTACGCACATTTCACCCCCGTTAACGCCACTTTTTTGTGCGTAGCAACCTTTATAAATGAGGCCCCAGATCCTCCTAACCCTCTCTGCACTCTTCCACCCCGATCATCCCTACCGTCTCCTAATCACTACTGCTGGAAACTTTAGCCATGCACACCCAAACCACACTTCATTCCCTGATATGTGTGTATGACAAGATGGTCAGACAGATATACAGCCCTCCAAAGTCAGCCTTTACAACTGCCATCCATGCCCCAATAATGAACCCTCTTTCAAAGTCATCTTGCCATTTTGATCCAAAATGGAGGTCAACTGGGCCACTCAACATTTTGATACATGCCACAGAGCATGATGGGATGTTAATTGATTACAGTTTTTTCCGATCGCTAACTCACAGCGGTCAATACTGAAACCACGTTGTCAAAACTCTTCATCCAGTCTGCATTACCAACATGCATCTTGACCAAACAGTTAATCTCACCTCCAAAACTCACTCAAACCACCAAAACACTTCATACATGTCTCAAAATAATGATAATAATAATAATAAGCTCGTTCAACCACAACACTGGCAACACTTCCCCCTCAGAAAGCATACATTGTCACTCATAACACACTAACCTGAAAAACACTAACAACAGGGAGCATTACATAAATGATGAACTTTTATCTTTGAAGTTTGAATGATTTTTCACATAAATCAGTATTTCATTATAGAATAAGAACAACACCTTTTCACTTTATTGACTGTACTAAAGTAATCTATGTAACCAGTATGTATGTAACAAGAATTAATCAGAAATGCAGCAATTTGCTTCAAATCGTAATTTACTGTATTTGTGAAAAATAAAAAGTTGAAACAAAAACAAAATCCTGAAATTCCAGGAGGCAACCTTTGGATCCTAAAACACAAAATATATTTCAAAATGTACATGTAAAAATGTAAACATACTGTATTGTACTGTAATATGTAGTTCAACTGAAGGATGCACAGCTCACCTGTTGTTTTGTTGGAAAATTCGTACTATTGATGCAACTGATTTGGTTGCACCCTTACAGTAAACCAGCCTCTCTCAAAGAGAGACCATGGTTTACAACATGGTCAGTAATTGTGGCCCTTATTCAATCAGCTGTGTTTGGAATGATTATTAATATAATTTTATTGTAAATCTTCTGCTAAAATTTTCTATATATTTCAATATGGTTACTGCAGAAATCATTCTGTTTTGAATGTGTTTTTTACAGTTTTGAAAACAGTGTGTTAGCATTTGAAAAATCTGCTGCTAATATATCGTGTTTTGCAGGTGGTGGAGTATGAATGAGAAAAGAGTTCATGGATTTTGGAGAATGTGGTCATTGAATGCATTTTGTGTGAAAGCAATGAAAAATGATTCACAGTTTGGTCCACATAGACTTCTGTTTCTCTGACTGTGTGAAGAGTTTTGACAATGTGACTTCAGTATTGATCGATGCGAGTTAGCGATCGGAAAAAACTGTAATAGTATCATAGCATCTGCATTTGTTATGTCAGGTATTACCATTAATTTGTCACCTGTCTGTATATGCCTCCGTCACATGATGAATCTAATGAGCAACAAGAGGTTATTTTCTGTTTAAAGCAGAAATAATGATGTTATCAAATCTGAGCTACTTTTATTCATGTTTTCCATTTAGTCTTAGACTGTGGTGGTCCTCTTAAATGTGTAAAGAAATACCACAAAGTACCATGGTCTGTCACGGTCTCACTTGTGTTCTCCCTCCCCCTTGTGTTTCCAGCCTGTCCTCTGTGTGTGTGTGTGGGGTGGGCGTAGCACTCCAGTCACTCTCCCGGCTCCAGTCTACACACCTGACCTCCATCAACTCATCAAGCCCTGCAGTATATCTTCCCCGGTTTTCCAATCACTCATCGCCAGATCGTTGAATCAGCCACTGTGGTCAGTTCGTGGTCCCGGCCCCTAGGAGTGTGCATTCTAGCGCTGTTGTTTCTCTTCATCTTGCTAACCCTGTTCCTCCCTGTGCCCCAGGATCACTACTCGCCACCCAGCCATTCTGTTCATCTCCCTGTCTGCCAGCCTGCCTGCCTACTTCCCTGTTCATCTCCTGCCTGCCTTGCCAGCCACGCTCACCACCAGTCCCTCTGGCTTCTCCCCGCTCTCATCTGCTGGATCTCCTCCTTCCTCCACTCCCGTCTTCCCCTCGGATTCCCCCCAAATAAACTGTCATCTTCCTTCCATACTCTTGAGTCTGAGTTTTGCATTTGGGTCCACCCTGTTGTACCGTGACATGGTCAGAACAGCAATGTAGAAGAGACACAAAATGAGATAGCTGTGCAAATAGTAAAGAGAGAATAGATGTATGATATCAAATCTGATTTAGTTTTCTGATATAGTAAGCACTTTTCTTCTTGCCAAAGAACTTTTACATGTAAAGCTACAGGATTCTTTGAATCTTTGAAAATGGAATGGATGAAAGAAAACATGAGACAGTCTAGTTGTGATTTCCAGGGATGTGATTCTTCAGGATTTCAGGCTTTCTGTCAGGCTCGGTAGTCCTGTTCATTGCTATTATTGTGTGTCCTGATCACATCCCTGCTGCTTTTATTTGTATCAGTGGAGATTCACCTCACTATGTTTTTGGAATGATTGTGTTATTTTTGTGTGTTTTTGCACTTGTTCCTTACAGAATAAAAGTCCCTATATTGGTGCTGCAGTCAATGCTAGAATGCTGAAAAGTGATAGTGCCATTATCCATGTTCTATAAAGTGCCTGTAATACTATCCTAATGGACAAGCGTGCTTCTGCATCAACAGTACATCTCTCTTAAAGGGGTGCTAGGTAACAAGGACGAGTTGATAGAAGTGATGCCATCCTACACATGGTGCAGTAAATTACGGAAGCCGAGAACGTCCGTGCTTGCAATTATTATTTTTAGTACCGTTATCTCGGGATCACAAGTTAATTATTTTGTGATCTCGAGATAACAAAGCTTGTTTTCTCGTGATAACGGGTTAATTTATCTCGAGAAAACAAAAATTGCAAGCACGGCCGTTCTCGGCTTCCATAGTAAATATCTCACTTATTGCACCTTTCTATATCAGTAGTTACAGGAGTGGTGGTTCAAAGACCAGAGAGGCTCACTGAGACCAAGCTGTAGTTGTTAGCGTCTGGTGAGGTGCAATAACAAACCAGAACTGACTAATGATACCAAAGCTACATCTACTGAACCAGAGCTCTCTGGCTGGGATTGATGGATCTGTGTGGGGGGAAATCTATCATGTTGGTGGAAATGCAATAGAAGAAAGAATGGCTGAATAAAGTAAAGGTTTCTACTCATGTACTGTTCTAATATAATAATTTTTCCAGGCCTTAATTCCTGACTGGATTTTGAAGATTTTGGTCAGTTCAAGGTGATTTATTCTGATAGTGGCTGGTCAGTTTGTCAACTACACCATACCATAGTTTATTCTTCATGACCACCAACATCACATTATCTCAAATGACAGCGGGTCTACGACTACATACAATCTGACGTTATATGTGGATACAAAATTTTCATTTCATCCAAATGCCAAACTTGACCTGGAAATGATCAGTTGAATTCTTTCCACTTTTGTAGCGGCTGCAAGCTGATTCCTCCATTCTCCATTCTTTCATTCTTGGAAACATTCAGTTTGTTCACACATCCAATCAATAAAACCTGGTAAAGGACTCTTGTTCAGTTTGCCCGTCTAAATATTCCCTTTCTCCACACAATCAATCATTTAGAGCAGCATGTCAACACTGTGGAGAACAAATTAATGCTCTCCCTAGGAACTAGAATGAGAAGAAGAATTCCATTTGTAGTGCACTTTTCTGACCAAAGTTAAAAATCAACATATGAACAACTATTCAGTTCTAGTAAAGGGAAGACTTCCAGTCCTGCAGCCATCAAGGCCTGTGCAGTGAGACAGAAATAGCACAAGACTATGGAATGACAATATTACAGCAACAATACAAATACGACAAGAATATAACAACTATATATACCACACAAGAGTTTATGGAATAATATAGATTTTAAATGTACATATCAGTAAATGTCCGTCTTGCTGCTCTCCATCTCCAACTGATATAATACAATAGTGATTCAATCTATAGCCAGTTCATGAAAGCTTTTACATTTGGAAAAATCCTCTGGTAGACAGGAAGTGATGCGTTGTGTAGCGTGTTCTGCTTCGTTATGAACGATGAGACTATTTGGTCAATTCTGAAAATTGACAATTATTAAAATCATTCTTAGTAATTAATATCTTATTAATTAACACTTCGCGGGGCACCACCAGTTTACACTGGAATAGTCTCTTTATAATGATATCAGTCTAATAATCAGAAGTAATGAGCTCTAGATTTCAGTGATTTTCTACCTTCATGTCCAGGATATATCAATGACACACAAAAGCCAGTTCTTTATAAATGCAAAGATTTTATTAACTATGTAAAACAAACACCAATAAAATGAATAAATGTATACTAAACTAAAACAGATAATGGCAATAAAACTGGCAAACAAGATAGCAAGATAAACAGTGGCAGAGGATATATCAAATAAGGTAGAAAGTTAAACAGTGGCAGAGGATATATCAAATAAGAGTGGCCAATGATATTGGGATCAAAGATGGCAAGGAAGTTTGCATCGACAAAACGATCTGAGCTGTAATACGTCTAATTACGGCAATGTGGCAACAAGAAAGATGGCTTGGAGGACAGCTGACAGTTTCCGGGAGACTTGGGACAGAAGGACAGAGAATAGTGGAGAGAGAGAGAGTATTCTAACCTCACTTTCACAGTTCAACACTGCCTTTGCATCACCCGTGCATCAACAAGAAAGTTGGTTACCGTCTGGTTTGCAGGGTGTCAGCGGCGTCCTCGTCTCCGTGGTAACCGTCGCGCAGTCGCAGTGGACAGGTAAACACACGTGTTGGTCTGGACCAGTCGACGTCAGGAGGGCCGTTGTGGAGTGCGGTCCGGGGGCCGTTGTTCGTCGGAGTCGTCGTGCCAACAGTTCACCTCAGTGGATATAGAGGGATAGGGCGATGTGTTGACTCACGTCGTTCAGGAAGCAGAGTAGAGTAGCGGCTGGCTTCTGACGTGGTTTCGTAGTCTTCTGGATCAGGTGGAGTGAACTCAATCGGCCGTCTCGGCAAGATTCACTCTGGAGCTGGTCTGGTACTTGAGCTGAGAGAAGAGCTTTGAGCCAGGTTCAAACTTAGTTACAGGACGGGCTGCGGGACGGTTGAGTTGAGTTCCTTGATGTTTCTTGATGTCTTTCCGCCTGAGTTTTTGCCCGTCCGCCCGTTGCAGGAGTTGTCCTCCTTTGTTCGTTCGAGTTTGTGAGATTTCGTGTGTGATCTGAGCTGAGCCCAAGGGTCAAGGGCTGAGAGGCTTTATGGTATGTCAGGAGTGGTAGGTGTTTCCCTCATTTGCATGCATCAGATTTACAACTTGATGACCGGTGATCACCATCCCCTAAAACTGCATTTCCAGCTCAGGTTTGGAAAACATCATTTTTCTTGATCCTTTGGGGATGCAACTGACATATTTAATCACCTAACAACAAATGGGTTTGAATGACACCAAACATCACTGTCTTACCACAAAATACTGGCGAGTAAACCAAAAGTCCTGATAACACATTCTGTGTGCCTTGAATAACCAAGATACTACATTGGGGAGTAGGGCACATCATCTGCCACAGGATGTGAAGTTAAAATCTAATAAAACACATACAGAAAGCACATTTTTGCAATACAGTCCAGAGTTTCTTTGTTCTCTTATTCTGTGTCTCCCTTGGAAGGCAGATTAGGTACATTTCCCCGGCCCTTATCATCGGCCCCATCTCCTAATGGCACCAGAGCGGCTAGTCGAACCTGCAGAGTGTTACCTGGCAGCTTTATGGGGGAAATCCACCTTTTGCTGCAAAGGGGGTTCCTTGGGTTCCTGGGAGCACAGCAGGGGTCTTGACCTCATAGGAAGACCCTGGGAGAGGAATGTGTTAGTCTTTGGGTGTCGCAGTGTATTTTGTATGGTCCGAAGAGGGGGGGGGGGGGCGATGTCTCCTGCATACACTACAACATATATTGTATAATCAAATACTATGTAACTATCCTCTCACCATTGACCTACAGCTGCAACCAGCCATTTTCATTTTGAGGTAAAAGGTAAAGTTCCACAATGATCAGACAATACAGTTTCTCATCATTCAATTGTCACAAAAGGTGACATCCACTGCCCTGTTTTGTGACACATTACCAGTTTGCGTTCTTAGGTGGGCCTTGTGGCTGTACTAGAGGTTGCTGAGGAGGCGGAGCTTGTTGCTGTTGCTGGGCAGGGTTGATCATGACTGTCGCAGGTTGGATAGACTGGTGTTGAGCTGGATAATATGCTCCTGCTGTAAGGTGAGAAAGAGGAAAAGGCAGGGATAAAAAAATAAAATAGCACATTAAAACAGAATTCACCGCTTCACACTAAAATGACCGTCCTTCAGGTGTAATTGTTGTACAATGTTGTACAATTACATCTGTGCAAGTGGAAGTAATCCCAAGTGGCAAGCCCCTGCATTATTTTTGGGAACTGTTGATTTGGCAAAAAACATCTTGCAATCACAAAATAGTGAATTCCTGTAAAATAAGGACACAAAAACTCATTCATATATAAATCACCAATACGCTTTTGAAAAATTTTAAATTGTACAAGCATACAAACAACACCATCGAAGGCAGGAGACGCCTGCTAAGGAGAGGACATGAATGAAGGAGGAAAGAGAATGAGGGAGGGCAGGGGGAGACAGATGCAGAATGAGTTAATGAATGAGTTAATGAGGAACCAGGGGAAGCAGGGTGTTAAGGCTGTATCAGGTGAGACTGCAGATAGAAAGAACACAGACTGAAGCAGAATCAATCTCACGCACCTGGCTGGTCACCAGAGAGTGGTGTTCTGACCTAGAGAGGCGTTACACACACCAACCTACCAGGCAAAAAACCAAGACACTCCCACCACTATTATATGGGTAAAGAAGGGCTCAAATGGATATGGATTTAAACTACTTGAATTGACCCTTGAATTTTATATCCAAGTTAAATTTCGGTCTCTGTGAAAGATGTCATCCCTTTTGGCCAATCATCGTCCACAGTTATGGTTGTACTTGGCAGGTGTGGCTCTAGAGCAAATCCCCTTACCATAAGTAGGATATTCAGCAGGGCTAGTTCCAGGATAGATGGATGATGAAGTAGCCCTGAGGAGAGCCAGCAAAGGAGAGCTGCTGCTGGGGGATCATCATCATCATCATCTGGCAGCCGGGTGGGTAGACATGGATGGGCCCAACAAGCTGTGGGGCCACTACTAGTCTGGATCCTTGGAGCACTGGTGTGCATTGCCTGCCAGGTACTGATAGTGTCCCTGGAGAACAGATGAGGAGGAACAGAGGAGAATGAAGAAGAATGAACAATATGTAAATCATAGTATAAACAATGTGCCTACTAATCAATGTGTCTGTTGTTATGTCCTTGCATGTCAATGTTCAGTCACAGTTCTTGGGTTACAGTGAGTCTAATCCTCTGTATCCACCCTTCAGCCGCACAACACAGAGAGAAAGAGAGGGAGTGAGATAAAGGTGAAAATGAGGACAAGATATAATGTGGAAGGTTGAGATGAATGAGAATGAGTATGAAAAGCAGCAGTGTGTCACACAGCCATGAACAGTAAGCTCAAATAACAAAGCTGCACATGCAACTCAGTATCACTGATAAGTACAATAATGTCACACAGCAGCCAACAGATAGATAATAGATAGCCAAATTCCTGCAGAGTTCCTGGAGTTTAAGTTGCTTGGATAACAAAAACTTCAACACAATGTTGTCTGTTATCTAACCTGCATGTACAATCATTTTAAAAAATCGTCTTCCCCTTCTTTTTTCTCATGCCCCGGCCCTAATACTCAGCCGTATGTGACAGAGGAGATTAATAACTATTAAACGGTGACAATGTGTTAGCCATGCATATATATATGTATATACCCATGAAATTCACAAAATGTATCTTTTCACTATTGCATTGTTGTGATGTTTTTTCTGTATTACTTACTTATTTTCAATGTGTAAGGTAATGTAAATTGTACAGTCAAATCATATTTAGTTCTGACTTTGCCGAGCATAGGCCTATTATTTGTAACCTAGTCTCAAAATTCTTCATAATTGAAGAAGAAGCTGTTCTTCATCATGCCTTGTCAAGCATGATCTGAAATGGTCTGACAAACTATAAAGTATTTTGGTAACACTTTACAATACTGGTGCACCAATATGCATTCATTAATGCTTAACTAATGCACGGATCATCATGAGTTAATGTATGACTGATGAAGAACTAAGCCATGCATTAATGTTTACCGCATCAGCAACTAATAAAGAGTCTATCTGATTAACAGACTGAGTCATATATGAATTGCTTTTAATTAAGTCTGTCATCATGGATTAATTCCCTATCAACATCTAGCATTAATTAACACTGTAAACCATGTGTTAATTACCACAATGGGTCGAAGCCATGGATTTCAACTTCCAGCCGTCTAGTTAATAGTGAGTTAATAATGACTTAATAGTCATGTGCCTCACCAAGTAAAGTCATAACATAATGATATCTTCGCAAATCATTAGCTAATGATTCATTAAAACAGATGCTGATCATGATTTCACTTTTAGACAGTAGCCAGTAGCCAACAATTCACAATAAAACTATGAGTTAGAAGCCTGCATTCCACAGTCATGACTTGAGTAACTAATTCAAAAATAACTTTTATCACTGATGACCATCATTGGAGTTTGTAAAAGCCCTCACCAAAGAAAAAAAAACAGGTCAAACCTTGGTCATGGGCTGAGCTGTACTATAGAGCAGTGAAACAAAACATCCAAAAAAAATTATAAAACTATGAGACGAATGTTATATATATATATTTTTTGGGATGTTTTGTATATGTATATGTTCATCTGGTACAGTGGCATCCCTGTTGCAGACGGCTGGAAGTTGAAATCCATGGCTTCGACCCATTGTGGTAATTAACACATGGTTTACAGTATTAATTAATGCTAGATGTTGATAGGGAATTAATCCATGATGACAGACTTAATTAAAAGCAATTCATATATGACTCAGTCTGTTAATCAGATAGACTCTTTATTAGTTGCTGATGCGGTAAACATTAACTCATGATGATCTGTGCATTAGTTAAGCATTAATGAATGCATATTGGTGCACCAGTATTGTAAAGCATTACCAGTATTTTCTACACCCACCTGGCATGAATGACAGGCTGCTCCTCTGTGCCTATACTTCATGGATTGGGAAATTACAGTGGAAATGTGTAATTAACATTAGAGACAGATTGGACATTGGCCAAACCCTTGAACCCAACACCCTTATAAGAATTAGTCTGCCCTTTGCCCAAAAAGATATCTTTAAGAGGCTGTGAAAACTATTTTAGTAGGAAAGCACCTTCTCTCAGTCTATGGCTGGATGTACAAACACCAATAACCTATATGTAACACAAGTGTAGGGGATGGGGATCAAATTCCCAAATGCTAGCTTTTCTCAGAGGCTTTTCATTGCACCCTTAACATAAAATGTTGGGTTTGATGACAACATTGGGGCTTCATTACTTATTTTTGTATTGTCTATCCAATTATGAAATAACTATTATTACTCCCTATTGCAATACCAGTTATTGAAAAATACAGTGCAATATGTCAGTATGCCTATTAAATAATATTTAGTAAATGCATACGTTTTTTGTAGAGTCATTTCAGACTGCAGGAACAGTTACAAAACAGATTCTAAGCCAAGGCAATTATGGTTCAAGAGGCAGGGGTCGTTACTAAGGCTGTTTCTGGCACTGAATGCGATTTTGATAACATAGACTCTCCATACACTTTCAGTGAGAATATTATTATTTACTTTTAGTAATATCTTAAGAAAAAGAACAGTTTCCATTGGTACAATAACAATACAATAAGTCCTGCCAGTTCACTTGAGACATCAAACTATTGCACACAAAAAATTTGGTGAAGAGAGCATGAGAAAGAGTATGCTTTATTTGAGAAAAGTGAAGCATTCAACATAGGTAGGCAAGAAAACATGATTGGTGATTTAGAGTCAATTTGTAGAGGCTGGTGTAGTACAATGTTCTATTTTCTGTACTTATAGAAAACAATCATAACGAAAATACAGAACGTCATCTTTGGGTCCAATGTAGGTAGTTTGCACGAATCATTGGTGACTGACACTGGCACTGTAAGTTCACGATGGCGCCACTAGTTCTTTTGCTGGCAGGAATGGAAAGTGCAGGATTGCTCCAGATCTAATAGAAAGCAAGAATTTAAGAATGTAGAACATACATGCATTTCTATTGTGTGTGTGTGTGTGTGTGTGTGTGAGAGATAGAGAGGCAGGGGCGTTGAAGGTTATGGGAATCAAAAGTGTGTTTGTAGTAAGTTCATTTGGAGTACTCTTGGAGTATTATCCTGTTATCTTTATTGAATCCACAGTACAAACCTGAAGCAGTATCACTGCACTGCCTGAGCATGTTGATGGCTTTCATGTATTCAGGTCCCAAGAAACTCTGAAAGGTTGTTTCAGCTGGTATTTCCTGGAGGCACTTAGTGGAGTCTTTGAAGAGGAAGTTCTTCCCTCCTTCTGACTGGAACAGTCTGAATCTGGGGTCCCTAGTCTGAAAATGAAGAACAAGATTTACATGCAGGCCAATGTGTTCATTGTCTACCTTATGGTGCTCCTTATATAATACTAGGGCTGGGCGACATGGACAAAATGAATATCACAATAATCCTAAGAAAGTATTTTGATATCAATAGAAAATTATATCTGCTAACACTTGTGAAATCACATGCTAAATAATTGATGTTCAGTGCATTCAACTGCATGGTAATTTGAGGTACGATAAAATGTAGTCAAATAATATTCCCTAATTTGTTTCAGATCTCAGTTCGTGAGATTTTGATTAGTATTTGCATCTTATCATTTAGATAACAGAATTGTGGTGTGATGTCATTCTATTGAAAGACGATAAACAATAAAAATGAATTATTGTCCAGTCCTATATAATATTTATCATATCATATCCCATAATTACGGTGGCCCTGAGAGCTCAACGCACTGCAACAAAACACATGCAAGTAGACAAAACACAAGCAAATTAAGAAAACATCTTCATCAATTTGACAACACACAACAAATTAAGAAAACATCTTCATCAATTTGACAACACACACAATACATTAAGACAACACAACACATTAAAGGGGACATATTTTACTCATTTTGTGATGTTTAAAACTGTTTCCAGGGGTCTTGACAAGATGTTTTTGAAGTTGATATAAAAAAATCCTAAAACCAGCTTCTGTGGTGTGTGGTGTGTGTTTCAGTCTCTCATTTTCTCCATTGTAAAGAACAGGCTGTTTTGAGGGCGTGGAGGTTGTATGTAATGAGCACTGCTCTGATTGGCCGCCTCACACCTCAATCACGGTGTGAGGTGGCCAATCGCCTGGCGGAGGCGGAGAGCAGAGCGCTCATGCTGCTCAAGGTAAACAAATAAGCTTGATGCAGAAATCTACCATAACCATGGCGGCCGCTCCAGAACCAACACTGAGACCGGACATGTTTGAGCCGGAGTCTGACCCAGAATGGGAAGAGGCAGCTGAGGCGGTTCCACTTAGTTTCTCAATGATAACAATTCTGTGTAATATTGTACTTTTGTTTTGTGTATGTGGGTGTGTGAGCGACGCTCTCTGCTGTAGCCGGTCTATTTATGGCTCATGTCCATAAGCTTATTGAATACAACTTGCAGACAAGCTAGGATTGACAATTTTGTTGAGCTAGTTAACCAATATATTATTGGATGCAACCTATTTGCATACAAACAGCGCAGCACAAACAACCAAACACGATTGTACTAATGGTGGCTAAAGTTTACCAAGCCTGACACATTCGACAGACTTATAAAACAGACACTGGTCCCAACAAATAACTTTAAGATGAGTCCTGACTCCAACCAATAACTTTACTTTTACTTTACTTTACTTTTAATGACTCCAGCTTTAGTTTTCTTACTTCTTCCACGCCCAACAAGCCCGTGGCTAGCCCCGCTAGCTCGTTAGCTAACCAGCAGTCGAATATACTAACCAGACTAACTTGTAAATTAAATCAAAACATGGTGACACTTACAGATTCCAATTTTGCAGATGGGTCACGTACCATATGAACTGCTCCATCTTTAAGCTTCAATTTAGATGCTAATCCTGCCGCTGCTCAAGCAGTCCGAGGAGTGATCATCACACACAATTAGCTAACTGTAGCCGTTGCCGTTAAAAATAAAATGAATCCACTCTGTCCTGGCATTTCTGCGTGTTGGGAGACTGTGCAGGGATCTATGTTGCTGCCTGCATCCTACAACAGAACAACTGTAGAGTTGGGATCTGGCCGTAGATATGTTGTCGTTGTAGCTCCACTGTTTGCAAAGTAATGGTTCATTCCAGTGTACTCGGAAAAAACGGCGTCCAACAGTGATATGCGCCGATTCTCTTCACTAATGGCGCCGTAGTAGTTGATGTAGTTACTCTTTAGATGCTTGTAACATTCTGAGATTTGCCATACAGACATGAGTTTGCTGAGGGCGATTATGTTTTCCCGAGCAGATGCACTGGAACACATTTAGATTGGAAGTTAGGAATACCGACTCGGAATTATCGATTTCCGAGTACAATGGAATGCACCATAAGCAACGGCTTGCGGTGCTGCCATGAGCTGCATTTTGAGACGAGGTAAATGGGATTGGTTGTTCACCTGGGCGTGGGCATGCTCTGAGAGGGGCTGGATTATATTAAGAAGAGCCCGTTATGACGTCTAAAGGGGCTACTTTCTGAAACGGCCTGTTTTTGGCCCGATTTGGCACCGTTTTTAGAAAAAGGAAAATACAGAAAAGGGAGTTGACTTCCAGATTTCACATTTTCTCGGCTACTTAGGTCAATGGTAACATGTGGAACGTGTATAAGGGCCAGGAATAAGCCATTTTCCATAATATGTCCCCTTTAAGACAACACAACACATTAAGACAACACAACACAATACAGACAACACAACACATTAAGACAACACAACACAATACAGACAACACAACACATTACAGAAACACGCTGCAATTACGCCAAACGACAACGGAAGTGTTTCCAGAGGACACTTAAAAGTAATGAACACGTCTGGAAAGTCAGTGGAGTTGGAAAATGAGCTAAAATGTGTTTTTGGTTTATTTTAACATTTTGATCACATGATTCAGATATTATTGCAGATATCTGCTAGTGATGTTATGCTTGATACCGAAGCCTCGAAGCGGGTGTCGAGAACGTATCGAGGCTTGTATCGTTTTAACATCATTACGTCATCGATGACGTTTGAAGCCTCGTCCACAGAGTGCTTCAGGAATGGATTCGGGGTTGGCGGACAGTTTTGAATTACGGTATCAAGCTTAACATCACTAGCAGATATCTGCAATAATATCTGAATCATGCGATCACAATGTTAAAATAAACCAAATACACTAGCTCATTTTCCAACACCACTAACTGTCCAGACGTGTGCATCACTTTTTTTTAAATTTAGTTACCAACCTGTTGGTCCTTGAGTATGCGCACCACCTTGTTGCGGGTCTCTGGACGTGTCACCACAGCATGTGCAGGCACCTGGGCTAGGTTGCATGAGGCATACCCAGAGATGGGAGCAGAACCTGGGGTCCCAGGGCAGATCAGCTCATAGTCGGAAGACTTCACATTTTGAGCCCATGTTGGGCCATTGCCTTGACAAAAAGAGGCGGGATGGGAGGGGAGAGAAACGTAAAGCAGAATGTTGTCGTTTGATGGAACACAATACTGTCATGGAAGAGATGTGAGAATAGGGAAATGAATAGAAGTCATTGGCAGTCCTTTACCACCACTGTTGTCTGGAACAGTTGTGTGTTTGATGAAGGCAACGTCTCCAGCACCATCAACAAGACATCTATAATGATAACATGCAAAATGGACACAATACAACAGAGCCACCATCAGTAGTGGGTTATTTTAACCTTAAAAAGAGTTGTTTATGAGGCCAAGTCTTATGCACACCATCATGCCCCTACCTGAAAGCCCCAGCATAGCCGTAGTACTGCTCATCCGCACTTGCTTTGCACTTGGATTCATCTCCCACGCCTTTTCCACTGCCAACACACTGAGCACAGAATGTAGAGTTAGGCTCTGCTCCGGGGGCACAGCCACTGCTGAAGAACTCAGCTGAGGGGAGGAGGAGACACAGTCAGTATGGTGTGTTGGTGTTCCACTCAGCCGTGCAAAAGGAGCTTTGTGTGTGCTGTGGAAAAGGAAAATGCAACGTTGCTCACTAAAGTTGCAGTTGTTAGTCCTATTGTAGATTTGACCCATAGGGACGTTCCAGCCGGCGGTTCTGCCGATGCCAGTGTGGCAAGACCTCTTATGCAGCAGGTTCTCCCAGGTCACCCCAGAATTCTTCTTCACCACCGCGACAGAATAGTAAGAGGAGGCTGACACAAAGTAGTGGATGCACATAAATGGCAGAAGATCATAAAACTTACTGTTGACCAGAAAAGTTGCCATTATAAGAGTTAATTACTGTTACAAAATGCATTGGTTCATCTGTAAAAAAGAAAAAGAAACACAGGCAGATATTTACCACTTCCAGGGGAGCTGCACAGCCCTGTGGAGAGAGTAGGAGATGCAAATATTGTTGATGTAGAAGAGGTCAAATAAACCCACAGGATTGTATGTGTCTTATTCCATGCCATATAAACCTCAAACCTTCATCATACTGCTCCACCATGACAGGGACCAGACCACACTTCCCAGCTGTATACACCTGTCCTCCATCTAATGCCATTGCATCTGCCTCTCCACGCTAGTGAAAGGAACAAGAGAATGAAGTCATATTATCAGATATGTGTACTTCACAAAATGGACCAAAAGATTATCCAGCTAGAAACGGATTCCCGATTTCTATCTGAGATTGTTTTACCATAATCTTCTTCAGACACTCGTCCACTGTGGAGGCATCCTGGCATTCAATCACGTTGCTCCCTTCTGCAGAGCTCCATCTATCACACTTGGCTGTCTCACCCGTACCCACAGCGCACCATTTAATGGCACCTGATGTATTGCCTGGGGTAAAGTTAAGTAAAATGAGACAACCATAGGCCACTGGCTACAACATAATAAATGTGTGTGTGTGTGTGTCTATGGGTCAGTGTGTTTGCCTGTGTGTGTCAAGCCTTACTTTTCTTCAGGGAGCGGATGATGCTCAAGTATTCAGCACCCAAATACAGGAATGAGTCCGTGCCTTGGGGCAGCTTCACCAGTTTTCGTGTTGAGTCCTTGAACATCAGGTTTTTGCCATAGCCCTCAGAGGAGAAGAGGTTAAAGCCCTGACAGAGACAAATATTTGCATCGCAGCGTGAGCATCAAACATGTTACGGAATTGTGAAAGTTGATGATTGAAGTATTAAGATTAATGCAAGATGAAGCATTATCAGTGCTATTTCACTGCATCATTCTCTCTGTCTCAGTCAAATATACCATCTACTTTTTTCCTTGTGTTGTATCAATAATTGACCCCATGTATCTGGGTGGATCAGCTGTATCTTACCTTGACAGTTGAGAGGGCTGCGAAGATAAAGTTAGCCAGATCTGGGTCCTTGCGGCTGACTATGGCATGGGCTGGCACCTTGGCCAGGTAGCAGGACATATAGTTGCTGATAGCTGTTCTGCTGCCATCCCTGCACAGCAGCTCATAGCTGTCCTGCACTGCCTCTGCAAGAGCGTGAGATGGCATGTTAAATAAATTGTGTCAATTTTCAGAATTGCCAAATAGTCCATCGTTCATAAGAGACAACACGCTACAACATATACTAAGGAAGTCATGAAATGCAACAGGAAAACAGAAACTTGTGCTTTATTTTTGCCAGGGCTTTCTTTTTCTTTTTTTGCCATAAAGTAATTCAAAAATAAACTACAGTAAATGAAAATTGCTGTAAGGAAAACAAAAGTCAATACTGTAATAGTTTGCTCAAAAAACAAAACACGCAAATCATGTTAGTCCACCCGGTCTCCTGCGTTTGGCCACATGTTTTGATTACATGGTCAATTAGCCCTAATCTCAGAGACTACAGCTCTTGGTCTTCTCTGCTGCTGTCTTACACCACCACGCATGCAGGCTCCTCTCCCTCTCTGTGCCACTCTTTCTCCTCTGTCTCTTGGAGGCTCCATTTTGAAGTTGAGGTGTAAAAAAACATTCCAAAGATGTCTCCTTTTATAGGTGGTAATGAGATCAGGGGAAAACACCAGGGTAGGTATCCAAATGAGATGGGAATCACCTGTGGTTGGTCTCATTTACATCATTTCAATCAATAACCTTTCACTATTTGTCTCCATAACCATAATCTTTTTTTTAGGATTTTGAATGTATTTCAATGGGGTGTTTGTAATTTGGCAAATTGCTGTCCATTTGAATGTACTATGTAACTGTAAAACCATTGACAGGTGAAGTGAATAACATCGATTATCTCGTTACAATGGCACCTGTCAAGGGGTGGGATATATTGGGAAGCAAGTGAACAGTCAGTTCTTGATGTTGATGTGTTGGAAGCAGGAAAAATGGACAAGCGTAAGGATCTGAGCGACTTTGACAAGGACCAAATTGTGATGGCTAGACAACTGGGTCAGCGCATCTCCAAAACGGCAGGTCTTGTGGGGTGTTCCCAGTATGCAGTAGTTAGTACCTACCAAAAGTGGTCCAAGGAAGGACAACCGGTGAACCGCCGACAGGGTCATGGGCGCCCAAGGCTCATTGATGCCTGTGGGGAGTGAAGGCTAGCCCGTCTGGTCCGATCCCACAGAAGAGCTACTGTAGCACAAATTGCTGAAAAGGTTAATGCTGGCTGTGATAGAAAGGTGTCAAAACACACAGTGCATCACAGCTTGCTGTGTATGGGGCTGCGTAGCTGCTGACCGGTCAGAGTGCCCATGCTGACCCCTGTCCACCACCGAAAGCTCCTACAATGGGCATGTGAGTGTCAGAACTGGACCATGGAGCAATGGAAGAAGGTGGCCTGGTCTGATGAATCACATTTTCTTTTACATCATGTGGACGCCCGAGTGCGTGTGCGTCGTTTACCTGAGGAAGAGATTGCACCAGGATGCACTATGGGAAGAAGGCAAGCCAGCGGAGGCAGTGTGATGCTCTGGGCAATGTTCTGCTGGGAAACCTTGGGTCCTGGCATTCATGTGGATGTTACTTTGACACGTACCACCTACCTAAACATTGTTGCAGACCAAGTACACCCCTTCTTGGCAACGGTATTTCCCGATGGCAGTGGCCTCTTTCAGCAGGATAATGCGCCCTGCCACACTGCAAACATTGTTCAGGAATGGTTTGAGGAACATGACAAAGAGTTCAAGGTGTTGACTTGGCCTCCAAATTCCCCAGATCTCAATCCGATCGAGCATCTGTAGGATGTGCTGGAAAAAAACAGTCCGATCTATGGAGGCTCCACCTCGCAACTTACAGGACTTAAAGGATCTACTGCTAACGTCTTGGTGCCAGATACCACAGGACACCTTCAGAGGTCTTGTGGAGTCCATGTCTTGACGGGTCAGAGCTGTTTTGGGGGCACGAGGGGACCTACACAATATAAGGCAGGTGGTTTTAATGTTATGGCTGATCGGTGTAAGTAGTTAATAAGGGACACCTCCTGTCAAACACTTCCGGTGTCAGTTTGATGGATGCTTCCAGTGTTTGATTGATAGTTGTCATTATGGTTTGATTGATGACCATTGTGCTGAGCTTTCAATTTTTTGATCTTATCTAAAGGAAAAGAAGTATCTACAGGAAGTATTGGCCCGGTCATCGTGACTCTTAGGGGAATCGTGGGGGGAGCGTGTACTGATATCTAAGGGACACAGACACAGTGAACTCAATGCTATGGGGAAGTGTTTTTGTTTTATAATCCTATTGATCAGAAGTGTAGTTAATAAGGTGTCCCTTATTAACTACTGGTGTATATACTGGCCGACCATGCCATTCAATATACAGAGGGGGGGAAGACAAAGACTCAATAACAAACCAAATGTAATAGGGTAGTATGGACTCAGTTGAGTTGAAATAAATATTTAGATTAAACAATAAACCGAAACAATGACTACACATATGTTCTCTATGCTCGAGAAAGGTAAACAAATGTTTGCAAAATCATTCCACCACTCCCCTATGACGCGGTGAGGACATGGTAGCTGCCATCTTCTATGGGGCGCCAAATGTAACCTCCTGAATTTCGGCCACAAATTCCGTTTTGTGCACTGTTCCAGTTGTTGCATGCCGGAGAAAGTCTAACCCTTGTTCCATGTTCTTTTTCTAACTTTGCGCGGTGTTTCACTATGGGAATCGCCTTGGCATGACCAACTATGGAAGCTCCAATGACACCACGTCTGTCTTTGACAGACAGTCGAACCATGTTTAGGGCACCGCCCCCTTGTGTTACCACGATCGACTGCCCTGACCAGGTCATTCTTGCTTTCTTCCCGTGAGAAACTATTACAAGTTCCCTCAGCACATTCGGATTAGCTTGGATACCTGCTAAACTGTTCAGAGACGATCCGTTACAGGAACACGTCGCCGAACACAGAACCGGCTATTGTCCTGGATTGTGCTGAGTAAATCCTTTAAAAGACTTAGTCGGAATACCGAACTTGTAAAGGTGAGCTGTTCCACGGGCTACCTAGTATTTGTTTACTGATGTAGCCTGTATAATTTTCTCAGGCTACCGCGTCAAGGCGAGCCTATTCAATTGGGTTAGCTAGTATTCGCTTGCTAACTGAGCCGAAATACACGGAGTCTAGCTAACATGTCACGACGAGCTGACTCTGGTGGCGTTACTGTAGTTGGGCTAAACCCTGCAGACTAATGCTAGAATAAACGAGGCTAACGTGTCATGACGAGTCTCGGGTGGTAGCATAGCTAGGCTAACCCCTAGTAACGTTACCCTACACTGTAAACCGGAGCACCCAGGTTACAGTGCCTCATAGTCTCTCTCCTTTTTCCAGTCTACCATGTCTATGGCTGCGACCCCCGCCAAAGGGATGGAACTGAAGGACAAAGAGACTGCCTCCCGCCTGTGCCCCGCATCATGTGGAGCCTCCATCTCAGGCAGGGATCCTCACCCCCTGTGCATAGTATGCATGGTTGTGAAACACGCACAGTCCAGGGGCGTGTCCAGGGAGTGGCCTGGGGTCTTTGTAGGCCTGAGTATGTTTTGCATGTCACATTCATTCATGCATACATAATTAAATGTATTGTGCAAGATGTAAAGTGACATGCATCATGCAACTATTACAGTATGAAAAGAAATCAGAACATTCAGGATTTCTTCAAAAGGAAGAAATCCAAAACAGCAGAGCAGGACAGAGCAGCCAGTGCTAGTCAGTCAGAGGATGAGAGCCAGCTTGACACTGGTAGGGATATACAGCATGAGCCTCCAGCTTCAGCTGTATGTAAAATTCTGATAGTTCCAGATTTCTCTTTAGTAAGCACTTATTTTATTGCCTTGATAATATCAATGACATTGTGGTTAATTGCCAGACATTGAAACTAAAGTTGAAACAATATTTTAGTCATCTGGGTTGGGTATCATACCACTTAGCCTACTTAGAAAAAGGCTGATTTTATTATCATTCAACTTATGTGTTTTTGTAGACATAGACAAGGATACTGGCGACTTCAGCTTCACCTGCACATGTATGCATTATGTATGCATTTGTCTTCTTTAAAACTTTATCTACTTTGACTTGGGATGGGGATGTTTCACTTTTGCTATACTTTTATACAGTGGCTTATACTGTCATTCAGGGCAAAGCCCATTTTTTATCAATACAAGTGTGAAAAATCTAAATATGACTAATTTGACATACAAATAAATTGATACAACCTGTATTGCTTCAGGTGTGTCAAGTCAGCCACTCTCAGACAATGAGAACCATCCAGCAGTACCTGCAGGCCATGCAGTGGGGATAGTGATGTGGCAGCCCTTATTGCCCCACCTGAACCTCATGGTATGCCTTAATATTTCATTTTTCATATGAAATATATTGTACTTAATATATTGTACCTCATTAAATTATTTCATCTGTATTAATGCCCCAATGAGCACTTCTGTCTCAATAATTCACATTTGTGACTTACATGACACTTAATGCAGGATCTGATTCTCATGCTTTTGTCACTTTCAGATATTTCAGTCAAGAGCAGCAGGTCCCACTTAACCTCAAGACTTTTCCAAAAACCATCTAGGGTGAGAAGAGGAGGTTGTTCAATCCATTGTGGTATAACCTGTATTCATGGCTTGAATACTCACAAAGGAAAGATTCAGCCTACTGTTATGCATGCAGACACTGGTTTCAGAATCTGTTTTCACCTCAGAATCAGACTTTTCACATTGGAAAAAAACGTATGTTCAAAGATGGTGGCTTTAAGTTGCATGAGAAATCTCACATTAATGCCATGTTTGCTTGGAATGAGCACAAGAGGGTAGTGCTTACAGATTCTTCTATATTAGACATGATTAACAAAGAATACAGAAAGAAAGTTGAAGAGAATCGCAGATGTACTGCTTTTGATAGCAACACAGAATATAGCACAAAGAGGTCACCGTGAATCTGAAGAATCTGACAACAAAGGGATGTTCTTAGAAATTCTAGAAATAATCGCTAAACACAATCCTATGGTAGTCAAAAAAATCAAGGCATAAGGCAATGCAAAATACACAAGCAATACCATACAGAATGAAATTCTGCAGTGCTTAGCAAGTATCGTGCGTGATTCCATTGTGAAGGAAGTGAAGGAGAGTGAGGTATTCTCTGTCATTGCTGATGAAAGCAAAGATTTGCAAAAGAAGGAGCAGCTGTCATTAGTAGTTAGGTATTACTACAATGGGCTGTGCATGAAAGCTTTCTTGATTTTCAACATGCCCAACATCTAGATGCTAAGGGGCTCTGTGAAATGATCATCCAGTGTTTAGAAAGCTATGGCCTTCAGTACAAATCAAATCTTGTTGGACAAGGTTATGATGGGGCCTCAGTGATGAGTGGCAAACACTCAGTTGTGGCAGCCAGAATTAAGACAGAGGCTAAAAATGGGTTTTATGTTCACTGTAATGCGCACTGTCTGAACCTGGTCTTAGTTGACACTGTGAAGTCAGTTCCAGAGGTTGATTGCTTCTTCTCACTGCTTGAGAAGCTCTATGTGTACATGTCAGGATCTTATGTGCATCAGAAATGGTTGGATGTTCAAAAGGAGATGTATGGTGGCCAGCCTAGAAAGTTACAAAAACTTAGTGACACAAGATGGGCATGTAGAGCATTGGCTTGCAGGAACTTGATGGATAGGTTACCAACTGTGTTGTGTGTTCTTCAAAATATAAGCACAGAAAATCATAGAGACAGATCCTTTGATACTCAAGGTTTGCTTGCACAGATTGACCTCACATTCATAGGCCTCCTTGCAACCTTCCGAAAACTGTTCGGAAACACAAAGCTGCTTTCTGACCTGCTACAGTCTCCCTCAGTTGATTTAGCTATGGCAGTAGACATGGTGGAGTCACTTCATGATACATTTCAGGAGTACAGGACTGATCAATTGTGGCACGACATAGTAGAGACAGCCAAACAGTGCAATATAGCTGTTGAGAATGGTGAGAAGAGGTCACAAAAAGTTAGCTCCAAACTTGGTGGGTCTTATTTGACATGTACTATAGGCCTGCGCAAGGGTAATGATGACAAAGATACATTCAGGCAGAGACTACTCTACCCCATCCTTGACTCCATAATTGGTGAAATGGAAAGAAGAACCTAACATTATTAAACCTAACTGTTTAATAATGAAAGGTATACAGGTCCTAAACCCTAAAAGCAGTATGTTCCTTCAAGACGACCAGGTATTTGGCTTTGGTGAAATGTACGGTTGCGATCATGAAGATCTTACTCATGAGCTTCACCAGGCTAGGAGAATTTTGAAAAGGAAGGCTGAGAGTGGGGCGGAGCAGTTGGCAAGCATTCTGTGTATGTGTTTTTAGAACCGTACCAAGAGGTGTTTCATGAGCTCCTCAGGCTGTACAAAATAGCTGCAGCCCTTCCAGTCAGTAGTGCTGCCTGTGAGTGGAGCTTTTCAGCTCTAAAGCTCATTAAAAATAATTTGCAGACAACCATGGTAGATAGCAGGCTAAGCCATTTAGGTGTGTTAAGCATTGAGCTAAGGCACTGAACATGGATGACTTTATAAAAGTGTTTGCAAGCCAACACAAGAACAGGCTAATTAAACTGTTTTAAATGTATCCTGGGCTATGTTGAAAGAGTCAGCTAGTATCTTTTGTAGCAAACAGAGTACATATCAAGATAGAAGTTTAATAGTGCTGGAAGCGTTGCTTTATCAAAACACTATGCTGAGATGGCAAATTGCGACAAAGATATTATAATCACAGTGTGATTGGCCTCAGTGCCGCCTGTTGTTGGGTCCAAACACACCATTTATATAACATTTCACCAACATCTTCTGAGTGATCTAAACAATGTGACACAGGCAAAGACATCTGTTTGTAGCTCAAACATTTTGATTATGGTGATACAAACACACAATGTAATCTATGTTTAGGAATTGTTGTTTTTCCATGAACTGTACACATCATTGTGTTTATAAGCTGGTGAAATTATTTTTTCCTCATAACTGTACAGTCTGAGGTTATGTTTAGATCACTGGCCTCAAACCTGAATGTTAAGTTTTTAAACAACTGAAGTGCCTGTAGCATTATTTAACAGGTCATGTTACAGTGTTGAAATAAGATTTGCTGGTTTGTTAGGAGATGTGAGGAGGAGTGTGAGTCTTTTTTTTTTTAATCAAGTAAGCTAGTGTGAGTTCAGGTCTCTCTGTTGGTAAGATTACTACAGTGTCTGTTTGTGGAAGAATTGATTGATCTTGATTTTTGTATCCTTAGTGTAGCTTTTAGGTGTGACATGATTGAGGTGTGCATGTGCATGTGCAAGTGTCTTGTGTTCTGGTTCAGAAGTTCATACATGACACGGTGCACTGACTAAGTGCCCGGTGTGACATAGGTCAGGATTCATATAAACCATACTGGAAGGCCTGTCCCACGAGGGACACTGGAGAGCCCTTGCCCAAGACACTTTCACACAGCACACATTGTTCAGACTAAACTACTAGAATAACCTTGCAGGGGGGTGAATACTTTCGCAAGGCGCTGTACCTGATTTGTTCCCGTTCAAGTCGCTTAGAACCCACACAATGCATGAGTATTTGGGTCTCAATATAAACTCCCTCTCGTATCGTGTCACGCTATCAGAGGGGAGAGTAACGTCTTTCACACAGTCTTGCCCACTTTGACCAGCAGCAGCGGTGTCGTACAGACACTGCCTACGGCTGCTGGGTTTCAGTGATATGAGTGGTACACTTGGGCCTTCTAATGATGAGAGATTTTCAGCGATGGGTTGCGTCATTACGACTATGCCCTCGTTGGCATCTCAATCACTTATTGAGAATATCACCGGAGTGCATGGCAGCTCTCCTCCAGTAGAGAAAGCCAACGATTTTCCCGCTGGGGACGGCATCATCAAGGGTAACCTTGACGACGGATGTGTCTCTTAACAGGCTGGGGAGCGGCATTTATGGGCAGAGCAGTGAATGGCATCTGGCCCCCTCAGTTAGCTCAGGCGCTGAAGGATTTCTACCTTTTCTCAGGGTCTGCCATGTCTTGATAAAAATGGACAACTCAACTGTAGTGGCTCATATCAACCGCCAGGGCAGCACTCGCTCACTACAATTGCACAGGCTGGCCTGCAAAGTAATTTTATGGAGCAGCACCCGGCTCATGTCCCTACGGGCGACACACATTCTGGGAGTTCTGAACAGAGGGGCAGACCTGTTGTCCAGGGGAAATCCTCTATACAGGGAATGGAGACTTCATCCTCAATTGATAGAACAGGTCTGGCAGACATACGGATGGGCAACCGTGGATCTCTTCGCATTGCAGGAAAACGCTTAATGTCCGCTGTTTTTCTCCTTGTCAGAAGTAAATGCACCACTGGGCGTGGATGCTCTAGCCCACCCATGGCCAAATGTTCTACTCTATGCATTCCCGCCTCTCAGCCTGATATCACCCACTCTAACCAGAGTAAGAGAGCAGGGACTATCATTAACTCAGGTAGTTGAGATTCTCTGTTTTCTACAGGAATTGTTGAATAAAGGGAAAGCCTTTTCAACAATCAAGGTTTACCTTACTGCCATTTCGGCCTGTCATGTGGGTTTTGGTGATAAACTGGCCGGGCAGTGTGCTGCTTCATGAAAGGTACATGCCGTAGGCTCCCAGTCTCCAGACCCCTGGTCCCATTATGGGATCTATCAGTGGTATTGGATGCCCTCTCTCATCACCCATTTGAGCCTCTAGAGGGTGTGGGGTTTAAGTTTCTTTCTTTTAAAACCACACTGCTCCTGGCTTTAGCTACTGCTAAGCGAGTAGGGGATTTACAGGCACTGTCCATCCGCCCCGCCAGCTTGCAGTTTGTGCCGGGGCTTACTAGAGTGTGTTTGCGTCCCTACCCGGCGTTTATGCCTAAAGTGGTAGAATCTGCCTACAGATGTCCTACTGTGGAACTGGCAGCTTTTCATCCTCCTCCATTTTCCTCCATGGAGGAACAGAGGCTTAACTCATTCTGTCCTGTTCGGGATCAAATCAAAATCAAATCAAATCACATTTATTTGTATAGCCCTTAATCACCGTTACAGTCTCTAAGGGCTTCACAGTGCCCAACATGTGAAAATAATAAATGTTAGTACACGACATCCCCCAGCCTTAGACCCTCACAGAGGACAAGGAAAAACTCCCACAAACCCTCACTGGGAAAATTGGGAGAAACCTTGGGAGGGGCTACTCAGAGAGGGATCCCCCTACCAGGACGGTTGGGCGTGCAATAGATGCCGAGTTTGGGCAAGCAGCGTATACACAATATATGAAAGTTTATTTTGGTGGGACATCCAGATCTGATGGGGCGGCATCACAGCAACGGCAACTCAGTCAGCGTCATCATAGGACTAGGGGACCACGCAGGCGCCAACACTGCCCAGATAGGAGAACGCAACGTCCGCTCAGTCAGCATCGTCCTAGGAGGCGGGACCAACCAGACGCCAACTCTGCCGGGCTGCGGCCTGGAACAGATAGGAGACTCACCCACACACACCCATACACACACACTCTCACTCACACAGACAAACATGACCAGCGTCAGTGGACAGGAGCAGGTAGACCAGGAGAATAGGACATGTAGGCAGGATGCTAGTATCCATCGGCAGGACCCTGATCTAGGATGAGCTAACTGGTCTAGCCTTACTCTGAGAAGAGACTGAGCCACTCCCTCAAGGCTGGTCAAATGACAGAGAGAATAAATGGGTTTTTAGCCTTGACTTAAAGACTTCGATAGAGCCTGCCTCTCTGATTGAGGCAGGCAGACTGTTCCAGAGATAGGGAGCCCGGTAAGAAAAGGCTCTGTTACCTGCAGTTTTCTTTTTGACTGCTGGGATAGACAGGTAGCCAGCGTCCTGAGATCTGAGGGCGCGTGGCGGTTTATAAGGTTTAATCAAATCGGATAAATAGGACGGTGCCATCCCATGTAATGATTTATATGTAAGTAAAAGCACCTTAAAGTCACACCTGGCCTGAATTGGTAGCCAGTGTAATGAGGACAGGATGGGAGTTATATGGTCGAATTTCCTAGTTTTGGTCAGGATTCTGGCAGCAGCATTCTGGACCAGTTGTAGTTTTTTAGTGCGCCCAGTAGGTAAGCCCGAGAAAAGGACATTGCAATAATCGATTCTGGATGATACAAAGGCATGTACTAAAATTTCTGCGTCTGCCTCTGTTAGCATAGGTCAAATTTTGGCAATATTGCGAAGATGATAAAACGCTGATTTAGTGATCTCCTTAATGTGCAACTCGAATGAGAGGGTAGGGTCAAATTTTACCCCAAGGTTTTTAACGTATGGGCTCTGGGAGATTACACAACTATCAAAGTTAAGAGTACTATTCTCAAATAAGTGTCTATGTCTAGCCGGCCCCACAATCAGCATCTCAGTTTTGCTGCCATTAAGGAGTAGGAAGTTTAGGGACATCCAATATTTGACCTCTGATAGGCAGGCCTCTAGTTTTTGGAATTGGGTGTCATCGGTTGGTTTGACTGGTATGTAAATTTGTGTGTCATCGGCGTAGCAATGGAAGTTAATGCCAAATTTGCGAATGATGCCACCAAGTGGTAGCATATAGATAGAGAATAGCAGTGGTCCTAGGACAGAGCCTTGTGGGACACCAAAGTCCATATTGCAACACTCTGAGGTCATGTTGTTGTAAAAGACGTGGTGTGATCTATCAAGTAGGTAAGACCTAAACCAAGAAAGGGCTGATCCCCGGATACCAATGTAATGTTCAAGACGGTTCAAGAGTATCGCATGATCAATTGTGTCGAAGGCTGCACTCAGGTCAAGTAGCAATAGTGCTGAGGTTGAATTGGAGTCAATAGCTAACAAAAGATCATTTACCACTCTCGTGAGTGCAGTTTCGGTCGAGTGAAGGGATCTAAAGCCAGATTGGAAGGGATCAAGCAGGTTATTTTTTGACAAAAAATCTGTAAGTTGACTGGCTACTGTTCGTTCAAGTAATTTGGAGAGGAACGGCAGATTTGAGATTGGTCTATAGTTCTGAAGTACTTCGGGGTCAAGGTTCGGTTTTTTCAGTAGGGGCTTGATCACGGCCGTTTTAAAGGCGGAGGGCACCGTGCCAGTGGAGAGCGACTGATTGATCATATAGAGAATGGAGGGTCCTAAGATAGGGAATACTTCTTTAAGCAGTTTAGCAGGTAAAGGGTCAAGCATGCAGGTCGTGGGTTTTGAAGACAGAGTTAGCTTGGTGAGAGAGTCTAAGGAAACTAAATCAAACTGTGAGAAAAGACATTCAGCCCAGGGAACACCAAGTGGACTTTTCAGGGGTGAGACGGCACCGCCAGTAGAGAGTGTACTGGTGATCTCGTCTCTAATCAGCGTGATTTTCTGACTAAAAAAGGACATGAAATCATTCGGAGAAAACAGAAAGCTATCAGAGGGGGAGGGATTCCGTGTTAGCTTAGCAACAGTGTCAAATAGAAACTTTGGGTTGTTTTTATTTGCGCTGATTAACCTAGAGAAGTGAGCGGTTTTGGCTGACGAGAGTGCACATTTATAATTTAGCAAGCTATCATTCCAGGCAAGCCGGAAGACTTCGAGTTTGGTCAATCGCCATTTACGTTCTAGTTTTCTACAGGCTTGTTTAAGTGCACGAGTGTCGTGGGTAAACCACGGTGCAAACTTCCTAGCGTGGTGTTTTCTAGATTCAAGATTCAAGAAGTTTAATTGTCACATACACACACGAGGTGTGTAGTGAAATGCAAAGTGGCCATGCTCAGCAGAAATGTGCAAAATAACAGGTTCACACTATTTACAATAAACTAACACAATATTTACAATGTCACAGTTTTTAAGAGCTCTATAAAAAAAAAACCCACAATATTTACAATAAGAGACTTTATAAAAAAAATATATTAAAAAAGGGAAAATTGTATGAAAATTTAAATGTAAATTTTTAAAAATTTATGGTAGTTTTTTACCAAGTGTGTGTGTCCCTAAGGGGGGCCCAGTGGGGGTTTTGGTGGGGGGGCCCTGGTGAGGGGAGTTCACAGCCTTGGGGCCTGGGGAAAAGGGAAACTCCTTTCTCAGTCTCTCTTTTTTGGGGCACGTGACAAACGGAGGCGCTTCCCTGACCGCAGCAGCTGAAACAGACGTTGTTGGGGGTGGGGGAGGACCCTTATGACCCTTTGCGGTTTCTGGTTCTGCCCCTCCTGGTTTAAAGCCCTGGGGGGGTGGGGGGGTTTTTTTTTCCCAATTTAGTGCGCTGGAAACGAACTATTTGCGAGCCTTTCCGCCTTTGGCGGAGCTGCTGCCAAACCAGGAATAAAGTTTCCCTGTCAGGATGTTTCTCTACAGAAAAAGAGTAAAAGGACTGAAGGTCCCCCGGGAGTTTTTAAAAATTTCCCTCGTTGTGAGGTGGGAAAAAGGCGTGCCTCCCCTTTTTTCTACCAGAGTGTCAGTTTTTGGTGGGCCAGGTGGGGACCCACCCAGGGGGATGTGGCCCTCCCAGGTTTTTTCCCTGCTAACCTCCCCACAGTATTCCCATTAACCCCCCAGTGGTGAGTACTTTCCTCTGTTTTTGGTGCCCTCCTAAAGAACAATAAATTTTTTTTGTTTTGGTGACACCCGGAGGAGGTGTTTTTTGGCCCGATTTAAAAGACCCGAACTTCCCCCGGGTTTCCCTTCTCGTGTTGTTGGAGATCAGGCCCCACCACTGTGTCTTTCCGCAAATTTAATGATGGTTTTTGGGGCTGCCCGGGCCACACAGCTTGTTTGTAAGGGAGTACAGTGGGGGGTGAGGACGAAACCCCCTGGGGGGTCCTGTTTTCAGGTGGGGGGTTGGGGGGTGTGTTACCCCCCCTGACCACCGGGGGCCGGCGGTCGGGAAAAGTCCGGTTTCCAGGCAAAAGGGGGGTGTTAGCCCCAGTCCACAAACTTGCCAGCCATTTTGGGTTTGGGGGATATGGTATTGAAAGGAACTTAGTAATGAACAGGGGGTCTCACAACCCCCCCCTTTTTCGGCTGTCCAGATGAGAGATTTTGTGGTTTTCCCGTAACCCTGGGAGACGGAAATCACCCGGGTTGGGGGGGGGATTTTTTTTTGGGGGAACGATAAGAAAACCCTCCCGGGGTTTCATGGACCCAGGGGGGGGAAGGCGCAGATGTAGTCCTTAATACCCTTCCGAAGCCAATTTCTAAACCACCGAGGGGGAGGGCAGGGTTCGGAAAGGTCATTCAAGATGCTGGGAAGAATTCTTGGGCCCAGGGACAATAGGGGGATTTTAAAGCGGGGGGCCCACAGACTCCCCAGGGAGTTTTTGGGAATATAGTGGTAAACACGGGAGTGCGATTAGAAGGTTTCATTTTAATCCCCCGGGAATGCCACCCGGCCCAGCAGTTTTCCTTTGGTGTTCACCTCGTCGGGCCCCCCCTCCTAAACCCTTTTGCCCCGGCAAGGGGAGTGTTTTGTTACCCCCAGCTTTTGAATCACCCCGGGTGCGCTACGGTGAGGGTTGTTACCCGGGAGCTAGCGGTTTTTTGCTAGCCCCCAAAAAGTGCATAGAATGGTTAAAGGTCCCCCGCTAGGGAGGGCGTCGGCACTAAACCAATTGGGGGGGGCTGCCCGGGTTTGTGGTTATAGCCCGGTACCCCCTGCCATAGGGTTGGGGGTCGCCGCTCCATCGCGACCCCACTCGGGTCCCTATCCCTCCTTTTGGCTCTTAAACGCCCTTCCCCAGTCATGGGACGTCCCTTTGTGTCTTTCCATGTTGGGATACAAGGACGGAGTTATAGAGCAGTTTGGGCTTTCCCCAAAGGTCGCGGATGGATTTTTTAAACCCACGGTTTTTTTGGGTTAGGAAAGGCCCTAATTTCCCGGGGGGGATTTTGGTGTCCACTAGCGTTGTATAAAGCTCGTTACTATTCCCGTGAAAACTCCTGAGCCCCTTGGAAGGGGTTTTGGAAAATGCCCCAGTCGACGTAAACGAGGGGCGCCCTTTTGCTCAGCCTTTTGTTTGGGTTTCAGACCACCG
Organism: Hoplostethus atlanticus; assembly: GCA_034670405.1. NCBI lineage: Eukaryota > Metazoa > Chordata > Actinopteri > Trachichthyiformes > Trachichthyidae > Hoplostethus > Hoplostethus atlanticus. The sequence continues at coordinate 13,976 of JAXDDX010000140.1, read as the reverse complement.
CTTTACGTCCTTGTAAAGCCCTTTCCTTTAAATTTTGTTTATATTTCCGGTAGAGGAAAATGGCGGCAGGGGTTGTTTTGCCAAAAGGAGGAGGAGAACCCTTGTAGCTCTTTAAACGGGTTAAAAGCGTGGTCCAACGTTTTTCCCCTCTGGTAGCAAAAGTAATGTGCTGGTGAAAGTTGGGGCATGTTTTTTTTTTAGGGTTCCCCCTTTTAAAAGCCCAAACCCCCCCTACCCGGTGGGATGCTTGTTTTTTTGGGGGACAAAACACTTCATGTAGGCCCGATATTTGCTATTTGGGGTGCCCCGTTGTGGGGGGTAGGTAGACGGCTGGGGTTTGGTTTGACGAGAAAAATTCCCGGGGGAAAAGGTAGAATGGACGGCTGGGGATAGTCAGATTTTTTAGGTTCGACGAGCAGGAAAAGGAAAGATTTTTAAATGCCCGGGGGTTTTTGCACCATTGTTGTTGGTATGAAGCAACCCCCCCAAACCCTTAGATTTGCCAGACTTTTCCCGTTCTATCGCACGGAAAACAGAGAGGATCGGTTGGGCATATGACTCAAATCCGGCACCCGGGGGTCGTTTTCCGTCAGAAAAAAAAGCTTTTTACAATCCCTTTTGCCCCTTTGGGAAATCTAATCCCCCGACTAACATCACCCAACCCTTTTTATAAGAAAAGGGACGTTAGCAAAAAGGGAAAGCGGGGCCCAGGGGTTGGACGGTGGGCTTGAAATTTCTCGTCTGGTTTGGGGGTTAGAAAAGCCACAATTTGATTCAAAAGTCCCCTTTTCCCCTTGCCCTTTTGAAAAATTCAAAAATTGGGTAAGTTTAAAATTAGATCCCATGTTAAAACCCCCAGGGGAAAGAAATTTTAACTAAAGTTAAAATTTTTCCCTAAATACATTTATGAATACTTTTACGTTAGAACCAAAAAGGGGGGTTTTATGGACAGATAGTGAAAACCTTTAGAGTATCTAAAAAGTCATATGATGTTGAAGAAGGAAGCATTAAATAAACATTCACCTTTGATAGCCCTGTGAAAGAATTGCATTCCTTTTCACCTGGGCGTATCTTCTCTCAATAAACAATGGCAGTCGGTAGTGTCAAGTTCCTTTGCTTTTTTTTTAATTATTTGGACTGTTTAAGGTGGGAGAAATGGGCAGAAGAAACTTAAAGCCATAAGATTTATCTGTCCATTGATGATAATCCAGGACACACCTGTGCTCAAAGGGGTGCAACTGATTAATAATTTTAGTAGTTTGTTTCTGACAGTTTGTAGGTGAAAGAAAAAACACTACAGCTACAAACAAGTGGCAGGTAAGTAAATTGCTAAAGCAGAAAGTATATGTGACCTGCTCTCACAGAATGAGTCACATTGACCCCAAAACACATTTTGGGGTTTTCATATTACTTGAAAGAGGTAGGCTTTCCAATGAGACCAAAACCATGTCACTCCTCCAAAAAATGAGAAAGTTATGTGGCATTATACAACGAGACACAAAAATGTGGTTTTGAGAAAAAGGCCTTTAAAAAATGGGTTAGGGTTAGGTTTTTGTTATATTAATATGTTTCTGATGGCTAAAAGCCCTTGGGGCACTGGCACACTCCTTCCTGCCTACTGCTTCCATCAATTTTAAATGTCCCTTAGGTAGGTTTCCCAGAATCGGTAATTATTTTATTTCTATAGACTTATTTCATTTTAAACCAACTGATAAACAGAAAAATAATAAATCCATTGATTACAGATGAGACGGATGACAGAGTATGGAGAAGTTTTTTATTTTTTTTAGGTATGTCTATTGGTTTACTTTCTGGGGCTGAGGAGGATGACTGTTTGACAGTCTCCCCGACTTGGTTATATGGGGGATGGCTTCGGGAGAACATATTGAAAATTTGGTAGTAATCGGACCTACGGTTTAGGATGAGATGTCAAAAATGTTTTTTCCAAAAAATTCAAAATGGCGGAAAATCTAGTGAGTCGGACTTTAGTGATTATTGAGGATTTTTTTGTAGAGCACATTGAGCTGGACTTGTGTGTCAAATTTCAAGTCAATCGGAGTCACGTGTGAGGGGCATGGCCTTTCTAAAATGGGCCTTAATTACAGCGCCACCAGCTGGCCGATTGGGCTCCTGTTTCTTGGAAAGGATTTGCACATCGTTTCCAGTTATTGGGCCAGTTATTGTTTTGTTTTTTTTATTGTTGGCCCCATGGCTTCAAGGAAAATGCAACAGTATTGATTGGTTTCTTTGAGATTTTTCTGTAATCTCATGGTCTCATATTCAGGAGTTAAATTATCCTCATTTCAGATCATTTGGAGATCTGTTGTTGTGATCAAAGTAAGATCAACATGAGCGTTTATGTGGTTATTTCTCTTGAGTTGAATTTAAGAAATAGGAGAAAATGCCTAAATCCTTCTGAGAAAATGTTCTGTGGACCAATAAATATGTTACTGAAATCGTATTGTGTGTGACACAATACGATATCAGTAACATTTTTTGTCTGCATTGCCAAAGATCTTGAATAATAATCTTTTCACTAAGCCACAAAACTGGTGAGATAAAAGATGTGATAACCTGACCTGAAATGGGTATCTGCAATGAGTATCCTGTATTATAATGCTATCGATTGCTTATGAAGAACTGAAATTCCTAACAGGTTTGTGTCAATATTGCTTAAAACATTAAGAGGTTTTGTATAACCTTAAGTAATATATTTCTGAACATGATTAACTGGCAAGTTCTCAAAGATGAATGACCCTGTAAAGGATGGTATCTATCACTTCAGTAAATGTGATTTATTTCATGGTTAAGGAAAAGGCAAATGACTCTGGTGAGTGAAATTGGATATAGCAAAGTCTTTTCCATTAGAAAAGCCACAATGTGATCTCTAAAGCTCATCCTCTTCCCTTGTCCTTTGCCAAATTCTAAATTGGTAAGTTTCACAATAGATGCCATGTTACACCACCATGGGATGCATTTTAACTGGAAGTTCAATCATTTCCTGATACATTTATGAATACAGTTACTGTTCCAGCAGCCAAGAAGGGGGTTTTATGTGACACATAGTGCAACTTTAGAGTATCTAAAAAGTCATATGATGTTGAAGAAGGAAGCATTAAATGACATTCACCTTTGATAGCCCTGTGAAAGAATTGCATTCCTTTTCACCTGGGCGTATCTTCTCTCAATAAACAATGGCAGTCGGTAGTGTCAAGTTCCTTTGCTTTTTTTTTTATTATTTGGACTGTTTAAGGTGGGAGAAATGGGCAGAAGAAACTTAAAGCCATAAGATTTATCTGTCCATTGATGATAATCCAGGGCACACCTGTGCTCAAAGGGGTGCAACTGATTAATAATTTTAGTAGTTTGTTTCTGACAGTTTGTAGGTGAAAGAAAAAACACTACAGCTACAAACAAGTGGCAGGTAAGTAAATTGCTAAAGCAGAAAGTATATGTGACCTGCTCTCACAGAATGAGTCACATTGACCCCAAAACACATTTTGGGGTTTTCATATTACTTGAAAGAGGTAGGCTTTCCAATGAGACCAAAACCATGTCACTCCTCCAAAAAATGAGAAAGTTATGTGGCATTATACAACGAGACACAAAAATGTGGTTTTGAGAAAAAGGCCTTTAAAAAATGGGTTAGGGTTAGGTTTTTGTTATATTAATATGTTTCTGATGGCTAAAAGCCCTTGGGGCACTGGCACACTCCTTCCTGCCTACTGCTTCCATCAATTTTAAATGTCCCTTAGGTAGGTTTCCCAGAATCGGTAATTATTTTATTTCTATAGACTTATTTCATTTTAAACCAACTGATAAACAGAAAAATAATAAATCCATTGATTACAGATGAGACGGATGACAGAGTATGGAGAAGTTTTTTATTTTTTTTAGGTATGTCTATTGGTTTACTTTCTGGGGCTGAGGAGGATGACTGTTTGACAGTCTCCCCGACTTGGTTATATGGGGGATGGCTTCGGGAGAACATATTGAAAATTTGGTAGTAATCGGACCTACGGTTTAGGATGAGATGTCAAAAATGTTTTTTCCAAAAAATTCAAAATGGCGGAAAATCTAGTGAGTCGGACTTTAGTGATTATTGAGGATTTTTTTGTAGAGCACATTGAGCTGGACTTGTGTGTCAAATTTCAAGTCAATCGGAGTCACGTGTGAGGGGCATGGCCTTTCTAAAATGGGCCTTAATTACAGCGCCACCAGCTGGCCGATTGGGCTCCTGTTTCTTGGAAAGGATTTGCACATCGTTTCCAGTTATTGGGCCAGTTATTGTTTTGTTTTTTTTATTGTTGGCCCCATGGCTTCAAGGAAAATGCAACAGTATTGATTGGTTTCTTTGAGATTTTTCTGTAATCTCATGGTCTCATATTCAGGAGTTAAATTATCCTCATTTCAGATCATTTGGAGATCTGTTGTTGTGATCAAAGTAAGATCAACATGAGCGTTTATGTGGTTATTTCTCTTGAGTTGAATTTAAGAAATAGGAGAAAATGCCTAAATCCTTCTGAGAAAATGTTCTGTGGACCAATAAATATGTTACTGAAATCGTATTGTGTGTGACACAATACGATATCAGTAACATTTTTTGTCTGCATTGCCAAAGATCTTGAATAATAATCTTTTCACTAAGCCACAAAACTGGTGAGATAAAAGATGTGATAACCTGACCTGAAATGGGTATCTGCAATGAGTATCCTGTATTATAATGCTATCGATTGCTTATGAAGAACTGAAATTCCTAACAGGTTTGTGTCAATATTGCTTAAAACATTAAGAGGTTTTGTATAACCTTAAGTAATATATTTCTGAACATGATTAACTGGCAAGTTCTCAAAGATGAATGACCCTGTAAAGGATGGTATCTATCACTTCAGTAAATGTGATTTATTTCATGGTTAAGGAAAAGGCAAATGACTCTGGTGAGTGAAATTGGATATAGCAAAGTCTTTTCCATTAGAAAAGCCACAATGTGATCTCTAAAGCTCATCCTCTTCCCTTGTCCTTTGCCAAATTCTAAATTGGTAAGTTTCACAATAGATGCCATGTTACACCACCATGGGATGCATTTTAACTGGAAGTTCAATCATTTCCTGATACATTTATGAATACAGTTACTGTTCCAGCAGCCAAGAAGGGGGTTTTATGTGACACATAGTGCAACTTTAGAGTATCTAAAAAGTCATATGATGTTGAAGAAGGAAGCATTAAATGACATTCACCTTTGATAGCCCTGTGAAAGAATTGCATTCCTTTTCACCTGGGCGTATCTTCTCTCAATAAACAATGGCAGTCGGTAGTGTCAAGTTCCTTTGCTTTTTTTTTTATTATTTGGACTGTTTAAGGTGGGAGAAATGGGCAGAAGAAACTTAAAGCCATAAGATTTATCTGTCCATTGATGATAATCCAGGGCACACCTGTGCTCAAAGGGGTGCAACTGATTAATAATTTTAGTAGTTTGTTTCTGACAGTTTGTAGGTGAAAGAAAAAACACTACAGCTACAAACAAGTGGCAGGTAAGTAAATTGCTAAAGCAGAAAGTATATGTGACCTGCTCTCACAGAATGAGTCACATTGACCCCAAAACACATTTTGGGGTTTTCATATTACTTGAAAGAGGTAGGCTTTCCAATGAGACCAAAACCATGTCACTCCTCCAAAAAATGAGAAAGTTATGTGGCATTATACAACGAGACACAAAAATGTGGTTTTGAGAAAAAGGCCTTTAAAAAATGGGTTAGGGTTAGGTTTTTGTTATATTAATATGTTTCTGATGGCTAAAAGCCCTTGGGGCACTGGCACACTCCTTCCTGCCTACTGCTTCCATCAATTTTAAATGTCCCTTAGGTAGGTTTCCCAGAATCGGTAATTATTTTATTTCTATAGACTTATTTCATTTTAAACCAACTGATAAACAGAAAAATAATAAATCCATTGATTACAGATGAGACGGATGACAGAGTATGGAGAAGTTTTTTATTTTTTTAGGTATGTCTATTGGTTTACTTTCTGGGGCTGAGGAGGATGAACGGTGCCCCCCCCCGGCCGATGGCTTGGAGGCCCTATGCCCCCTGCTCCAATCCCAAGTGGGCTTACCTAATGGTATGTGAGCTGGGGGGCCTACATTGTTGTATGTCCCCCAGCTCCAGAGGCAGAGGTGCTATGTGTGGGAGGGAGGGAGGGGCGGGGGGGCCCACAGTCCAGAGGTGTGTTAAAGGGGGAGCCCAATGCATAAGTGCTGCTGGTCATAAATATACATATAAACTGACAAAATAAATATTGATTCCACAGACATAAATATATATACACGCACACACAGAAAAAAACACATACAAGAAGCAATATAATAGTAATATAAAATTTAAATCATGCAGAGATCAAAGATAAATGCCATAATGAATAAATAAATAAATAAGTCAATAAATAAGTGCAAGCACACAAAAAGTCAAACAGCAAAAAAAACAGGCGTTTATAATAAAATAAGTGCAAATCAATGAGTCAGTGCAATTTGTGGGCTCCCCTGTCCTCTGGTCTCCATGGGTTGGGCCCCCCTCTCTCTCTCTCCCCCTCTCCCCCCCGGTCCATAGGTTAACAGGCTATTTACCACTCGGCTCCAAACTTTGGATTTGAATAACTCGGGCTACGAGGTGGGCATACATATGGGACCTGTTGTGATTGGCAGCTTAGGGCCCCCTCTATATGTGAATGAAGTTTGGTCTTCCTTGGTATTGCAATTGTGATTTGAAAAGTTCAAAGTGTCCTAACTTTTGGTAGCGGGTGGGCATACATACAGCAGTGGGTTAGGGTTAGGGTTAGGGTTAGGTGTGGTTGGTGAGCTATCCCATGGCTCTCCCCGCTTCGGCCGCCGCTTCAGCAGTTGATAGAGAGCCACCGGCAAGGCACGGGCCATCACGCTCCCCCGAGACACTGTAGGATGAACAGAGAACAGAGAACATATGAATTTTCTTTTTCTTTTTCTTTTGTAGTTTCTGTAGTTGTCTTTGTGAGTCTTCTTCTGAAGTTGACAAGCAGTTTGCTGTTTTGCTCTGCCATTATTTTTGCATATATAGGCCCACAGGGATCCAACCTGCAAGGGCTATAGATGCACAAACATGATGGTTGTTGCAATTGTCTTTTAGTCTGTTGACTCTTATTCTTGTCCTGTAGTTGTCTTTGTGAGTCGTAGACTGTTGTTTTACTTTGCCATTATTTCTGCATATATAGACCCACAGGGATCCAACCTGCAAGGGCTATAGATGCACAAATATGATGGTTGTTGCAATTGTCTTTTAGTCTATTGACTCTTACTCTTGCAGTCGTCTGATAGTCTGTTGTTGTGCTTTGTCTTTATTTGTCCTTTGTCTTTAATCCAAAAGTATGATCGTATGCCATGACTAGCCTTATGTTGGGCTGTGAGCCTTGTTGTAATGTTTATATTGAGTTCCTGGCTAGGCAATACGATTAGGCTGTTATCCCATGGAGAATTTTCAGGACACATCATCAGTAATGGACCTCAGGATCATCGGGCGTTTCTGCCTTTTAACCGCTAGACACCCTCACCACGAGGCAGGCCACCGGTGGTCGATCAGTCCCCGGCGTGTGTCCTGTAGTCAATTGATGTTTTGGAGAATATGATTATTCTTAGAGCCAGTTCTCACATTTGGAGGTTATTCACCTTATTTGGAGACCGTATAGGCCCTAGAGTGAGTTAGCTGGCAGGTGTTTAGCACATTAGCTTTGGTGTCAGTCCATGATAGTGGCTTGTTAGCCATAGTCGACTGGTTAAGGTCTGGGTTAAGGTCAGGTACAGGGTTAGCTGATTAGCTGTAGTCGACCGGTTAAGGTTTGGGTTGAGGTTTGGTCCAGGGTTAGCCAGCTGGAGCATGTTAGCTCTGGGTTACAGCGTGTAACCAAGGCCGTGACGTTAGCCTGCTAGCTGAAGCATATTAGCTTTGGTTCAAGGCTATGATGGTTAGCCTGCTAGCTGGAGCATGTTAGCTCTGGGTTACAGCGTGTAACCAAGGCCGTGACGTTAGCCTGCTAGCTGAAGCATATTAGCTTTGGTTCAAGGCTATGATGGTTAGCCTGCTAGCTGGAGCATGTTAGCTCTGGGTTATAGCCTGTAACCAAGGCTGTGACATTAGCCTGCTAGCTGAAGCATATTAGTCCTGGATTAAGGCTATGATGGTTAGCCTGCTAGTTGGAGTGTGTTAGCTTTGGTTTGGGACTGTAGCTGCTCCTTGGTTCGAATTAGGCCCATTGGCCTTAGGATACCTGCAGTGCTGTAGTGTGTTCATCCTGAGAGAAGGATCCAAACAGTCAGAGGTCAAAGGTCATCCATCCAGAATCAATAGGAAGTAGTTGAAGGATCCACGCCATCAGAGGTCAAAGGTCATCCATGAAGATATGGAGAGATCCCCATTCCAGCTCCATATACTTACCTGATCGCTGTCTTGAGCCGAAGCGAGGAGGAAAGGGGAGATGCAGAGCCATCCGTTCTTCCGGCCTTGTAGTAGCGTGTCCAGTGCTGCGGTGGATGAAGGATCCAAACCTCATGGGTCAAAGGTCCTCCTCGGCTGCTGTCCCATCAGTAGTCCTCTCGCAGCCCAGTAATCAAAGAAAAGGCACAGCTTATATTAGCCACCAAATATAATATTCTATTTTAATCTATCCCTATTCCTAAAAGCTAAATGAAAATATCATCATTATAAGGGCAGGTCATCACTGCTCAGTCATGACACTAGCATGTCTGCCAGGCTTAAATAGCCATAGAGGCCAACATTAGTCAATTACCCTCTTTTGTGATATAAATATTCTTATAAACTTACAATTTGGCACCATAAACCAACATCCAGTCAATAGAATTACAATAGAACCACATATAGTGCCTCTGCACTTCTCCTTACCTGCAAATTAAGCCAGAGGGGTTTCAATCTTTAAAGGCCCTGTTGCTCACCACCACCATGCTTGCTACGCTACTTCTACTGTAGGATTGCAATGAGAGTTACTATCATTAGCAAGTCGCTGCTGCCACCTATTGGTCAAAGAGGGTATCACTCCAGAGCTACTACAGGTTAAAACAGGAGTGTTTTCCCCTGCTAAACTAATATAATAAGAATAATGAGGGTAATAGGGAGAAGAATAATAATAAGCAGAATAGTAATAATGCAATAATTCAATATTATGACCTAACAACAATAATATTAAAACATATATATACATAAATAAGTAAATAATGCTATTATTCTGGGGCATAACATTAAACATTTTTATTAAGCTGCTGGGAGTGCCACTGTTGTGATGAACTGGGCTGTGGAAAGAAGGGTTAGGCAATTCGCCTTAAAGAAGAGACTTTTTTCTGCTTTCAGATGAATCCGGGTGAAATGGGAGGGGAAAAAAAGGCTGTGGAAGATTAAATGAATGCTGATCGTGTAAGTGTCTAGGAGAGTTTAGAGAGTGGACACCATAGTTGCGGTTAGGGTTAGGGTTAGGGTTAGGTCAAAAGAAGAACAATGTTATCACATTGTGAAAAGGGCACTGGCACAAGTTATCTCCTCAGGTCGATTCCTCATTCTATTCCCTCTGATACAGGTGCGGCATCCAGGATGGACACCCCCCCGGGGAAGGAAACACATGCACAGGAAGACCCGCAAAGTAATATTGAACTAATAAAAAAACACATTTAAACCAAAACACGGGCTCTTATTTTGAAAACCGGATCTAGCACCAGAAGGGGGCCCGAACACGCTGCCGATTTACCACCAGTTCACCACCAGTTCTTTACGGGACACACTAAGGGAGCAGGGGATCAGGTAAGCTAGGCGACAGTGCCATCTACCGGCCATTTAAAGGGTTAGGGTTAGGGTTAGGTCAAAAGAAGAACAATGTTATCACATTGTGAAAAGGGCACTGGCACAAGTTATCTCCTCAGGTCGATTCCTCATTCTATTCCCTCTGATACAGGTGCGGCATCCAGGATGGACACCCCCCCGGGGAAGGAAACACATGCACAGGAAGACCCGCAAAGTAATATTGAACTAATAAAAAAACACATTTAAACCAAAACACGGGCTCTTATTTTGAAAACCGGATCTGGCACCGGAAGGGGGCCCGAACACGCTGCCGATTTACCACCAGTTCACCACCAGTTCTTTACGGGACACACTAAGGGAGCAGGGGATCAGGTAAGCTAGGCGACAGTGCCATCTACCGGCCATTCAAAGGGATTGATCCAGAAGAGATATAAATTAAAAATAATTCTAAGGGGAGAGGGGGGTTTTCTAAAACAGAGCACCTGGAAAGAAAAACCCACAATAAATAAATATATATAAAAAAATAAATCCACATATATATAAAAAAGAAAGGAAAGAAAAGAGGGAAAAAAAGAACAGAAATATAAAGAAATATACATACAAACATACATAAGAAAACAAAGAAAAATGAAAACCTAGGAGAAGAGGAAAGGGATTAAATCAGGAAAACAGTTAAAGTAAGATATTAAGGGAAATTAGATAAGGTAAGGGTTCTACCCCTTAGGTTTAGAATAATAAACCAAACTCATAAGAAAAAAAACTAAGAAAAAGTTTAAAGGTACACCCAAAATTAAATAAATAACCATGCAGGGCTAAATCATATTAATGATACAAATCAAAAAACATCCAACAAACCGAAAACCTGGTACGGGGGGAAAAAGGAATAAAATAGGGAGGATTAAGGTGAGGTATTAAAGAAGAAGGGGGGGGGGGGGGGGAAAGGAAAAGGGTTAAGGTGAGGTATTAAGGGAAAAAAGGTTAAGGTAAGGGTCATATCCCTTTGGTTAGGGCAATAACCCAAACGTATAAAAAACGGGTTAGGGTTAGGGTTAGGGTTAGGGGTTAGGGGTTAGGGTTAGGGTTAGGGTTAGGGTTAGGGTTAGGGTTAGGGGTTAGGGTTAGGGTTAGGTTTAAAAAAGGAAACCTGATCCCCAGTAAACTGGTGAAAAGGGATTGCACGGGCCATCACTTCCCACGTCCCAAAAGGGCCTATCCCTCATTCAGACCCCAAGGGTACTTTGTGCCCAAACTGTAGATCCAATGTCTTTCTGTCGCCTTACGCTGGCTAGTAGTCCAGTATTGGTTCCGCTGTAGTCCTGAGACTCTTATGCAACGCCAGTCATGCTGTACAAAATGTTGCACAATATGTCTATCTGTTTCTTTTTGTTGTTTCGCATTATAGCGATGTTGCGTTATTCTTGTGGCGATTGAGTTGCCCGTTTCACCAACATATTGCTTACCACATTTAGCACATGAAATTAAGTATATGCAATTGGTGGAACGTGGTGTGTAATCCCCTCGGATTCTAAACATCTGCTTAGTGCAGTCATTATAGACCCATTGTCTTTGTTGGAAGAAATTCCAGCTGGGTCTGGGTTTGGGAGCCTGAAGGGGTCCCAGTCTAGCTCGGACAATGTAGTCCTGTAAGTTTTTGTTTCTCTTATATGCTGATATGATTTTGTATTTCTGGAGGGTGTCCGTATTGTGTAGTGCAGAATGAAAGTTGCCTTTGACGATTTTGTTGACAATTGTGCTTAATGAAGAGAAAGTTGTGATCAGAGGGATGATATTTTCGCTCGTTTTTTCTTTGGTTTCCCGGAACGTTTTGAGGGACTTCCTCAGGAACGAGCGTTTATATCCCCTTTGTCTCAATGCCTTAAATAATGTTTGTGTGGCTAGGAAGAAGTCTGCCTCCTTAGTGCAGATGCGTTGGAAACGAAGGAGTTGGGATTTGACCAGGCCAGCAAAAGTATGCCTAGGATGAAAGCTGGTCTTGTATAATAGTGCATGAGTGTCGGTCTCTTTAAAGAAGACTTTGATATCTAGTTTGTTGGTTTGGTCAAATTGTGGGCCCTTATATGTGGTTGTATCTAGAAAGTCCACTTTAATGTTATCCAAAACGAATTTCAATTTGATAGAGGTACAGTGATTATTAAGTGTGTTTATAAAATCGTCAAAGTCCTCTCTACTATAAGTCCAAATTCCCCATATATCGTCTAGGTATCTAAAGTAATGTAAAGGTTTTTTGTTGCATGTGGCCAATGCTGTCTCCTCCCAATCCGCCATAAAGATGTTGGCATAAGCAGGGGCAAACTTCTTGCCCATTGCCGTGCCTTTAACCTGTAAATAATATTCAGAATTGAACTCAAAATCATTCCTGTCTAGGTTGATCTTTAGGAGCTGAAGCAGTTCTCTGTCCGGTCGTGTGACATCTCGGTTTTTGTGAAATAGTCTTTCGACTGCCCGGAGGCCTGCTTCAGTCTCTATATTGGTGTACAAACTGTCGATATCCATGGTGAAGAGCAATGAATTTGGGGGGACATTAGTATTTTTAACTGTTTCAATAAAATGATAGGTATCTTTCAAATAGCTGGGATGTTTATTGGACAATGGATTTAAATAGTGATCTATAAATTCTGCTACATAATACGTTTCACTGCTACAGTCGGAGACAATGGGTCTGCCAGGGGGAATCTCAAAAGGTCTACTCCACTTTTCTGGTTCCTTATGGATCTTGGGGAGGATATAGAACTGCCGAGCTCTCGGTTCTGTATCCCCTCTCAAGTATCTTTTTTGTTTACCGTTTATGAATTTCTTTGTCCTTAATGTTTCTAGTATTTTCTCGACCATAGGGATGGTGGCCGGAAAGATCGGGGCGTCCAATTTCTTATAATAGTGTTCATTAGTCAGTTGGCGGTTAGCTTCCCAAATATATTGTTCTCGGCTTAAAATAACAATAGCACTGCCTTTGTCAGCAGGCTTTATAACTATGTGTTTGTTGTTGGCCAATTCTCTTACGGCTCTAACTTCTGCCTGAGTCAAATTAGGTTTAGTAGTAGGTAATTTAAAATGTTGCTTAAGGCAACTTCGATCTAAGTTAACAATATCATTGACAACTGGCGGTAATCTTTGCTCAGGAGGAGTCCAGCTTGACTTAGGAATGAAGGGGAGTGGAGTAGTCTCCTTCTCATGTTCATAGTACGCCGCTAGTTTTAGGCGTCTATGATATGTTTGGAGGTCAAATTTGAGTTGATTTTTTTGGTCTTTGCCGACATTAATAGTGGGAATGAAAGCGAGTCCCTTGTTTAGGAGGAAACGCTGTGCATCCGTCAGCTGGAAATTCCTGGCCAAGATCACCAAACTCTTATTCCCCTCCTCACTGAGGCTTGTGGGGCCAATTAGTTTAAGTGTGTTGTCCAATGGTGGAGCATAGCCTTAGCTGTGTCTCTTGTCCAATGGATAAAGTCTTTCTCTGTGTGAAACTTTTCCCCAGGCAGTCTAGGAATGTGTGGGAAAAAGTTGAAGATGTATATGTTGAGTGTGTTTAGGTTGATTTGCTCCTGGTACGGTATTATCCCTTTACCAGGAAGGCTTGTCACCTTGAGTCTGGGTTAGGGTTAGGGTTAGGGTTAGGTTTGGGAAATTTATCTCGATGACTATCCCCATGCGCTGAAGCACCCCCACAGTTTGGGTAGAGACCCAAAAGGCAAGGGACGGGCCGGGCTGTTCTTGTTGCCCCCCAGCAGTGTTCCCTTTTTCCAACACAACGAGATGGGAAAAGGGGAAAAAGAAGGGGGAGTGAAGGAGAATGAAGGGTGAGTGAAAGGAAATGAAGGTGAGTGAAGGGGAAGGGAAGGGGGATGGGGTTTATTTGGGGAAATTCTTTCTTTTTGATTTTTTCAAAAATAAATTTTTTAGAGGGGTGGAGGGATTTTTTGGTAAGCTTAGTGATTTTAAAAGTCTAATTTGGTATCTAAAAAGAAATTTCAGGACACATCATCAGTAAAAGCACCTCAGGGTCATTTGGGGGTTCTGCCCTTTTTAATCTAGACACCCCACCCAAACACCCCCAGGGGGGGGCAAGGGGGGCAACCGTTTAAGGGGGTTTTTCCCGGGGGAAACCGTCAGGGGTCCCGGGGGCTATTTTTA
>JAXDDX010000139.1:1187500-1239058 GCA_034670405.1 Hoplostethus atlanticus | reverse complement strand
ACCTTTATAAACCCGCCATGTGCCATTTATTATTCTTTCTACATCCGCAGGTGACTGAAGCTCAGGAGGAGGAGGCCAGACCGAGCGGCGTCTCGAGGAGCAGCCAGGTCCAAGCCGTGGTGGAGGAGGAGAAGCAGGCGGGGCAGGCAGAGGAGGAGGAGGGGGTCAGTGCCCAAAGGACTAAGTGCGTCCGGCAGCTGTTCACCAGCAGCGGCCGGGGCACTGGCAAGGGCTCCACCATGCGCAAGCTGGTGTTCCCAGACTCCATCGGTAAGATAGAACACACTCTGTATGTGTACGTGTGTGTGTGTGGAGGCGTGTAATGCTATATTAAATGTGAATCAATTATTTGTCATGTGTCTTCACAGAAAAGTACCTGCAAGAGTACATGCGGTTCCAGGAGGGCGTGGATCCCAGTACGAAGCAGGTGGAAAACGCACTCTCACGAGTGTCGAGGATAAGGGCCTTCCTGGACTACATGGTGCAGGGATACAACAGGCAGGACCTTTGGACCTGGCTGTTTATAAACCAGCCAAACCGCATCCAAGAGTAAGTGCGGTTTTCACAATTGATACAAATTAGTTATAACACAAGCCTGATGTGAACATTGACTAAATCCAACCTTGTCCTTCCTCAGATGGGCGAGGTGGCTACAGTCCACCGGGGGATTCAAGATCACGACAGCCAGGTTCTACCTGGTGAATGTGGTCAACTTCCTAAAGTACATGGAGGAGACACCGCCACCTCACTACCGTCTCAAAAAGACGGAGATGACCGGAGTGATGCGTAGTGTCCGGCAAGCCCTGGTGCAGATCAGCCGGAAGGTGGTGCTGCACCAGATGGCTGTCAAAGCCCGCAAGGTGTCACAGGTAGTTACCAAGGAGGCGCTGAGCCAGTGCCAGGAGCTGGCCAGGAAAAAAATTCCTGTGTTGCTGGGTAAGTGTGTATTCCTCCTGTGTGTGTGCGTGCGTGTGTGTGTTTCTCTCTCTCCAAAGTGCTGAAATGTCTTGTTTTGCTCTTTTGTGGGCTGTGTTCTCCTTTCAGAAAACATCAAGGCTGCCCCTGTGAAAAACCTGAAGCCCAGGTACAGCTTTTACGGACACCTGGCAGCATACCTGGGTTCGATTTACGGGCACCGCTCCGGGGTCCTCACCAACCTCACGGTAGACGAGGTCCTTCAGGCCGAAGGAGATGTCTCCAAGGGCTATTTGATTAATGTAAGTATGAATGTGTCAACTAAGGTGTTATAACTGTATTGCGTGTTTTATAATTCAGGTTTAATCTGAAAGAATGGGCTCGTCTGTCTGTTGCAGGTCTCTCAACACAAGACAAATCGAGAGTTTGGGCCGGCCCAAATCTACCTCGACGCGGACGAGTATGGCTGGTTCAAGACCTGGTTGGAGCTCAGGGCCAGCAGAGCTCCCAAGAACAAGCTGTTTTTCACCACCAGCGGGAAAGGACCAGCCAAAAACTTGCTGAGCTACATGAGGGAGGCGTGGGCGGAGATGGGCCTGCAGGGCAGTCCCACGTTTACGGACCTGCGGACGGCAGTGGCCACACATGTGAGTTGCATTCAGTCTGTCTGTTGGTGCATTCCATCTAATGTCTTCTCTATGCTGTATTAGATGGCAAAAAGTGTTCCAAATGTATGTTTTCCTCCCTTTCCACAGAAGAGGGGCCTTTAATGTTCTTCTTAATGTTTTCAGAACCACGAAATAAATGATCCAGAGGTGCAGGAGATGGTGGCACAGTTCATGTGCCACAACCTCAAGACACAGCAAAAGTTCTACGCATTGCACCAGGATGTAAAAAGGGCCCAAAAATTGAGGCAAGTGTTTATTTTCAAATAAATAACTGCATACTCCCGCACTCACTTTTCTCTGCTTTATTGAGAGTATGGAGTATGCAATTATTTATTGGAAAGTGTTCCTATCTAAGGAGATCTACTCCCAGCACCACAAATATTTCTGAGAGTGTGTATGTTGATCTCTTCTTGCAGGCAAGTCTTCATTGCCATCTCGGCTTCAAATGTAGCCACCTCTGCTGCAGCCAACGCTCCCTCCACCTCTGTGGCCCGCCCTACCAGGGCCCGAAAGAAGAGGGCCGCTCCCTCTGACTCCTCCACCGAAGCAGAAGGAGAAGTGATCTATCAAGAGTCTGGTGACTCTGCCCTGGAGGAGGAGCTCCGGGAGATGGAGAAGATCCGTGAGGAGGAGGAAAGCACCTTCCGCTACTCCCTCAGTCCCCTGTGTAAGTAAAAACATACTTTAAAGCCTCAGTCTGGATCATGTTGCCCCACACTCCAATCACAAAACTCAATGTTTGTTTTCTTTTTGTGTTCACTAAGCCGACACCTACAAAACTAAAGATGGACCAGAGGACCATGCAGAGGTACACGAGCTGCATCATCAACCTCAGCCCCATCCGTGCCAGCATGACGGCAGCAAGGAAAGTCAAGGGGAGGCTAGGCCTAACATCATCGGCACCAAAAAGCGCATCCCATAAGAGAAGGGAGAAGGAGTAGTAGTTTCACTGTGTTTTTATTTATTAGTTGTGTTTTATTGAAGGTGTGATCGTTAAATTATTACTGTTTTACTGTGTTTCTATCGCTGTTTTAGTTGTGTTGTGTTGAAAATACATTTTTGTGTTTGAA
This sequence comes from Hoplostethus atlanticus, assembly GCA_034670405.1. NCBI lineage: Eukaryota > Metazoa > Chordata > Actinopteri > Trachichthyiformes > Trachichthyidae > Hoplostethus > Hoplostethus atlanticus. Next base: position 1,236,405 of record JAXDDX010000139.1, on the reverse strand, counting down.
CCAAACTCTCCTGATCTCCTGTTTATTCACCTGTAGTTACACAGGTAGGAAGTTGATAAGATGATACATGCAAAATTGAAATTTTAATTTATTATTCAGCTGGGTTCTTTCTTAGGTCCCCAAATGGACATCACTGTGATCCCCATGGGTACCTGACTGGCAAAAGTGTCCCAAATGGACGCTCCACTGCAGGTCCCAAATGTCAGAAAGCTTCCCAAATGTCAGTCGAAGGGTTTCCCAAATGTCCGAAGGGTTCCTAAATGTCACTAAAAGGGTCACTGACATTTGGGAACCCTTTGTACATTGGGAACCCTTCTTCGTGGTCTTGGTACCCCAGCTTCGTGATCCTGGTAAGCCGTTTCTTGACACAGTCATTTTTTCACTCTTTTTCTTCGTGGTAATGGTACCCCGGCCAGAGCTCCGTGGTCCTGGTACCCCGGCTTCGTGGTCATGGTACCCCAGCAGAGCTTCATGGTCCTGGGCTTCCAGCATAGGCTTCGTGGTCCTGGTCCCCCAGCATTTTCTTTTTTTCTTTTCGTTTATTGGGCCTGTACATGACATGGTCCCCCATTGGCCCCCCCGGGCCCCCAGACCTCCAGGGGCCTCCAGACTCACCCGGCTCCCCGCAGTTAAGCACCTCTTGCCTGGGTGAGTGCATTGCTTGGTCCCCCAGGCCTCCAGGGGCCTCTGGGGCCCCCACACTCACTCTGGCTACTTCTTGGCCTTTTTTTATGTTTTTCCCCACACACTGACCTCTCTGCCCACAGGCAAGCAGCTCTGACCTGGCTCTGTAAAGGGCATGGTCCCCCAGACCTCCAGGGGCCTCCAGACTCACCCGCCTCCCCGCAGCTAAGCACCTCTCGCCTGGGTGTGTGCGTTGCATGGTCCCAGCCATGACCACCAGGGCCCCAGACCTCCAGGGGCCTCAACACAACAACAGGCTTCCCAAATGTCAGAAGGCTTCCCAAATGTCAGTAAAAGAAAAAGGCTTCCCAAATGTCAGAAGGCTTCCCAAATGTCAGTGGAAGGCTTCTGAAATGTCAGAAGGCTTCCCAAATGTCGGTTGAAGAAAAAGGCTTCCCAAATGTCAGTGGAAGGCTTCTGAAATGTCAGAAGGCTTCCCAAATGTCAGTAAAAGAAAAAGGCTTCCCAAATGTCAGAAGGCTTCCCAAATGTCAGTGGAAGGCTTCCCAAATGTCAGAAGGCTTCCCAAATGTCAGTTGAAGAAAAAGGCTTCCCAAATGTCAGTGGAAGGCTTCCCAAATGTCAGAAGGCTTCCCAAATGTCAGTTGAAGAAAAAGGCTTCCCAAATGTCAGAAAGCTTCCCAAATGTCAGTAAAAGAAAAAGGCTTCCCAAATGTCAGTGACCCTTTTAGTGACATTTGGGAAGCTTTCTGACATTTGGGAAACTTTCTGACTTAAATATCAGTAGAAGGCTTCCCAAATGTCAGTGGAAGGCTTCCCAAATGTCAGAAGGCTTCCCAAATGTCAGTAAAAGAAAAAGGCTTCCCAAATGTCAGTAAAAGAAAAAGGCTTCCCCACTCTTCCTCGTGGGGTGATTGTATGTGCGCTCGGACCAGCACATACACACACGCAAGAGACAGGATGGCAAGCTACCCACGAGTCTGAGAACTGAACACACGTGCCAGTGTGAGAATCTACTGTACACGTCTGATGTCTGATGACTGCTGAATACATCGCTGCCAGTGTGGTAGGAGTGTTGTGGATCTTAAAACAGAATTGAACTGAACTACAGTACAAAGAACTAGAACTGAGTTTGAAAAGAACTGAAAAGAATATAGCCGCAAGCGGCGATTCGCAGGTTCAAACCATTTTGTTACTGCAAACTGCATGCAGAGTTACAGAAGAAGATACATTCCACAAACAAATATATGCAGTTAACTGTATGTTTAAGTAAGCAAGGCCACTAGGACAAAACTCCGTTTTGAAATGAAAAGGTATTAGTATGGATGTAGTCTCAGAGAGGAGGATACACGGAGGCTACACTTTCTGATTTGTTGAGTGAGTATTTCGATGGCATCAACTGGAAGGAATGCCAGGCTGCAGCACACGAAAATGAACTCGCTTGACATTATTATGTATGAAACTGCCAATCAGATGTATTTACTTGTTAATCGAAGGTGCCGAAATGCCGTTCCGGATCGTTCCGGCCCACTTTAACCCCTGGATGCAACCTATTTGCATCCAAACAGCGCAGCGCAAATAATCATAAGAGGCGATTATACTAATGGTGGCTAAAGTTTACCGAGCCGGACACATTCGACAGACTTATAAAACAGACACTGGTCCCAACAAATAACTTTAAGATGAGTCCTGACTCCAACCAATAACTTTAAAAGATGTGTCCTGACTCCAGCTTTAGTTTTCTTACTTCTTCCACACCCAACAAGGCCGTAGCTAGCCCCGCTAGCTCATTAGCTAACCAGCAGTCGAATATACTAACCAGACTAATTTGCAAATAATATCAAAACATGGTGACACTTACAGATTCCAACTCTGCAGATGGGTCACGTACCGTATGAATTGCTCCATCTTTAAGCTTCAATTTAGACGCTAATCCTGCTGTGAACGGGCCCTCCTTGATCAATCAGTCCGACGTGAACACACACATACAAAAATGACCTAACTGTAGCCGGGACGTTGCCGTTAAAAATAAAATTAATTCACTCTGTCCTGGCATTTTCGCGTGTTGGGAGACTGTACAGGGATCTATATTGCTGCCTGCATCCTACAACAGAACAAGTGGAGAGTTGACATCGGGCCATAGATGATGTTGTTGTAGCTCCAATGTTCGCAAAGTTATGGTGCATTCCATCGTACTTGGAAAAAACAAATTCCAAAACGGAAAAGTGCAATAGAACAGTCATTCAAGTCGGAATTCCCTGTCGGAAACTCGGGCAAGATCCAACTGGCCTGACTTCGCCGATATAAACATACCTGACGTCACTACTACACGTCAATATATCGGTGCACACCGTGAAGTCAATTTTTACTTCATATGTTGTTTTAGTTATGAAAACATGTTGAAACAACTTTGTAGTTTACATTTGTAATCTAGTTCAGTTGATTTGAGCTCAACGTTACGAGATAGAAGTCTTTACTAGCGTGCGGTACTAGCCTAGATGAATCACATTTAAATTGGAAGTTTAGAATACCGACTCGGAATTATAGATTTCCGAGTACAAGGGAATGCACCATAAGCAACAGCTTTGAGATGAGTTGGTGGGCATGCTCTGTGAAGGGTTGGATTATGCTAACAGTGGCCTGTTATGATATCTAAACAGGGGACTTTTCAAAACGGCGCTCCCTGTTGTACAATTTTAAGAATTTTACAAACTTAGTGCAACATAAAGTCCACCAAATTTGGTGATGTTTGGACAAACTGTCATTGATTTATGGCCAAATTTGCACCAGGCCCATGCACATGTTTGGAACTGGTTGTGCCCCCTATTGAGCAATTTCAAAATAATTTTACACATGTGGTTCAACATTGTTATGAAACATATCCTGCAAGTTTTGTAATGATTGGACAAACAATTTCTGATTTATAGTCTGATTTGTGTTATGCCACGCTTATTTCTTGCATTTGTAGCGCCCCCTAGTGGTCGATTTGAATGAAACTTTCAGGGTATGTTTCTGATACTTATGTGGACATATCCTGCAAGTTTTGTGATGATTGGCCCAACGGTTGTTGACTTTGGCTGAGCCACGCCCTTTTGAAGTTCATTGGTCAATATCTTGAAAACTAAATAAGATATCACCAAGCTTTATATAACTTTTGATAAGCTTGGTCCAATAATGATCCACAGAAAATGTGGTAGCATTCAGACCTACGGTCTAGGAGGAGATGTCAAAAATGTGTTTTTCAAAAAATTCAAAATGGCGGAAAATCTAGTCAGGCGGACTTTAGTGGTTCTTGAGGCTTTTTTGTAGAGCACCTTGAGCTGGACTTGTGTCAAATTTCAAGTCAATCGGAGTCACTGTGTGAGGGGCGTGGCCTTTCCAAAATTTCGCTTTTGGGCCTTAATTACAGCGCCACCATCTGGCCGATTCAGCTCATGTTTCTTGGGAAGCATTTGCACATCATTTCCAGTTATTGGGCCAAGTTTCATGGTTTTAGCTCATTCCAGCTCACGGGAATTTGCGACACAGCATAAGACAACAAAGAATAAATATAGCCACAAGCGGCGATTTGTGGGTTCAAACCATTTTGTTACGGTAAACTGCATGCAGAGTGACAGAAGACGACTACTATGTTACATAATACGGTGTGAGCTGGCCAACTTCAGACACTAATTAAACATGATGGAGGAACTTAATTATGACCATTATCACTGTCCATACTTAGAAATATACAAAGAAACAATATTCCAAACCACAGCTTCATATGTTTTGTCCCACATAGAGAACTGCCATTCTATGCTGCCCATAAGGGTGGGATTGTTGTAGGGTTTGGGGGGTTTGTGGATGTATTTTGACAATTCAGATGGATTCTTTATGTCTGAAAGATTATATGGAGAGAGTTTGGTGCAAATCGGATAATGAGAACTATATTTAATTAATATTATACCAATCCTATGCCATGAAAAAGTTCATTTTGAGCTATATTTCTCACAGACCAAATGATTTTTCCACTAAATAATGCTTCAGGGAAGGTTATCTTATCCCTTTCTTACTACAAAAGCAGTTTCAGAACCATCTGAGATGGTGGGTGTCGAAATCAACCTTTTGGGGGCCATTTGAAATGGAATGACCCATAGATTAGTTAGTCTAGTCAGTTTAAGTCAGTGTAGCGGAGGGGTAATACCACCGCCTTGTAGGGGTAAATATAGTGTCCTTACCTTAGACGATTGGGAAGTGAAGGATCGATGTCCCCTCCCCCCAATACGATTAGTCTCTGTACCCACGACTATAAGTATGTTTGTGCCTATCTTGCTGAATTAAATTACCATAATAACCTAGATTATACTACTTCTTTTAAAAAAACAAAATATCTCCTCAAATTATTTCCCTTCAAAAGGATCAATATTTTCTTAAAGTAGTCACTATTCCCTTTGAAACATACACAATCACAAAATATAGATGAAAGCAGATATTCCACCTCAATTGGGTTCGGCAGAATGAATTGAACAGTACAGTGTATTCAACATCAACTCTTTCTCTAATAAACAGCCCTTAGGTGTATTCGTGTCTCAGGAGAAAGGAAAACAGTCTTTGGAACACCTTCAGGTTTCCTTTTCTTAGTCCATGTATAAATAAATGTCCATAAACCAATAAATCATACTCCTTTCAGTCGAACCGTCAATGATGGTGTTAACCACTCATTTCAATAAGTGAAAATAAACAATATTACCTCGGTCTCTTGTTTACTGGAAATAAATTGGAACCAAATACCAGTCTGGCGAGGCGAGTTGAGCAGAGTAGAGACACTGGGAAGACGTCGCTGGATGGCAGGGAACCGGAGAAGATCATAGACATCGCCGCCATATTGGTTCGGACAAGACTGGCCTGTAAACAAATACAAGTAAACGGGGAGCTGCGTTTTTTCTGGATGAAAAGCACTATAACGTTTACATTTCTCAACCGATTTCAGTGAGTCGTTTTATATTCAAGGGTTTATGATCTACGTGCAGTACAAAAAAAAGTTTTGTCTCCAGTTACGTAGAATCTCGATAGTTAGGCTATAATCGCTGTGTATCAACTCTTTCTCTTTGGGAAACCTTCAAAGTGTGAGAAAAGTTAGCTAGCCAGCTAACTACAGTCAGATTCATAATATGTCAGCCGCTTAGCCGAAACGAGTAGCTTGTCATAAAAATCGGTTTGGAGAAATATAGATATATAAATATAGATGAAAATCTCGATAGGCCATTTTAATTTTCCCTCTTTATTTTCCCTCTGGGGATCAATAAAGGCGTATCTTATCTTATAATAGTCTTTGTCTGTAATTGTCTGTCTTGGAGTATATCTGTATCCTTTCACTGCTATAAAAATATAGAAAGAAGACTGACTGCCAGTGTCTCAATATTGTAATTTGTATTTGCCGATTTTGTTCCATTTTTCTCAATGATGGTCAATTATTAGTACTTAAAAATGCGCTATTTAGATTCCCCCCCCCGAGTATTTCAATGAAAAGCACTATAACGTTTACATTTCTCAACCGATTTCAGTGAGTCCTTTTTTTTATCTTCAAGGGTTTATGATCTACGTGCAGTTAAAAAAAAAGTTTTGTGTCCAGTTACTTAGTTAGGCTATAATCGCTGCTAGACGCTCAAGAGAGCAGTGTCAACGTTAGGTTCACATGAACTGAATTACTTACGTGGTGGAAAATAATTCATTGTCATAAGGCATTGTAAAAACTCAGGTTTGTCAAGCATGGATTTGGCTTATTTACCTTGGTTGAAAGGAAAGTGAATGAGCTGTATTCTGACCTGGAGCACAAGAAAAGCTAAAATGATGGGGACATGGACAGAAAAAGAACTTTCTGCACATTTCATGTACATTAAATTATATTATATATGGACGTCTTCACAAGTATAAACCAAGGAAAATAAGCCAAATCCTTATTTTTCCTTCACAGGTAAACAGGTAAAATCCATGACAGGTAAATCAGAGATATAACCTTTTGGGTTTAACTCTTTTCCTTTCTTCCCTGACAGGTAAAATACAATAAAATTCACCTTTCTTCAATCTAAACATCAAATGAACATTACATCATCACAACAACATAACATTGGAAATTCTTGAAATAAATGTAATGTAGTACCAAAGTGGTATATTCTTAAGTTCTTTTCAAATTCAGTTCTAGTTCTTTGTACTGTAGTTCAGTTCAATTCTGTTTTCAGATCCACAACATTCCTACCACACTGGCAGTGATGTATTCAGCAGTCATCAGACGTGTACAGCGCACACACTATCACACCACGAGGAAGAAGAGTGTCCAACTCCATGAAACAAACTTCTCAAAAAAATAAACTCTTCCATAACAACAAAATTTATGTCTTTTACAAAGTAAATTATCTATCTCTTTCTCTCTGTTTCTCTCTCTGCAGTGCAGGGTTCTAACAATGCACCTGTGCTTTTTTATGAGAGAGGAAAAAAAACAACGTCTTTCTTAAAGGGATATTCACTAATTAAAGGGGAATGTTTCACTATGAATTTGTATACGCATACGTTTTAATTGTTTCTTCTTACAAATTATTTAGTGTCAACATTTTTTATTGTAGCCTAATTTATTTGTAACTTCATTCATAAAAATCTATTCATTTTATAACCATATTTTAATGTGGGTTACATCCATATGGAAAAACTCATGTATTTACAGCACAATTTGCCAGGCCCACGCACTTGATCGACAATGCCGTCACCCCCTATTGGTCAATTTCAAAAACAATTTGGGGACATGTTTCAACAGCTTAAATAAAAATGTCAACAAAGTTTGGTGATGTTTGGACAAACTGTCATTGATTTAAGGCCAAATTTGCACCCGGCCCATGCACATGTTTGGAACTCGTGGCGCCCCCTATTGAGCGATTTCAAAATAATTTTACACACGTGGTTCAACATTGTTATCAAACATATCCTGCACGTTTTGTAATGATTGGACAAAACATTTCTGATTTATAGTCAGATTTGTGTTATGACAAACCCATTTTCTGGCATTTGTAGCGCCCCCTAGTGGTAGATTTTAATGAAACTTTCAGGGTATGTTTCAGGTACTTATGTGGACATATCCTGCGAGTTTTGTAATGATTGGACAAACAATTTCTGATTTAGAGTCTGATTTGTGTTATGCCACGCCCATTGTTTGCATTTGTAGCGCCCCCTAGTGGTCGATTTCAATGAAACTTTCGGAGTGTGTTTCAGGTACTTATGTGGACATATCCTGCAAGTTTTGTGATGATTGGAGCAACGGTTGTTGACTTTGGTCTAATTATGTGCTGAGCCACGCCCTTTTGAAGTTCATTGGTCAATATCTTGAAAACTAAATAAGATATCACCAAGCTTTATATAACTTTTGATAAGCTTGGTCCAATAATGATCCACAGAAAATTTGGTAGCAATCGGACCTACGGTCTAGGAGATGTCAAAATGTGTTTTTAAAAAAATTCAAAATGGCAGAAAATCTAGTCAGGCGGACTTTAGTGGTTCTTGAGGCTTTTTTGTAGAGCACCTTGAGCTGGACTTGTGTGTCAGGGGCGTGGCCTTTCCAAAATTTTGCTTTTGGGCCTGAATTACAGCGCCACCATCTGGCCGTTTGGGCTCATGTTTCTTGGGAAGCATTTGCACATCATTTCCAGTTATTGGGCCAAGTTTCATGGTTTTAGCTCATTCCAGCTCACGGGAATTTGCGACGCGGCATAAGACAACAAAGAATAATAAACCGAGGTGAAAAACAATAGGGTTCTACCCCTCCGGGGTTTGAACCCTAATAAACCGAGGTGAAAAACAATAGGGTTCTACCCCTCCGGGGTTTGAACCCTAAATATACCACTTTGGTATTACATTACATTTAGTTCAAGAATTTCCAATGTTATGTTGTTGTGATGATGTAATGTTCATTTGATGTTTAGATTGAAGAAAGGTGAATTTTATTGTATCTTACCTGTCAGGGAAGAAAGGAAAAGCGTTAAACCCAAAAGGTTATATCTCTGATTTACCTGTCATGGATTTTAAGATTTACTTACCTGTTTACCTGTGAAGGAAAAATAATAAGACTTAACTCAGGGAATAAAATAAGACATAACCTACTAACCTAAAATAAGTTATGTTAGAAACCTGACTAAGCTGACTAATCTAACTAAACTGACTTAAACTGGCTAGACTAACTAATCTATAGGAAACTTAAAGGAGAACCAAAAAAGGTTTGGTTATACTTACCTGTGATTTAGGCCTATAAGAAGATTGACTTATTTTATGATAAGTGTTATTTTTGTTTCTTTGTTACCTTTCTAATCACTAAATTGCCGGCTGTTACATTTAAAGCTCTGTGTCTCCGGTCTGATTTATTATATTATCATCACCACTCCCACGAACCTAGAACTAGTCCAGTCGGATACTTACGCTGTGGATACAGTGACACAAGTGCTACAGTATAGTATTTTTCTGGGGCTTTTATGTTTAAACTGGGCTTTGTTGTTTGAGAATGGAAGCCTCTGTCTTAGTGGCCTTGCTTTCTTAAACATACAGTTAACTGCATATATTTTTTTGTGGAATTTATCTTCTTCTGTCACTCTGCATGCAGTTTGCAGTAACAAAATGGTTTGAACCCACGAATCGTCGCTTGCGGCTATATTTCTTTGTTGTCATATGCCGCGTCGCAAATTCCCGTGAGCTGGAATGAGCTAAAACCATGAAACTTGGCCCAATAACTGGAAATGATGTGCAAATGCTTCCCAAGAAACATGAGCTGAATCGGCCAGATGGTGGCGCTGTAATTAAGGCCCAAAAGCGAAATTTTGGAATGGCCACGCCCCTCACACAGTGACTCCGATTGACTTGAAATTTGACACACAAGTCCAGCTCAAGGTGCTCTACAAAAAAGCCTCAAGAACCACTAAAGTCCGCCTGACTAGATTTTCCGCCATTTTTAATTTTTTGAAAAACACATTTTTGACATCTCCTCCTAGACCGTAGGTCTGATTGCTACCAAATTTTCTGTGGATCATTATTGGACCAAGCTTATCAAAAGTTATATAAAGCTTGCTGATACCTTATTTAGTTTTCAAGATATTGCAGGATACTTGCAGGATTGCTTACTTGCAGGATATGTCCACATAAGTATCAGAAACATACCCTGAAAGTTTCATTCAAATCGACCACTAGGGGGCGCTATAAATGCAAGAAATGGGCGTGGCATAACACAAATCAGACTATAAATCAGAAATTGTTTGTCCAATCATTACAAAACTTGCAGGATATGTTTCATAACAATGTTGAACCACATGTGTAAAATTATTTTGAAATTGCTCAATAGGGGGCACAAACAGTTCCAAACATGTGCATGGGCCTGGTGCAAATTTGGCCATAAATCAATGACAGTTTGTCCAAACATCACCAAATTTGGTGGACTTTATGACTTTATGTTGCACTAAGTTTGTAAAATTCTTAAAATTGTACAACAGGGAGCGCCGTTTTGAAAAGTCCCCTGTTTAGATGTCATAACAGGCCACTGTTAGCATAATCCAAGCCCTCACAGAGCATGCCCACCACCTCATCTCAAAGCTGTTGCTTATGGTGCATTCCCTTGTACTCGGAAATCTATAATTCCGAGTCGGTATTCTAAACTTCCAATCTAAATGTGATTCATCTAGGCTTGTACCGCACGCTAGTAAAGACTTCTATCTCGTAACGTTGAGCTCAAATCAACTGAACTACATTACAAATTTAAACTACAAAGTTGTTTCAACATGTTTTCATAACTAAAACAACAAGAGTAAAAATTGACTGTTCACGGTGTGCACCGATATATTGACGTGTAGTAGTGACGTCAGGTATGTTTATATCGGCGAACTCAGGCCAGTTGGATCTTGCCCGAGTTTCCGACAGGGAATTCCGACTTGAATGACTGTTCTATTGCACTTTTCCGTTTTGGACTTTGTTTTTTCCGAGTACAATGGAATGCCCCATAACTTTGCGAACATTGGAGCTACAACAACAACATCATCTATGGCCCGATGTCAATTCTCCACTTGTTCGGTTGTAGGATGCAGGCAGCAACATAGATCCCTGCACAGTCTCCCAACACGCGAAAATGCCAGGACAGAGTGTATAATTTTATTTTTAACGGCAACGTCCCGGCTACAGTTAGGTCATTTTTGTATGTGTGTGTTCATGTCGGACTGATTGATCAAGGAGGGCCCGTTCACAGCAGGATTAGCGTCTAAATTGAAGCTTAAAGATGGAGCAATTCATACGGTACGTGACCCATCTGCAGAGTTGGAATCTGTAAGTGTCACCATGTTTTGATATTATTTGCAAATTAGTCTGGTTAGTATATTCGACTGCTGGTTAGCTAATGAGCTAGCGGGGCTAGCTACGGCCTTGTTGGGTGTGGAAGAAGTAAGAAAACTAAAGCTGGAGTCAGGACACATCTTTTAAAGTTATTGGTTGGAGTCAGGACTCATCTTAAAGTTATTTGTTGGGACCAGTGTCTGTTTTATAAGTCTGTCGAATGTGTCCGGCTCGGTAAACTTTAGCCACCATTAGTATAATCGCCTATTATGATTATTTGCGCTGCGCTGTTTGGATGCAAATAGGTTGCATCCAGGGGTTAAAGTGGGCCGGAACGATCCGGAATGGCATTTCGGCACCTTCGATTAACAAGTAAATAAATCTGATTGGCAGTTTCATACATAATAATGTCAAGCGAGTTCATTTTCGTGTGCTGCAGTCTGGCATTCCTTCCAGTTGATGCCATCGAAATACTCACTCAACAAATCAGAAAGTGTAGCCTCCGTGTATCCTCCTCTCTGAGACTACATCCACACTAATACCTTTTCGTTTCAAAACTGAGTTTTGTCCTAGTGTCCTAGTGGCCTTGCTTACTTAAACATACAGTTAACTGCAAATATTTGTTTGTGGAATTTAGTCACCCGGCATGCAGTTTGCAGTAACAAAATGGTTTGAACCCGCGAATCGCCGCTTGCGGCTATATTTATTATTATTATTATTATTTCTGGAAGGTTGCGAGACGATTCATGTTATGAGAAAAAAAACACATTTACACAGCATTTGTTTCCGACAGTGCCTTGTGATTGGACGAGAGGAGTTCTATGAGGTTCTATAGGAACCTCTCTCTTGAACGGTATCACTCCGCCCTGTTTACATTAAGTTTGTTCACTCTGTTCCCAGGAACTGTGACACATTATTTGGCTACAAAGTAACACAGCTTGCTACTTAGCTGGCTGTGGAAACTCATAACATGGATTTTCATGTCAATACATTTTTAATGAAAATGAGGGGAAATGAGCTATTAATGGAATGAAGCTAGCATGGATGTTCAGTGCTTAGCAATTTGGAACTAGTTGTTTGTTGGGGAGGGACAAATTAAACTTTAGAAAAGGGATTGAGAGTAGGAGGCTGGTGACTATCATCGATCAGAATGCCAGAATCAGAAAAATGAAGGTCCAGAGTTATGACCAGTGAATAGTGATTTAAAAACAGACACACTGTACACATAATGGGCTGATTATAGCTTTGGAGTGGTGTATTATCGTCATATTATTATCATTCACGCACAGAGACAAGGTGAACTAACTGCCGCCCTGTGAGAAAAAGGAGTGAGAAAGGAAACAAGTGGCAGCAATTTGAGTGGGAGTGAAAACAGGTGAATACAATCAGGTTAACGAGCCAGGGCGGGGGACCAAGGTGTATTCTAACCAATATACTGAGAGCATTACATGGGGTGGAAAGGAGAGTGAAATGGGGAGTGGAGGAAGTGAAGAAGTCCAAAATAGGGATTGGTGGTTACTTTAATACAGTAACTAAATAAAAGTAATAACATAGGATGGATATTGGCGCCTGCTGCAGTGATAGGAACAAGGCTGCAGGCCGAGCACTCTTTAATCTTTCTAATTAATGTATCTTGTGTAAAGGGAGGGGGGTGTTGCCTGATGTCAGAGATCATCATTCTGCTCATGCTGACCTGAGTTGGGATGTTACAAGTAAAACTGGCTTTGTTTTTTGGTTTGAAACCACGATGTCTGTCATATGAAACAGCGCAGTGCCACTAACTCGCCACTAGAGGGACCTCTGGGCTCAGTGTTGAGACATTAAAGAGGCGAAACAACACCTAAAGTCACATCTTTCACTTACCTTGTGAGACAGTGCTGTCAGGACCAGAGCCATTTGTTTGTAGACCATTACTAGTACCTGTCAGCTTTAACTTTCACTGGATCACGCGCTCCATTTACCGACCTGGTTGTTCATGGAAATTAGGGGCCAATCCAATCTGTATCCTGTATTCATGATAACTAAGTGGGTTTGCGTAATTACTTCTTTGGACCTGTGGTTGGGGGGGTGCACGGAGGAAAAGGGAGATCAGAGTAAGCCTTACGAGGTCCAGAATATAAACAAATAGAAAGGACAGATTGACCGAACGGAGAGCAATCAGCTCATCCACACCCTTTCAAAATAAAGGCCCTGAGGTGTGTTAAGCAGTTTAAATGTGGCTATATGTAATGATATTATTGTATGGGTTGTTATGCAACTTAGAAGTTATGATGGAAATTACCCAATTAGATGCAAGGTTGGATTTCCCAGACACAGAAAATATATAGGTGCATACATTTTAATAACGTAAGAGCCTATCCTCAACAACTTTCATCAGTTTGATACTTCTTGCTGTTATGTACTGAATGAATCTAGCTAATAAAGAAATATACCTAGACTTTGAAATATATCTCAGACAAATGACTCATCTTAGATGTGTGGGTTATTTGAAGTACTTACCTGTAACGGGTTGATAGGATTGCAGGATGTATAAAAAAACAAAAATGTACAAAGCTGCTTGAGTTGCAAAGATGTGGCTTAGAGAGAGGTGGGTGATTACCACCGCACTTCAAAATGAAGTCATTTATTTTAAATTGCACTCAAGGCTCAGAGTTACGGCTAAACGATGAATGGAAGCGTTAAGCATACGACAGGCGCAACAATGAATCACTTAGTTACAGTCTGTACTTATTTTATTTGTTATCAATCACATGGTTAATCCTGGATCAGGGCTGCTGACTCACATTCATTTTATGTGAAACAATCATTTCTGCTTCTGTCATGCTGCAACATCATGCTGCAACAAGAAAACCATAAAAGCCCATATTTAAAATTAAAAAAAAACGCTTCACATATACTTCAGAGTATGTTTGAAGATACATTAGAGATGAATTTCTACTTGTACATGACAAGCCTATCCAAAATATATGAATCGACCTCACGTCAATGACATTTCCATGTACAGACAGCATTTTTTTGGGAAATTCTTTGGTGTATTTCAAAGCTTACCTCCGAATTTTATCTGGGAATGGGAAGAAATCTCTGGTAATGTCAGTCCTTTGAATAAACCTGAAGGTCACACGCTCAATTTCACCATCTGCTTGTGTATGGAAATGAGAGGCCAATCTGTATCCTGTGTTCACACTAATAAAGGAGGCGATGAGGATTAGCTTTGCATGATTACTTTAGGATTGTTAAACTGCCGGTAGGAACCCAACATGGATCACAAGTCCGTCTCTGCATTTGAATTCACATTTCCTTACCAGATAGGAAAACCTTTTTGGACCCTTGCAATAGAAAGAGGTGCAGTAAGACAAAAAGTCAAAGCCTTTTCATAGCAGATCCTTAATTAAAGTCTTCATTTCATCATGTGTAAGTTGCTGTAGCCTGGATCAGGGCTGCCAGGGCATTTGATACGAGGCTATTTTTACTTTGAGCTTCTCACACAGAAACTTGAGAAAATATATAGATTTTTATTTGATCTTTATTTAACCGGGTTACTCACGCTGAGATTATGAATCTCTTTTGAAGGAGTCCTGGCCAAGGAAGCAGCATCAAGACATGAAACATAAAAGGGAGAACAAAGCAAAACTCAATATATACGTAATACTTTGATCACCCCGTTAAAAGGTCACACGCTCAATTTCAACTTCTTAATGGGTCGACATCCTGTTTTCTACAGACGGTAGCAAATAAATTATATTGGGTTTGCATAAGTACTGAAGAGGAGGGCGTCGGGAGAGAATAAGAACTGAGGCTGAAGGTCTGAGAAGTGTCAGAGACAAGGTGGATGCTTCCTAAACCAGGTAGGCCAGATAATCTCATGTTCATTCATTTCTGTGTTATTATAGTTATTATTGGAAGTGGCAGTAGTAGAGGAAGTAGTAGTAGTAGTTGCAGTAGTAGAAGTACTAGTAGCAGTGGTAGAAGTAGCAATAGCAGTAGTAGTAGTAGTAATAATAGTAGTAGGAGCAGCAGTAGTAGTGATACTAGTGGAAGTAGTAGTAGTAGTAGTAGTAGTAATAGCACTAGTACTTGTAGTAGTATCGGTAATTGTAGTGCAAGTAGTAATAGCAGAAGTACACCTTGTTGTAATTGCAGCAGTAGAAGTACTACTAGTAGCAACAGTAGTACTAGTGGAAGTAGTAGTAGTAATAGTAGTAGTGGCAGCAGTAGTAGTAGTAGCAGCAGCAGCTGTAGTACTTGTAGTAATAGTAGTGGAAGTAGTAGTGGCAGTAGTAGTAATATAGTAGAGGTACTACTAGCAGTAATTGTAGCAGTAGAAGTACTAGTAATACTACTCGTACTAGTAATAATAGTAGTAGTATAGAAAATAAAAATAACAATATTACAAACTATTATCAAACTAAAGCATTAAATCCTCCAGTAGAGCTGAAATAATGGAGCTGTACTACTATCATAGAAGCACCTATTCCCCTAACATGCAGTGATGTCATGACCTCATACACATCATGCATGCATTTAATGCACAGCAGACGGTCTTGGTTGGTCACTAATGTGTTCTGCATGTTTCTGTTTTACAGGATGAGGAAGCAACTCGTACTCTTTGTGACTCTCAGGTCAGAGACGTGTGCATGATGTGTGTAACACAGTGAGCTTCGATGCATATGTTCATTTTAGAGCACGCTTCCGTACCTTAGCATTAGCAACGGTAATGGTTTTCTCAGTAAGACGGCATTCTTCTGCCATCAGGTCTGTCCACTTTGTCGTCATGCCTCACCAGAGAGTACCGCCCCGTGCCTTGGAAAATGAACTGGACTGATGCTCAGCGTTACTGCAGAGAGAACTTCACCGATTTGGCCACCGTGGATGACCTCGAGGACAATGACAGGCTGCAGCAGGCGGCAGAGTACGGCCTCGGAATAGACGATAGGGTATGGGTAGGGCTTCACGATGACGTCAGCAGGTGGAGGTGGTCGCCGAAGAATGAAGACAGTGGCTTGGAATTTGCCCACTGGGCACCGGGGGAGCCGAACTTTAAGGATGCCAGGGAGAACTGCACTGTGATGAAAACAACAGGGTTTTGGCGGGACATGGCATGTGACATAGAACATCCTGCGGTCTGCTATGATGGTAAGGTGGATTTTTATTGCCACGTGAACCTGGACACGCTCATATCCCCCCCAAACACAACAAACTCCTCCTGTCTGAAATTGTGGCAAGTTAATGTGGAAGAATTTATTGTATCTCGTGATTCTATTGTATCTTGTATTTCTATGCACCCTTTATGATTCTTGTTAGTATGATGAACTGTTGATGAAGTGCCTCGTGTGACTCAGGTCCTGGATGCACGCTTCATTTATCTTTATGTTCCTATATGACTGTATGGATTGTGTTTAGATGATAATGGAAGGCCTGTCTCGTGAAGAGACGGAGGAAAGTCCTTCACCCATGCACCTGATCAGAAGCACTCTCACACAGAACAGATTGCTAACGGTTAGCATGACCTTGTAGATGTTTAGAAACTCGCCCCCTTGTCCTCCCTTTTGCTTTATAATCTCTGTTCAGACGTTTCTCTGGCAGAGATCTGCATACCCGACCTTGTGTATATATCTTTTCCTGTTAGTGTGACAGATTTTTTTTTCTTGCTAGAATGTATTGCATTGTATATAGTTTTTCATTTCAATTTGTATTTTGAATTTTGGAGGACACGTTTTTAGTTATTACAATGAACTCAATAGCTTCTGGCCTCTGGCTATTGATGGCATTAAAGACAGTGCAGTTTGTTTTTCTCCAGCTCCAGGCGTGTCCAAGTACATCTACGTGGACCGCAACATGTCTTGGCACCAGGCTCAGGCACACTGCAGGTACTACTACACGGACCTGGCCAACGTGAGCAACATGGAAGAAAACAACGTGATCTCCCAACTGTTGTCAACGGGGCCTGCGTGGATCGGACTCCACAGACAGCCCTGGGCCTACTGGTCTGACTGGTGCGAGTCCACCGCCTTCACCAACTGGGAGGAGGGCCAGCCGGACAACCTCAAATCGGATCAACATCTCTGCGTCTCTGTGAGCGCGGCCACGGGGAAGTGGTACGATACGCACTGTGGCCAGTTGCACTACCCTATCTGCCAAGCAGATTTTCCTCCGTGCAGCACCGAGCCTCCGAGCACCACCGAGCCTCCGAGCACCACCGAGCCTCCGAGCACCACCAGACCGCCGAGCACCACCAGCTCTCCTGCACCTGGAGTACTCCACTCGACAAGAGTCGTGCTGAAGATCCGCTCCGAGGCTGACATGAGCGATCCTGCGATTCAGCGTCAGATTTTACAGCAGGTGCGTTAAATTACCGGAGGGTACAGGGTTTGACCGATTTGATGATAATGTCTTGTTAGAATCAGTTCAGGTCGAGGGCTTCCCATGGACAGCCAGTGTAGCATTGATAAATAATAAAAATATGTGATCATATTCACCATATCAGAGGTGGACGACACTGAATGGCCGATATCTGAATTTTCATAAAAGGCCAGTATCGATAAGCGGCTATACCTTTCTTTCCGACAGTGGAGATCAGGGAAAGCATACAAAGTGATACAAAGGGGTTCAAAAAGGTTTTACGTGCTCTGTCCTCTGTAGCTGCATGCCGAGTTGATGAAGCAGGGATTGCCAGACTTCAAACTCCGCTGGGTTCAGAGAGATGGGCAGATTTTTCACAAGGAACAGAAGAGGAAGAGCGGCGATGGTATTTCCCGTTCGGCACGTACACCTGTCAGTTTGATAATAGACTAGCGCCACGTGACCTCTTATGACCTAATTGTCTGACTTTTCTTTTTTTAAGGCTCAGATGGCTGAACCGAGCCGGCCCTCAGGCGGAAGACACCCTGGTCTTACTGCAAGGTAACACTACTCTGTGGAAATGAAGTCATTCTAAAACTGAAACTGACTCCTATCGATGTGTGACGTTTTCACTTCCAGATAGTTTTGCTGCAGGTCTAGCAACAGTAATGAGTGGGTTTGTGCATTAGCTTTAGCAACCAAATAGTTTTGAAAGTTTTGTGTTTATTCGTGACTGTATGAACTGTATTGAGATGTATGAACTCGAGTTCTCAGTAGTTTAAATGTTTTTATCTCTGGATGCTTTGTATGTTGACAGTGGAAGACAATAGGTTTAAATATCAATATGTTTCAAGATGTTTTATTGGGACCTTTTGAAATTTAAAGGGTATTTTTCTAGCTTTGTAATTTGAAATCCAAATTAATGATGTCCGTCATAGTTCATTATATTCATGTTATTCATAACCTGGATGAATGCCAAGCCTTGTATCTTATCTTATTCTGTGTCATGTGGCTTATTTATTGTAGGCAGCACTAAATATGGAACATTTAATAAAGCTTCCCAATTTCACCATTTTTTTCTTGGCTATTCTTCAACACACACACACACACACACACACACACACACACACACAGAAGACACACACACAGATTTGGATTCCATCCATTGAATCCATTCTAAATATTAATTTGTCTTTATATTCAACGTGATGAAGAGGCTACCGTGACCTGGTAGACGAAGAATAAATGCTCACTATGTCCAGAGACATTACTCTCACCACACTTATTCATCACCATATTATTTGACTAAGAGGAGCCCTGCTTGAGCACAGTGTATAGATAAGTGTATGTAGGTGAAACAAAAGGAAAATATTGTATTTTGGCTTTCCTGCCATCATACAGTAGGTACAACAAGTCCACTGGGCATGATTCAATCATAGTTTTAACAAAGAATGTTGCCCATGACTGAAAGTGGAGTTTCCCCCAGAAAACAAATTGATCTTAGATACACGGGTCAATATCTTGAAGCAATCAGGCTGATCACTCCACTAGTATCAAGAAACTGACACTCAATTCAAGAACATACTGGAAGCAAGTTGATCTGCACTGGAAAACTCACTCCATTGGTGATTTCTTTCACTTGTTTTAAGAGAAAAATTTAGATTTTAGGACTCAATCCTGAAACAACTGGCATTTTTTTTGCAGTGTAGAGGAGCTGAGCAGCGCTACAGTGTAAAGGTCCTCTCTGACATTGTGTCGTGAATTCTGCCAGCACGACATTTCCTGCTGTCTATAATTAGTGGAGCCCAAAAGAAGAGTGGATGCAGTTGGGCTTCTTAATATGTGTGTGTATGTGTGTGTGTGTGTTTCACATGTGAAAGAGTGGGAAAATGAACACACAGTGAACAGATGAACAGAAACAGAGAGCTTTTCTGTTGATGGAGTTTGAGTTCCTGTAGGTGGCTCTCTTTTCTTTGTCTGTTCAGCCATGGTGGCTATCGCTGCTCACGCTAAACTACCCAGTTCTTCTTCTGTTTATTCCGAACAAACCGGAAATGTAAAACGCATCACTTCCTGTGCTCCAGAGGACTTTTTTTCCCAGGAAAGACCTATACCTGACATCGAGTGTAAAAGCTTTCATGAACTGGTTGGATTTCGGTGACAGAGAGCAGCAAAGCAGACATTTATTTATATGAACATGTCGCAGATTATTACTTTGAGAACTAGGTTACATATACACAACATTTTGCTCGTGGTAGTTGAGGATCTCAGTGCTGCAAGTTTGGAACTAACATGGAAATACTTCCCTCGTGCACACACACATCACCTCCGAAAGCCAAGAACACCCACCACGTCCCGATTATATGTCAACAGTCTCCATGGTGACCCTGGAGCCATCTGGAGCACAATATGAGGCATCTCACACACACACACACACACACACATCAGTGTGCAGAAACATATGCACACACAGGCAATAATCTCTTTGTGTCATAATTGTATTCCCTGGCAATAATGGTTTCTTGTATTAAACTCTGAGAAACTCTAGGGACTCCAGCTTGTGTTGCTCATTATCAGCACTGTCTCTGTCAAAGAGCTTCACTGCATGTGTGTGTGTGTGTATGCATGATTGTGCACAAGTGTGCGTGCATGCATAACTGCACGAGTCACTGCAGTCGGTCGCTGCAACGCTGCTTACCCCAGCCCACCCGCCGCTGCAACTTCAGGAGACAACACAGAGCACAGGCAGACAAACAGGCCGAAAAATAAAGCGCAGCGGTCTGATCATAATTCAAGCGCTCTATCTGCCGGTGCAAGACCATCTCTGGCAACACCCTAAATGAGTTCCTCCTCCTCCCCACCCCCCGCTCCCCCAGCAAGATGGAGCACCACTGATAAAGCAGAGCCGCAGGCCTTGGCTTTCTAGTTTACACGGGTACTAAATCACAGTTTGTCTCCAACACTTCTATTGGCCACAGCTTCAATAGGACTGGAGCAAAGATGAACTGGAAACAAAGAGAAAGCAATAACATGGGTGAAGTTGTGTGGGTGAGTGTGTGTGTGTGTGTGTGTGTATGTGTGTGAGAGATGGATTGCGTGGCTAAGTGAATGATTGGTGAGGCACGCAAAACGGCTATGAACTGGAAACAATGAGAAAGCAACAACATGGGTGAAGAAGCCTCTGCAGGCGTGTGTGTGTGTGTGTGTGTGTGTGAGAGAGAGAGAGAGAGAGAGAGAGAATGGCTAGGTGGGTGATTGGTTAAGTACACACAATGACCCCTATAGATGAACTGGAAACAAAGAGAAAGTAATAATATGTGTGTGTGTGTGTGAGTGTGTGTAAGTAAACCTGCTCATTGTTGACACTACTAGATTGCCATATGGCACACATCAGTGTGTTGAGAAAAATGTATAATGTAATTGTGTTTTAACAGATGCCCACAGTCTACACGGTGTGGGCAAGCAAACTGGACCCAAGGCAAGCTATCTGTCATTCATTAAGTGGGTTGTTAATACTATAAAATGAAGCTTGCTAAGTGTATGGTTTTGATGTGACACATTACACTGAAAGATGGATATAATATAGATGAATATATATACAAGGCAGCAATATCTTTAAAATGGACTTTGCTAAGGTTCTCAGCTTCTTGGGTGAAAATTCAAATGTAAATAAATGGTTAGTTCTGAGGGAATCTATGGTGGGCTCAGTAGTGGGGCTCCATCCAATCATGGGAAATGCATTTATGACATCATTAGACATTCTGATGTCATAAATGATCTGGTTCCAGGCTATAAATATCTGCAGTTTTAGGTTTCTAGAACACTCAAGTACAGATTCATAAGGAATAAGGTACAGTAAAAGGTACGGTGAAGGCAAGCTACATACAGAGCACGTTGGAGGATAAAGTGGAAGAAGGAAGTCGCAAGGCTGGAGCAGGAGATAAAGGAGAGAATGGAAGTGGAGCAGAAGATGAGGGAGCAGGTGAAGAAAGAATATGAACAAAGGTTCAAGGACAAGGAGCAGGAGATGAGGGAGCAGATGGAGGAGGAATATGAACAAAGGTTCAAGGACAAGGAGCAGGAGATGAGGGAGCAGATGGAGGAGGAATATGAACAAAGGTTCAAGGACAAGGAGCAGGAGATGAGGGAGCAGGTGGAGGAGGAATATGAAAAATGGTTCCAGGACAGGGAGCATGAGATGAGGGAGCAGGTGGAGGAGGAATATGAACGAAGTTTCCAGGACAAGGAGCATGAGATGAGGGAGCAGGTGGAGAAGGAATATCAACGATTGGTCCAGGACATGGAGTATGAGATGAGGGAGCAGGTGGAGGAGAGATATAGACAATGGTTACAAGACAAATGGCATGAGATGAGGGAGCAGATGGAGCAGCGTGAAATGGATGAGAAGGAGAAGTGCCTTAATGAGGAAGCACCGAAACGGCACAAGAGCAGGTTCAGGCGCATTCGTTCATGGGTGAATAAAAGACTGAGACGCTCCCACTGCACGGGCTGCGCTCAGGCCACCCAACCATAACCCTGCCTCACCACACCTCACCTCACCTCACCACACCTCACATGACATAAAACCTACCCTACCCTAACCCTGCCTCACCTCACCTCACCTCACATGACATAAAACCTACCCTACCCTAACCCTGCCTCACCTCACCACACATGACATAAAACCTACCCTACCCTAACCCTGCCTCACATAACATAACATAACATCTACGCTACCCTAACCCAACGCTGCCTCACCTCAAGCTCAGGAACCTCTAGCATGCTGATTTCCATTCTCCACTTCAACCTGCCTCTCTGTGCCTACATCAGATTGCTTTGTAGTCCATCCTCCAGCTTCACTTCAACCTGCCTCTCGGGGGCCTACACCAGTATGCCTTCCACTTCCCAGTTGTAAGCTGCTCCTCAACACCAACAACACCTACAACTTTGTCCTCCAGGGTATCAGCCTTCAAAGACCCATATCGGTCAAGCCATGAATAAATTGACAGGTGTTGAAAGAATTGTATTGCCATTTCCTAACAATACCAGCTTATTGACAAATGGACCAAAGAAACTAGGACATAAAATAATGCTAGAATGGTCTGTCCTTAAGATGTTTGACCTGACTGACTCCCTTTTTGTTGCATTTAAAAGGGTCTACAACAGGAGTCTGTACCGGCAACACTGGAATAGTGAAGGTGGCAGGAGCTTTGGCTGCACCGGTGTCCGTTTAGGATACGTCACTGGATACTACATCCATAGGTGCTGACGGAGGAGCCCCGCCAGAAAGGGCGGAACTTGCATTTGGACATTCTTAATAAATTGAATGGAAGTCAAAAAACGTGGTTGTTGTCATAAAATTGACCAGAAAGAGCCATGCTGAGTGTAAACACATCACACAGATTGCTGGAGTCATACTTTTAGACATTAACTTAATTTTTGAGGGGATGTCAAATCAACTCAATAAATAATAAAACCATGGATTCAAAATGTGTATGGTACATCTTCACATCTAAGGTTAACCATTCGTTAAGGGTCATTTCAACATTTTGTGATAGAAGAAGATTGAAAATTTAAAATATTGAAAATAAAAGTAACTGCAACCATGGATGCCGCGAGGAATCTTGGGCCCCCCTGACATCCCTGGCCCCTGCAGTCCTCGGGGTCCCATGAATCATTCCTGGCATACACTCCCTCATGGCACCCTTGACCTCAACCTCCTTGTCCTCATCAGGGCAAAGTGAGGCTCAGGGTGTCAGGGCGAGCTTTGTCTTCAGAGCCCTGAGATTCTGCTTCAATAGCCGAATCGTCCGAGCAGAAATCCCTTTGTCGCCCCGCGTCATGTTCAATCCCGGCTGGCGTCATCACGCCACTGTCATTGGCACTGGGGTCACAAACGTTGTTTGTCTGTTGCCTCAGCTCAGCTGGCTGGGCATCAAAAGTCCCTTTTGAGTACCGCTGATTTTCTTAGATTTATTAGACATCTGAAAGTCTTTTCCTCGTCATGCAGTCAACACACGGATCACTCTATTTTCTTGAAATTGCTTGAAATTGCTAGTTTGGTATTGTTGCCTTTTGGTGAGGTTGTGCACGATGGGACAGCGGTGCACTCTGCCTTGCCAGAGATGATTCTCGTTTGCAGGGTTAGAGTGTTTGCCGATGTTTGAGCAGTTTTGACGTCCGCAGCGCTTGGCCTGTCAATCCGTTGGACGTTAATCTCCAAACACTGACTTTTCCTCTCTGTGATGTTCAATCCCCATCGGCTGGACCTCCTGTTCCTGTTTGAATCAGACCAAGCCTGCTTATTCTGAAGCACCCTGTGCACACTTTTCATAGCACCAGCAGGTTGTCGCTTTTAAAAGGAAAACTTGCATCTTGTGTCAGGCAGAGTCATCCACCTTTGACGCATATGGATACACACTTTGACCGTCGGCTGTCAAGACCGGGTCGTTTTATTGTGCTGTGATGTTAACAAAGCGGCATTCTGAACGGTTAACTCTCCACTCCTGCCTTAGTCTCTGTCTGACGCGGCCCCGGTGCCTAAACAGGGATACGACAGACAGGGAAGAGACCGTGGTTCTCAAGGGGGAGAACAGCGCCATCACCGCGCCATTATCCACTATGCAAGCCTCTCTCACGACGGTGACAGCAGCTTCCACCTGAACTGTCGGCGTCCAGGCTAGCAGTTTGGCCAGCGTCCTTCTCTCTGCCACTTCCTCCAGGGTGACTGGTAGAACATATGCAGCAGCGAACTGCAGACAGTACTGTGCAAAAGTTTTTTGTTTTCTGCATTGGTGTTTTACATTATTGCTTTGCATTTCTTTATTTTTGAAAGCATCTTCACGTCAATTTTCTTCTTACATGTGCCAAAGACTTTTGCACAGTACTGCATGTTGGAGGACTAGTATTTTTATTTGCACATTACATGAATAATAAATGTTCCTTGATGCAATTATGAAAATACTGCAATTAGTCAGGAGTCATGTAACCACTTTAATCTAATCATGTGACCTGGATTAAGTTTATATCTTGAATATTATTGCTGTGGTTAAGGCATGTGTGTTTGGACATGTAAACACCATACTCCAGGTAAGTATGTCCATCTGTTTTACAACTTCTGGCATTGGTAGCAATAAAGGGAGCAGTATGACAGAAATGACTGATGCTTGTAGCCTATCAGAAAGGATGTATATTAAATCAATAATTCCAGTATGCAAGATTGGATGCAAGTGAAAATAATACCAAAGACTTCTTTAACAGTTTAAGCAAATTATTCTCACATTATCAGTAAATGCAGTAATTAAGATTAGTGTGTGTGTGTGTGTGTGTGTGTGTGTGTGTGTGTGTGTGTGTGTGTTTATGCACAAGCTCTCGTGCATAAACTTAAATTTTCTTTTTTCCATTTAAGTGTTTTGCTGATGCTTTTTATGCCTTGCACTGAGTGTGTGTGTGTGTGTGTTTGTCTTTATCACATGGTGGGGCCCGGCATAAGACAGCACAGTCAGAGCGTGGGGTCCAAAAAACCTGGACCCCACAAAAATAACCTCAGATTCAGTGAAAAGAAGGTCAAAGCAATGTCCTGTGAAGTTTTCAGGGTTCACCCCAAAATGCACATTTACCAACAGAGTGTGCATAGGTGTGTTTAGGAGAGGTAACTCAGTATCGCCCCCTAGTGGCAGAGGGATGGTACCGCCTCCACACACACTTTTCAATTTCAGAACACACACTGGACTAAAATGCGCATGTGCAAGCAACCAACTTCCATGGACTAACTACTTGATTAGCTGCTATCACTAAGCTAATTATAAGGTAATTGAAACAATTAAATGCAAAGACAGGCTTTATCATTTATTACTATCAGCAATGAATAATGGTTAAACATAGGTTTATGGTAAATGCAGTAACAATATCCATAATATTCACACATAAAATAAATGATTTTTAATCATTTTTAACAAGACTAGTTGTTAATCATCCTAACTTAACAGAAGAAAAGGGTATAAAAATAAATACCAGAAATAATAATAAAAATGTATTAAGTGGTATCTTGTTATATTTATATATATTGTTATATTAATAAATAAATAAACGATAAATATCCATGTTTGTATTAAAAGGATAGATTGGGTAGCTTGGATAAGAGTGACATGCCTGGCCGGCGGCCGCGGGAGTCCTAGGTATGACAGCATGCCACCCTTACAGGACGTGCTGACTATACAAAACAAGCGCTCCTTCACTCGACACGAGGAAAGAACGGAGAGAGAAGTGCTTGACTTCTGCATTTGGTGTCTGCAAATGGAAGTGAGACTGGTGTTAATTAAAAGGTAAGTTATGCCTACATTACATTAAGATATATTTTAGTGAACTGAGCAGGTTTGATATGATTTAAAGGCAGCAAGTAACTTTTTTTAACTGGTAAAAGTACACATTTACCTGAACATGAGCCAGGTAGCTTAAGTTAACGAAGGTAAAACAAATGTCAATTATCCCAATGCTTTTGAACGTTATAATTTCTTGCAATTGTTGTAAGTAGTTCAGCAACAGGTTTTGTGCATTGCCTATTTCTCTCTGGATGGATAGCTAGTTATGCTAGCGAGCTAGCTAATTTAGTTAGCTAATTGGCTAACATCCATGTGGTCGCTGCAGCAGGCACCCCCGCAGCAGGCACCCACAGCAGGCAGGCACCCGAGTCATTAAAGTTAACCCTCCTGTTATGTTCATTTGTCAGGAACAGCAATGATGTTCCCGGGTCAATTTGACCCGGTGCATGTTTAATTATCCAAAAGATGTCCGAAACCAAAAAAATCCTAATAAGCATTGTTAATATTTAATTACTAACTCCATTACTAACTATTCTATCAATATTTAGTGCAATGGTGTTCCTTACCTCTCACAGGTAATGGTTCAATTAGGATAATTCACTTGTTTTTCATAAAAAAATACATGTTCAAACTTTTTTTAATGTTTCACCACTTTATTACTTTTGAAAGACCAACATATAAAACACAACAGTTTTACATAACATTGAAACATAACATTTAAATTTTGTTTTACATACATGCACTGTTTGTGAACCAGAAATGAACAAAATAACAAGCAATAGCAATATGAACAAGGTTTGTGTGTGTGTCTGTCTGTACATCTACACAGCACACGAGTGACATGTCATCACACTGCTTTGTGCAAATTAATTTTGCACATTTCGCACAGGTCATGCTTGTCTTGACATCATCAGATGGCCTGCAGACCTGGAACCTCTTCCTCTTCCTTTTTCCCTCAGCAGCAACCTAGAAACAAGAGGACCATGATTACTTTACTATGATGTCTTTTTGCTGATCCCAAGACACACACATCGCGCTCTCATACACTTATACACACACATGCACACACGTACACACATGCGCACGCACACACACACACACACTTACTTACCTCACGCACTGGTGTACTAGGTGCAGTCCTCTCCTGGATCTCCCTCACTGTGGCTGCAGCGGCTGGGGTCCTTGGCAGGTGCTGCCTCTGTTGGATGTGTGGTGTCACAAGCGCCTTCCCCAGCTCCTCGAGAAAGATGCGCCTCTTGTACAGCTTTGACACATTCCACTCAGGAAAGATCTCAGTCCAGATAACAAACGCATTGTAGGCCGATACATCGATCATGTTATAAAAGATGACCAATGGCCAGCGCGCAGTCATTCGCTTGGTGCTGTTAGGACCCTGTTACTTTGTCTAAGTTGTCTACCCCCCCTTTGGTGGCATTGTAATCCAGGATCATGCTTGGTTTCTGGTCCTCTCTTGTGCTGATTTCAGCATTTTTGTGCAGAGTGCTCATGAGCACAACATTTTTTCCCTTTTTGGGGCAGTAAGACACTAGGGCTGTGGTGTCTGTGAAGGCAAACATGGAAGATTGAGGGGCCCTGTTCTTGATTACCAGCAGCTCAGCAGGGAGTTCAGCCCTGTTCTTTCGGACAGTTCCGACCATTGTGAGCTTTCTCTTTAGAAGCTCCTGACCCAAGTTGTAGCTTGTGAAAAAATTGTCACAGGTTATGTTGTGCCCCCTGAGACCCTGTGCCATGTCGAGCACGACCCTCATGCCCTGATTCTTCTCTGGGGCTCCTCCAACCGGCTTTCCAGTGTAAACCTGCATGTTCAATGCATAGCTGGTGTTTGCATCACATGCTGCCCAGATTTGTATCCCATATTTAGCTGGTTTGGAAGGCATGTATTGCCTAAATGGGCAGCGACCTCTGAATGCCACCAGCCTTTCATCCACTGTGATATTAGGGCCTGGGTTATAGAGTAGTGGAAGTTGCTCTACCCACTTGTCCCACACTGTCCTAATAGCTGCCAGCTTGTCTCTCTCCCGTCTGCCAGCCCTTGTCTCTCGATTCATCCTTCGACTTATAGACCCCAGCCAGGATGAGGAGCCCCAAATACGCATCTAAATGTGTTTTGTCCAGCTCCTTCCACTTCTCCCCAAAAACATGCCTCCCTTCTAGATTGGTCATTTCCAGAATGATTTTCTGAATTGAATTAGGCATGACCAGCTCAAAAGCTGACTTGATGTCTGTCACACGAGTCACTGCCATCCTAGTGGGCCCTGGCACTGTCTTTATTATGTTTTCTGCAGACAGTTTTGCCTGACGCATATTTGGGGATGAAGACCACTGTATTTCCCCATTTGCTTGGAGGAATAGGAATAGCAATTCCCTCATCTGGTTCAAAATCAGAATCAGAATTGAGCTCAAGATAGTCTTCATCTTCAGACACACCCTCCTCTATTTCACTGTCATGATCTAAGATGGCTTCCAGAGCCTCCTGTAATGTCATCTTTTTGCTTCTGCTGCTCATTTTGTAAAGCTCTGACTGACTGTGTGTAATGTTGGTAGGACTCCCATGCAGAGACTCTTTTATATGTTTTGCCCCTCCCCCGCTGAGTGTCCACTGAATGTGGGTGGAGTTTTCCCGCCAAAAGTCATAACACCTGCACTTTACGCACACAAATTCCCCCATCCCCTCTTTCTCTCTCAACCTGTAAAGTGCAGGTGAGATAGAGATATATATATATATATATAGATATAGAGAGATATATAGAGAGATATATATATATCGATATAGAGATAGATAGATATAGAGATAGATAGAGATAGATAGATATATCTCTATATATATATATATCTATCTAGATATCTCTATCTCTCTCTATATCTAGATATAGATCGATCGATCGATCGATATAGATCGATCTATATATATATAGATATATAGATCGATCGATATATATCGATCTATAGATATATCGATCGATATATATCTATCTATAGATATATAGATAGATATAGATCGATCGATCTATATATGTATCGATCGATCGATAGATCGATATAGATATAGATATAGATCGATCGATATATATAGATAGATAGATAGATAGATATATATATATATATATATATATATATCTATCTCTATCTCTATCTCTAGCTCCAGGGTGCACACACTGTGGCACCCTGGGGAAAAGCCGGGTGCCACAAGCCCAATCTGAGGGCACACTCATGGCATAGAACACTCCGGAGTCAAGGTTTCAAACAGAAATGATAGTTTACTGTGCAACTTACAGCAGAAGACAAATCATAAATGAACTTAACACTGTAGCTTGTGTGGGGCTCTCCAGCAGCCTCCCTGGCTGCTCGCTCTGTTCAGTCTTTTCTCTCCCCCCCCTTCATGGACTGCCCCTTCCCCTTTTAAGCTTTACCTAATCAGCTCCCACCTGGCTGATTGGGATGCGGTTCAGCTGGGGCAAGATGGCCGTCCGGCTGTGGCATGCTGGGGGATGTAGTCCCTTCCACCACTGGCAGACGCTTTGATCTGCCACATATCCCCCCACTCAGCTCAGAGCTGTAGGGGGATCTGAGCTGCCCTGCAGTGATGAAGGGCCTCTGGTTCGCCATCACTGCCACAGCTCTGCTGCCTGGACCACCGGGATCAAAAGGCCGCTCCTGGGAACCAAGCAGTTTGGAATTAGAGTTGCTCTGGTTTTTCTCGCCCCTGGTTGTCCAGGTCGGCACTCCACCCTCTGTGGCTGCATCCTCCGGCTCAGGGTGGACTGGCTCTGGGGTTTCCCCTGCTGCTGGCTCCGTTGGCTCTGCCACTGGTTCCACCACCACTGGCTCTGTTGGCTCGGAGGCTGGCTCTGCCGTTGGCGCCGTTGGTTCTGCCACCACCACCACCGCCGCTGCTGGTTCCGCTGGCTCTGGGGAGGGGGCAGGCTCCGCCACTGGCTCCGTGGCTGCCACTGCCACTTGCTCTGTTGCTGCCGCTGCTTGCTTCACCGACTCTGGGGATGGGGCCACCACTGCTGGCTCAGGGGCTGCCACTGCCACTGGCTCCGCTGCTGGTACCGTTGGCTCGGAGGCAGCCACTGCCACCATCGTCACTGGCTCCGCTGGTTCCTTGGGCTCCGTGGCTGCCGCCTCAGGCTCTGGTCCTGCTGCTGCCGGCCCCTCAGGCTCTGCCACCGCTGGCTCTGCTACTGCCAGCTCTTCTGGCTCTGCCACCGCTGGCTCCTCAGGCTCTGGCTCTGCCACCGTCGCCTCCTCGGGCTCGGCTGCTGGCTCTGCCACCGTCGCCTCCTCGGGCTCGGCTGCTGGCTCTGCTACAGTCAGCTCCTCGGGCTCGGCTGCTGGCTCGGCTGGCTCTGCTACCGGTGCTGGCTCCTCGGGCTCTGGCTCTGCCACCGCCGGCTCCTCGGGCTCTGCTACTGGTGCTGGCTCCGCTGGCTCTGCTACAGTCGCCTCCCCGGGCTCGGCTGCTGGCTCCGCTACCGGTGCTGGCGCCTCGGTCTCTGGCTCTGCCACCGCCGGCTCTGCTACCAGTGCTGGCTCCGCTACCGGTGCTGGCTCCTCGGGCTCTGGCTCTGCCACCGCCGGCTCCTCGGGCTCAGCTACCGGTGCTGGCCCTGCCAGGGTCGCCTCCTCGGGCTCGGCTGCTGGCTCTGCTACCGGTGCTGGCTCCTCGGGCTCTGGCTCTGCCACCGCCGGCTCGTCGGGCTCCGCTACCGGTGCTGGCTCGGGAGGCGGTGAGGTGCTCCGCTGGAGCAACGCAGCAATCGCTTCCTGCAGGCGGGCCTGGCTCTCGAGCACGGTGGCGAGGGCTTCCTCCATGCTGAGTCTTGCTGGTGCTCCCGCTGGCTTGGGGGCTGCCGCTGGCGCTGCTGCCGCTGGCGCTGCTGCCGGCTTCGGGGCTCCCGCTGGTGCTGCCGCTGGGTCTGCCGCTGCTGCCACTGGTGCTGCTACTAGTGCTGCCACTGGCTCCGGGGCTGCCACTGGTGCTGCCGCTGGCTCCGGGTCTGGGGCTGCCACTAGTGCTGGTGCTGCCACTGGCTTCGGGGCCGGCGCTGCCGCTGCTGGCTCCGGCGCTGCCGCTGCTGGCTCCGGCGCTGCCGCTGCTGGCTCCGCCACCTTCTGCTCGGTGGGGCCCTTCTTAGCGTTTTTCCTCGGCTTCCCTCTCGTCCAGAAGTTTTGCGCCTTTCTTGGATCGTGGAAGAAGCAGTGTGCAAGAGGATGGCCCCACCTATCACAGTGGCCACACCACGCGGTCGGTGCCTCCGGACAGGAAGGCCACCGATGGTCAGGCTCCCCACAATATTCACAAAATGTCTCGTGTGGGTCATTGTCGCACTGGCATGGCTCTGCCGGCGCAAGGGGAAATCTCCCTATCCCCCTCAGGATAAAGAGCTGTGCTCTCACATCTCTCCTCCTCAGACCCCACGGTATGGACTGCCGTCCATTTCTTCCACCGTTTCGGGTGGGTCTTCTCCAGGGCTCCTTCAAGCTGAGGAGTGGCCAGGACATCGTCGCCATCATGGTACCTGAACCACTCCCAGAGTCCCAGGCACACTCGGCATGGCGTGTTCTCTGCGTGCTGATCCGACTGCCCGCATTCTCCACCATATGTGGCACCCTGGGGGAAAAGCCGGGTGCCACAAGCCCAATCTGAGGGCACACTCATGGCATAGAACACTCCGGAGTCAAGTTTCAAACAGAAATGATAGTTTACTGTGCAACTTACACAAAAGACAAATCATAAATTAACTTAACACTGTAGCTCGTGTGGGGCTCTCCAGCAGCCTCCCTGGCTGCTCGCTCTGTTCAGTCTTTTCTCTCCCCCCCCCCCCTTCATGGACTGCCCCTTCCCCTTTTAAGCTTTACCTAATCAGCTCCCACCTGGCTGATTGGGATGCGGTTCAGCTGGGGCAAGATGGCCGTCCGGCTGTGGCATGCTGGGGGATGTAGTCCCTTCCCCACTGGCAGACGCTTTGATCTGCCACAACACGCACACAAATTCCCCCATCCCCTCTTTCTCTCTCAACCTGTAAAGTGCGAGAAAGTGCAGGTGTTATGAGTGTGTGTGTGTGTGTGTGTGTGTGTGTGTGTGAAAGAGATTGGGGTGAAATATGTCTCACAGTTGCAAAGAAAGAAATAGTCTGACATTTCTGACACCCTTTTACCTCCAGTTTGACTGCTGGGTCAAATTGACCTGAACAGTATCTATGTGATATAAACATGCAGGGGGTGGTTGCAAATATGTGAGATGAACCATTTTCATGTTATATGTTGATTACACTAATTAAGGCAAGCAGAAAAAGTTTCATACTGAAAAAATACTTGTAACTATTTTTCCTAGATCTTCAAACTTTAAAACGGGTCAATTTGACCCGTAACATAACAGGAGGGTTAAAAGAACAACTGTGTGATGAATGTGAAACAAGGAAGGATTTTATATTCATATCCAAAGGACAGAATTTTGGTGAGTGTTGTGCATAAAGTTAATGGAGAAAGTCTGATTTGGACTGGGGGGGCCGAGCCATGCTGCCATGTTTTCCCAATTTAGCTTTGGTGATGTTGAATGGTTTATTTTTCTGATCCACCTATGAATTTTCTTAGGCTGGAAACTGAGCTAGACCACTTATTATTGCTCAAATGTACTAAACTGTAACCAGCAGCAGCATATCTATATCTAAAATATAAAACTTTTATAAAACAGGTTATATTAAAACTGCACTGTATTTGATTATAGGATTATCAATGGCTGCAAGGAGACGCAGGATTACCCCTAGAAAGGATGCAATAGAACATGCTGCCAAGGCCCTAGACAAAACAGCAGAGCTGGAAGTGAAATACATCAACTCTTTTAAAGGTAAGGTGTTTTCATTATACTTTGTTTTTCATGTTTTGTAGATCTATCAGAGCTTACTTCTTACTAGTACTCAGGGGTTTAGTAAATAAAATAAATGGAAAATTGCATATAATAAGTGTGACACGAGGATGCACAAACCACAATAAATGAAGCCACTTTGTGCATGCATTACTGTGGTGTGCAACTTGAATGATATACTGTTATGTGGTTATTGATGTGTTATGAAAGAAATAGCTTCTATTTATGCAGCTTCTAGGGATGTTAAAAAATATAACTGTAAAAGTGTATTGTTATGGTATCTGTATGTGTGCACTAGGTCGAAGGGTGTTTGCCAAGGCCCATTTCCAAAAAGGGGACTTTGTGGTGGAGTACAGAGGGGAATTAATAAATTATGAAGAATCTCAAAGGAGGAGGAGGATTTATCATGGCAGGTGTGCTGTCTTCATGTTTGACTTCTACTGGAGAGAAAGAACATGGTGGTAAGGCTTAGATTGAATTTGACATTTCTGTACAATGAAGTTATTTTCTCAAACTCAAATGTGTTATAATAATTAAACAGTCGCTGAGTTAGTAACTACAACCATCAGTAATGTAGCCGGTGTTGCACAGATAAATTGTTGCCAAATGCAATTAATGATTTAATTTTATGAAGCCTAATCAGTAATTTATTATCTTTTTGAAGTGTTGATGCAGCTCAAGAAGATGGCAGTCTTGGTAGACTAGTCAATGATGACCAAGACCATCCAAACTGCAAGATGAAGAAGGTCATATCAGAGGGCAAGCTGCACTTCTTTCTCTTTGCTTTGAAGGACATTAATGCTGGAGAAGAGATAACGTACGACTATGGAGGGACTGATTGGCCTTGGAGGAAACAGGTCTGTTAAAATTGAGTTGCTGTATGTCAGTGTGAAAAACTCTGTCGGTTGAAGAAACATTATTGATTGTGCAAATTGGCTTAAATGTGAACATCAGAACGATGCAGAATTCTTTCTTTCCTCAGAATGGTGTTTCTGCCTGATTATTTTTAGTTTTACTTACTTAGTTCAGAATAGCATTGCAGTCTGTCATGAACATAGTCTTGTACAATTTATTATTCTTTAAAAATTAAATGTAGGGAAATATTGTGCATGCGAAAACAGTCTATACAGTGTAGTAACAGCTTTTGAAACATACATGTATAACATGTGATAAATATATGCATGTGTATATTAGACTTGCCCTTGAGTGTCTTTAGACCACCACAATTTTCTGTTTGACCTATTTTAAAACTGCTTATGGTTATTATTATTACTGCTGACCAACTACTCAATAATGATGTTGAACTCGATCTTCAGGTCGGAGGACAATCGACCGTCATTGAGTCTTCTGAGGATGAGATCTCCAGAACAACAGAGCAGGCTCCTCAGAGATCTTCATTCTCCCAGATGGAGGTACTATTTTTTTGTCTGAATTTCTTTTCTTGTCTTTCATGTGTTCATACTTTAGTTGTTAAGTGTTTCCTGTGTGATTAACTGTTGAAGTTTTAGTCAAATGTGCAGTGTTTACATTTTGGTTTAGATCAATGTAACTCTGAAGTCATAAGTATGCTGCCAAGCACATTCTGGTTCTTGTGATTTAATGGGGTCCTTTCAGGCTGCTTTTAGAAGACTAGTCTCACACACACCTGTCAGGTCTCCTTTTGTTGTGGGGTCCACGGTAACTGAATGCTATTGTACACATTTAATGACATTTATTTTTTGTTCTCTGTCCCAAAACTTAAAAAACACCTTGTATGACACGTGTCATTGAACGTGAGCTCAATTTCCTTTCTACCAGTCATACCAGCTGTTGGTCACAGGTCAATTTACTCGTGCCAGACTTCACCTTTACTTTTTCTCAACTGTAATGGTTACAGCAATGCTACTTTTATTCACCATGAAAGCAATTAATCTGACTATATCTGACTAATCAAGTATGAACCAAATTCTTTTCTAATCACAGCTGTAGTTACAATTTGCAACAAAAGCAATGTCTTGGCTACATGTTTAAATACATTTAATGCCACCTTGCTGACTTTAAATATAGATGTATATGAAAAACATGAACATTCCTTTGATTCCAAAGTTTCCTTATTCCAAGTTTATGTGCATATGTATACATTTGTGTCAGATTCTGATGAATCTGAGAGTCCATGGACAAATCCTACCCAGTTTAATTGTAGCTGTCAGGTATTGTGATGTTAATCATTTTCTGGAGCATTTTCTTGAATTATTTCATTCATCCCTTTTTTTCATACTTTGGTCCAAATGCAAATGACTTAAATTCATTTTTACACTCTAGACATGGAGTCAGAGTTCTGACTTACTTAGCTTCTCTGAACAGGACCAAGATTCCACCCCAAGGCTGAGGAGGACCAAAAACATACAGGTAAGCAACACACACAATGGAGAAAAGAATAATGCGTGTGCTTAACATTTCTTTACTGATACTGATCACATTTTGTGTTAATTAAATTAATTGGTGTGCTGACTTTAATCTAATTTACATTTTCTCTTCTGAAGATGAACAGACAGATTCATTTAGATCCGGATGAGCTTTTTGACCCCACCTCAGATGACAGTGGAGAGGAATATGTTCCTCAGACTAGTGAGGATTTTTCTGATGGTACAGACACAAGCGAAGTTATTCAGCCAGTCGGCCAGAGAGAGAGCATGCTCACATGTCAACATTTTTGTTTGATACTTTACTTGAAGAAATGTACAAAAACATTTTTTGTTCATTTAACATTCAAATAAAAGTTTTGAAATGTAAAATTCATCCAACCGGTCTCTCATTTGGAGCAAATTCTGATACATTTAACCAAGGAAATAAAAAATACAGGATTGTACTGCTAAATATAAAATTCAATATTTTATGATGGCATGCAATTTTAAATGATTGATGATTATTTGCCTTGCATTTCCATTGTAAACAGTGTTTAACAGCTTTGTATTCAATGGTCTTGGTCTGACATGTTTCATTCATGATACTTCTATCAGTCTAATGTTGTTACTTACAGTTGGGACTTTTGTCCTGTAATAATGCTGACCTTAAATGGTGATACCTATGTGTGAACTTAGTATAATACCACTATACTATACTACTATAATAATACTAGGTTTCATATGGTAGCAAATTCTAATCATGAATAAAATCCCCATCGACTGACAGAAGAGCTTTAATATCTGAGAGGATTCAATGATAGACAACGGATTACTTCTATGGCTATTCATTTTTAATTATTTACACAATTTGACCACAAAATAGAAAATCCTCTATATTAAAAAACAATTTAAGAACTGCTGCAAATTCAGTACATTTGTTCCGTAATAATCACAAGCTCAGACATCCTGGAGAAAGGGACCCTGTGGTTGGTGGAAACGGTTTAGCAGCTATATCTGTACAGGTGTCACAGCAGGTTAAGAGACTAATAATACTCTAGTTGCCTAAATATTTATTAAAACTATCAGAACTTGAATACAACTGTATTGTACAATTACTTAACAGAACCTAAGTTTTGAGCTCCAGCAAATGAATAGCATCAAAGTTCCACAGCACTCGCCTTCACAGTCAAAGGTGTTCTCTAAAAGTAAGTTTAACCTGAATGTGTGTTAAGTGGTACTGAGGAAGAATGAAAAACCTGATAGTGTGTATATATTGACCTCACGTATAACTGAATACCTGACAAGTCCTCAGGAACTTGTTCCTAGTCTGGTGAGGGAACTCTACTTTGTCTGATTGATTATTTGAAGTGACATCTGTGTTTATGTCCACTCCAGGATACTGCCTGATTTTTTTCAGTGCTGTACAACCCTCAGAAAGGGTGGTTCCCAGAATGCATGGTCTGGTCTGGTGTCCTGACAATGCCACAAAGACAAGGATGTGTGTGTGTGCGTGCGTGTGTGTGCACGCACAACACAACACATTTCTTCACCGTAGCTATGATTGTAAAAGGCATTGAATAGTATCTTTACATCTTTGGCATGCCTGCTATTTCATTTTGTGTTTTTATGAGAGTTTTCAAGCAGATATATATAAAACACCGGTGCAAAAATCACCCACCAGACTTCTCCCATAACTCGGTCCGCGTCATAACTCACGTAACTCCCTCCTCTCGGAACTCTCCTCTGTAGAAACAACTGATCTGTTTTCATCCTCTCCCAATAAACTATTCAGTAAAGGGTTTTAATGGGACCCGTAATGGATTCCAGTTGACACCAGCTCAAACACCATTAGCTATAAGCTGTTCTCCAACACCCCCTCCCTGTTTGATTGTGCTCCGTAATGTATATTTAATGACAGTGTTTAACTGTTATTCAAACTTGCTATTGTCATTTTCAGCCATTACTGTTGAGGCTGATTATGACTTTAATTGAATATTGGCTCAACACGCATGGTCGTTATTGGGTCGAGCTGATGAGGTGCAAAACGGAAAGTAACTTTGCCAAAAGTCAGTTGGCAGCCACGAGCATCCGCCGGGGGGAAAAAAAACTCTTTTTGCCCACCTTTTTATTTGCAGTGCAGAGTTTACTCACCTTCTGCAGATCTAAATCGTTTGGATGGAGATTCATCGGATGCATCATACTAAGTAGCATCAAAACCATGCCAGATATATGGAGCCAAGTCAAAGGCTTTTCTGAAACTAGAATTGATTTGTGTTGTTTTGTCACAACACCACTACCGCTGCAGCTACCCGCACTAAAACTACACGTGCATGTTACCATAAGGCATTTTGGATAACAGCATCCACCACGCAGCATATGCTATGTTAAAATGATGGATGACACCTTATGCACCATCTCTCCCTCTGTCTCTCGCTCTCCTTGGCTTTTTTTGTACAGAGCAATCAAGTTTGATTTCATCTTACTTCACACAATCATATCTGATGAGAGCCGTTTGGAGCTGCCACTCCACTCAGCCTCAGTGCTGATAAAGCTGCTCTGTCATCATCTGCAGAAGAGGA
Organism: Hoplostethus atlanticus; assembly: GCA_034670405.1. Taxonomy (NCBI): domain Eukaryota; kingdom Metazoa; phylum Chordata; class Actinopteri; order Trachichthyiformes; family Trachichthyidae; genus Hoplostethus; species Hoplostethus atlanticus. Next base: position 1,198,919 of record JAXDDX010000139.1, on the reverse strand, counting down.
GTCAAACTCTGAGCTCCGTTTGATAAAACACATGTGACTTGCAATCTGTTTCAAATCTGCCTTTGATACTTTAGCAGTACGCTGGGGGGAAAAAAACACTTGACTTGGAGTATTTCTTTATTTCTTTATGTACATTAACCCTCTGGCAAATTTGTGTATCGGAACAGCTTTTTTCCTCAGTGGTTAAAGTCGGTGTGTACTTTCCTGTTTCAGTGTGATGAGTAACTAAATAGTTTGTAATTTATAGATGGATTTTTTTGGGGGGAATTTGAAATTACTTAGAAAATACTATGCCCATCCGTCCATCCATCCATCCATCCATCCATCCGTTTCCAAGCACCTTATCCCGTTGAGGGTCAACCCAGACGTCCTTCTCCCCAGCAACGTCCTCCAGCTCCCACTGGGAGATCCTAAGGCGCTCCCAGGCATGCTGGGAGACGTAGTCCCTCCTGCATGTCTTCCCCACCGTCTCTTCCCAGTCGGTGCTGCCAAAAGATATTAAAAAAGTGTCTGTAACTGACTGGGTGTTTTTATTATTTTTAAGTGGCAGCAGATGCTTGGCTGTGATCATCACTGAAATGAAGTAGGATACGGGGGCATCTCATCTTGTGTCAGTGTCTTTATTTGCCTTCATTTTACTTTCAAGATATAAGTACACTCTCATTTTTACACATTTTACACTGAAAACATAAGTTATACTATATGATAAAGAAACAATCAACTTTAAAGGCCAAACTGACTTAAGTCCAACTGGTCCATCAGTGCAGTTTGTAATCATGCCTCCTGCAGGCTCAGAACTTGAAGTACAGTACAGGATGTCCGTACTCTTTCCTGATTACCTGAGACATCAAAGTGTTGGTGTTGGCAAAGAGTGGGAGAGTTTAAAGGTAGAGAGAAAGTGGGAGAGGGGGGAGGAGGAAAAAAAGAGAAGAGGGACATCTGTTCATCCTAACACTGAGTGCATCTTAGGAAATTATTTAACACTCTACAAAAGAACGTATAGGCATGTGTGTGTGTGTGTGTGTGTGTGCCTGCATATGTGCATGTATTTATAAGAAAGAAGATCAATCAAGATAGTGCACAAGTCTTGCAACTGTCCCTGCATGTATATGAGTTTACTAATTCTTGTATACTTTCATGCATCTACGGTTGTATGCACACACACACACACACACACGCACACGCACACAAAGCTCTCCCACTGCACAGCACAGCAGTTGTTGTGAATAAGTAATGGTTCCAGCTGGAGTCCCATAGCTGTTACCCTTTTGCCGCCATGGTGCCAAATATAGAGCGAGTGTGTGCAGGAGCAGAGAAAGGAATATTATATAACCACTGACCTCTAACCACTGGACATTCCCCATCACTGTTATGAGTACCATATCAACCATAGATAGACTGATATATAGGGCTGATATTGGCATTTTATTCTTTTATTATTATAAAAATCTGATATCCACTTCCTATATGATGGATATGATGCAGTTTGTTTATTGTATAATTGATCAATGCTGCACTGGTAGGAGAAGCCGTTCACCTACCTTGAAGATCTCCCTAAAGCAATTTCACGACAGCCTTATAATCATGTATTTTGTGGTTTTATGTGCATAGGAAATGCACATAAGTTTCAGTTTTGAAATATATCTATCTACACGTTTCTTTTCTTGACAGTGGCTATAAATTAGGCAGAGGTATACGAAGATATCCGATGGCAGCAATCTCCTACCAAAAATGATTTACTACTGTTTATTAATAGTTGCAGTGGAGAGTCAGCATTACAAGTTTAGCCTCGAGTACAAATCAGGCGCCTTTGCTAACGTTGTTCTACTTCTGAATAACATGAGAGCCTGCCTCTGCCTCACTATTTAGGAAGTCCATCTACAGGTTCATAAGGCTTGTGGCCTTGTTGTTCCACTCCAACAGCCAACGGCCAATCAGATTTCAGCACTTCCTTGTTTCCGTACCGTTCATGAATTTTATTTCATTAACAATAGCTCCGCCTGGCAAGCGCAAACCTGATGAGAAGTCGATGGTAAGCTCTGATGAATGCTACCTAATTAGTGCTTGCTAGCGAGCCGTGTTAACTCATCAACACAATGGAACGTTATGAGAGGCAGTACCGAAACAGGGAAAAATACATGAGTGAATTGTGCAAAACTTTGTAGCTGCAGGCCGCTACACAGACGCAGTCAGAGCCGGTCGGAGAGAACAGAGCGACCCATCAACCGAGTCACCTGTAAGAGGTCTGGACACGGAGATGTCAATCAACACTGTGCTGCAAAGGTCATGAGGAAATAGTTCGATCAGCCAGATGAGCTGTTTTTGACCTTGTTTTATAATTATAAATGATAAATGATAAATTAGATGTTTTTATTCCGATTTTGGTGGATGCTTAATATGACACTTAACTATGATATCATCCATTTGAACTATTTAAAGGGTATCAAGTAATCTAGGACTTCTATCAACCGATCAATGACCAGTATGAACTGCACCAACATTGACAAGTCTCCTGTCCCCTTGAATTACGGTGGCCTGTAATTGACACAACCAAAAAAAAAAAAACATTTTCACAGTAGAGAGGAGTAAGATAGCTAATTAGAACGGAGATCCAACAGAAACGTCTAGTGAAAATAAAAATAAAAATAAAACTGGAAAAATAATGCTTTGTCATCTGCTTTTTCAGCCGTAGAACAAAATGTCTTGTGATGCCAGTCACTAGCTATCTCCCTCCATCGATGAGGAGTTCAAAATGGGCAGGGAGTTTTTGGTCCAAAAAAGTACGGGCCAGAAAATTTGTTTTGAGGGCCAGAAAGGCCTTGGCCCAGTAGTTGTTGAGTCAGTGGTATTGATCAACAACACCATCGACCCCCCAGCAGATATAGTATGGTCGTTTTGCGCTGTGGGACAGTAAAAAACTTAGTGCCATTTTGATATTATATCCAGAACTTTCAGATCAATGCACCTCTCCCAGACTCCATTACAGTCTCACTGGTGCAAGATGAAACATTCAGAACAATAGGATCACTGTGATATAGTGGGTGGGAGGAAGAAGAGGAACAGCAAGGAGGCTCAGAGAGGAAAGGTGGGAGGTGTGTGTGTGTGTGTTGGGGTGGGGTGGGTGTGGTGGATGGAGGTTTAGGGGATATTAGGGCTCATTCCAAAAAAGAAAAAAAAAGGAGAAATTTTTACATTCCTCAATCCAGTCAGGATGGTAAATGTGTTCCCATTCCCTAGTGAGAGCACACTGGCAATAATGTGAAGCCTGGAGGTAAGAGAGAGAGAGAGAGAGAGAGAGAGAGAGAGAGAGAGAGGGATGTGGGAGAGCGAGTGAGTGTGTGTGTGTGTGTGTGTGTGTGTGTGTGTGTGTCCGTGTCTTGGCGGGTTATAGATTGAAAAACAGGTCTGTGTGGTGAACAGATTAGAAAAACTGGGTCACCTTAGCACAAGCTGTTGCTCATTGTCAGCAAGCACCGGTACCAAGAGAGAAAGGTAGAGAGACATAGAGATACAGAGAGAGAGAGAGAGAGAGAGAGAGAGAAACATGATGATGGCTCTCTGAATGTTGTGGGACATGTATGAATCTCGACGACGCCCGGAACATTCATTCAAAACCCAATAACGTCGATGGAAACATAACAGACAAAACAATTGATATGGAAACTGGACTCGTGTCAGAGACGGCGACACACACACACACACACACACACACACACACCAAGTCTGATACTGAAGGGTGCTGTCAGCATCAGTACCGCAGTTATTCATCAAAGCCTTCCCTCCCGCTCGTTTCTCCCCTCATCTTTTCTGCTCCTCTTCCCTCCACCTCTTCGCCTCCTGTTCGCACACTTTCCACATATACGACTACTCGCGGTGGGAGGGTCGGATCTGAAAAGCCCTGGATTAGAGGAATAAGGGGAGAGAAAGAGAGAATTTGAAATGACTAACCTCCAGCTGCAAAGCACATAATCCACCATCCAGGTGCATGGGCATAATCCTGTGAGATTACAGGTAAGAGAGCAAAGTCATATAGATTCATAACTCTATGAAATGTGCATTAATAAAGGCCTAATGGGGGATTATGCGGCCGATGAGGAGATCGGTTCTTATCGTGGGATCACCAGGGGATCTTGAGGGGGTGATGAAATGGAGGTGAGGAGATTATCCTCAGATGTGTTTCCCTGGATAAATAAAGGATAGAAAATTAATAAAACGCTTTTTTTTTCAAGAATCCCCAAAAATGGTTGAGAAAGCCTCACATCCCATCCCTGGCTGAAAAATACAAAATACAACAAATGTTTCATCACAAGCCAATTAATAGCTTCGCTTGAAACTGAAAGTGACTTTAAGTCTGGCACAGATGCCTGAAATGTTACACCAAAGCGTGTTCGTGTGTGTGTGTGTGTGTGTGTGTGTGTGTGTACGTAAGGTAGCAGCATCCCCTTCCCTTCCCCTTCCTGTTAGGTAACGTAGGGGTTTGCACCCTCAGCACTGGGCACCTGTACATGTCCTTGTAGGAAGACAGAGAGGAATGCTAAGAAAAGAGGCTGACGTCAGAACAACAGCTATTTACCTCTCTCTCTCTCTCTTTCCCTCCCACACACACACACACACACACACACTGTCTCTCTCTCTCTCCCTGTCTCCCCTTCTTTCCTCTCCTTCTGTCCCTCCTTGCGAGGAGGACAATCTCTCTGTCTGATGCCAACACTGCAATCGGGACCACTTAAAGAAATACACTCCCTACATCCCTCCATCGCTCCTTCCTCCCATCATCCCACGCTGCCGCCTGACCAGTACTACACTGTAAAAAAAAAAGAAAGAAAAAAAGAATAGTTTTTGGGAGATTGGTTTGTAGGTCAACTAAACTGCCACATCATGAGAACATAGCCACCAAAATCATCCATATATCCCTGGTCGGTGGCTCCAGTGCCATGCTAACATGCTAACTATGTTGAGTGATAGTAGGCAACTAGCATTATGTCACAAATGAGATAATAAGAAATTGGTGAGTAACCTTAATAATATGTGGCAAAGTCTGGCAGTTTAGGATTTGTAAAATTTACTCTATGACAAAAGACAATTCTCCAAAAGTCAGTTCTCTGTTTACATAGCAAGTGAAGGTGGTGGGTGAAGTAAAAGTCACTGCACTGACCTGGCTAGTCAGTCATATTGAGTTAATGGTATTTCATGACCATATTACAGACCATATTTTTTTGTTACTAAAAGGTCAGGCTTCTTCATTTCTATAATGCTAGTCATTTACTATCACTCAACCTGTGCTAAAGTGTTAGCATGGAGCTAACTGGGGGATACAAGGATGATTTTGGTGTCTGCGTTCTCATCACTTAACAGGTAAGTTGACCAACAGCCAGTCTACCATAAACCTGGTGTATTATTTTGACGAGTCATTTAGTCTAAAATCATGTTTTTCTTAAAACAAGTGAAAAAAAAATCTGCCCACTTCATTGTTGTCATGTCAACTCCAGTCTTGGTGATTTTCAATGTTTTAACTTGAATTGAATTGAATCACATTCAAGGACATTCTTGGAACACATTGATTTGCATTGGAAATGAGTGAACTTGAGATCATTTGGAGATTTATTTAAGAAAGATTTGCAGACTCAATACTGTAAGACGGATATCTTTTTTGCAGTGTGTACACTGTGCTGCACTGCTCACCTACAGTAATATAATGTGGGGGAACGAGAGAGGTGAGCAACTCCAGACTATTGAGATGAGCCTTGAGATGAGCTGGCACAGTGAAGGAGAAAAGGGCAAGAGAAACGAACCAAATATTCATGAATGAGAGGGGATCCGATGATGTCAGCTCTTTGGCGGAGTGGTTTTTAGGATCGCTGCATGTGCGTGTGTGTGTGTGTGTGTGTGGGTGTGCATGGGTGTGTGACATTGCAGAAGAGGCCCTATATGCTGAGTTGAACGGGTTCAGTTTGGCATCAGGGGGATTTCAGTAATGGGCTGAAACTGTTTTTTGTTTTTTTTAAATAATCTCACGCTTCACACTCTTTCTTTCACCAACTTCATTTCCCACCTTCGCTTCTTTCAGCATCATTCCCTTTATTTGTCCTTACATTGTCTCTGGAGAGCTGACCATCATGCCGTCCTCTCTCTCTGTCTCTCTCTTATTCAATTTTTCAGTCGCTTTTTCTGCCCAATTTCTACTAGAATTCATGGCCTCATTTACTTATGATCCTCCTTCACCCTCATTTGCCCTCACCTTCACCCTCACCTTCACCCTCCACCAAATATTCCTCTGCCTAACAAACACACACACACATACAGTGCAATGAAAGTAGTGAGAGGAGGTGAGGAAAGAAAAAACCCAAATGCTAACGCTACTTCAAAGCTTCTGCACACTTCCTCATTCCCCAGCTACGGAGGAGCAGCTTCAAATGGATTAAGGCCAATTCAGGCCTGTTTGTACCCCATCAGCTCCCCTTAAGCCCCAGACGCAGCCCATCAAGCTCTGTTGGCCCAGTGCAATGTTTGATTTCTTTGATAGGGTGAGCGTGTGATGTGCAGCACGCGTGCACGTGGGTTTGTGCAGAGGTCAAACAGCAATCTTCCTTCTAAGTCGACTTTAACACCCCCCGTTAAACCTGCATACAATTTCCGATACCACTACTCTAAAGTGCACCACATGCATTAACCACTGAGGGAGTTGCTCCAAAATATATAACTTCACCACCGCAGCGTGGACCACGGAAATAACAAATGAGGTCACCAAAATGTGACATCAACAAATGCTCGAGATTTGACTCATTTGAGCCCAATGCTGACTGATAAAACTGTCAGTCGCAGAGAGAGGAGACGCGACTGTTGTTGTCCAAGGGCAAACAAGCTCATTCACCTTCATCTGAAAAAGAGAGAGGAAGAAAGAAGAGATAGGAAGAAAGAGGAGAGAGGAAGAAAGAGAGTGGGGCACATCCCACCTCCCTGTCCCCATCTCTCTCTCCTGTCCTCAGTGAAATGAAAGAGGCATTAAGTGGCTTCTGTGGGGAATGCTAATCATCCATTGATCTGTGTGATCTGTGGGCGACTCTTGTCCCGAGGCCCCTATCTAAGTGTGAACAATGAATACCATTCCTTCCTATTGCTGGGGACACAGGAGCCCTTATTTTCTGATCAGAGACCAGATATCGGGCCCCTGTTTTCTGCTCATAGAACAGATATAGGGCCCCCTGTTTCTTGCTCATAGACCAAACAAATGTCTATGTCTAGCTGGTCTTACAATCACCATCCCAGTTTTGTTACCATTAAGAAGTAGGAAGTTTAGCGACATCCAACATTTGACCTCCTATAGGCAGGCCTCTAGATTTTGAAAGTGGGTGTTATCGGTAGGTTTGACGGGTATGTAAATGTAAGTGTCATCAGCGTAGCAATGGAAGTTAATGCCAAATTTGTGAATGATCGGTGCCCCGATCATTGAGAATAGTATGCTAAATTTTGAAGTTAATGCCAAATTTGCGAATGATGTCACCGAGTGGTAACATATAGATAAGTTAAGTGGCCCAGCCCCACCCGCCCCTATCACCCTGTGTGACTCCCCAGTCGAAACTGTGGAGTCCTTCCGCTTCCTGGGTACCATCATCACCCAGGACTTCAATCACCAAAAAAGCACAGCAGAGGTTGTACTTCCTGCAGCAGCTGAGGAAGTTCAACCTGCCAAAGTCAATGATGGTGCACTTCTACACCGCCATCATTGAGTCTATCCTCACCTCCTCCATCACCATCTGGTACGCTGCTGCCACTGCCAAGGATAAGGACAGCGGGTCATTCACTCTGCTGAGAAGGTGAATGGCTGCAATCTGCCATCTCTCCAGGACCTGTACGCCTCTCGGACTCTGAGGCAGGTAGGATTGTAGCCGACCCTTCCCACCCCTGACACAAACTCTTTGAGTCACTCCCTTCTGGTAGGAGGCTGCGGTCCATCAAGACCAAAACCTCACGCCACAAGAACAGCTTCTTTCCTTCTGCTACTGGCCTAATCAACAAGCCCCGGGTCCCCCGCTAACATGGACCCACCCACTCGCCCCCCCCGACGCTAAAATTCATATACTTTAGCGTGAACTTCTCTATTTTACATTGTATTCCTGACCTTTGCCTCTACAGTACTTGCTTTTATTCTTGTTTTGTTCTTATTCTTCTATGTTTATTGTTGATTGTTTATTGTTTATTGTTTGTTGTTTATTGTTATGCACCAATCACCAAGACAAATTCCTTGTATGTGAAAACATATTTGCCAATAAACCTGTTTCTGATTCTGTTTTCTGATTCTGATAGAGAATAGTAGTGGTCCTAGGACGGAGCCCTGTGGCACACCAAAGTCCATATTGCAACACTCTGCAACACTCATATTGTTCTAAAAAACGCGCATAGTGCTGAGGTTGAATTGGAGTCAATAGCTAACAGGAGATCATTGACCACTCTTGTGATTGCAGTTTCGGTGGAGTAGAAAGCTCTAAAGCCAGATTGAAAGGGCTCAAATACGTTATTTTAGACAAAAAATCTGTAAATTGGCTGGCTACAGTTCTCCAAAAGTATTTTGGAGAGGAATGGCAGATACTTCATGTACTTCAGTACTTCATGGCTTGATCACGGCCATTTTAAAGGTGGAGGACACATTGAGGGTCAAGCATGCAGGTTGTGGGTTTAGACAGAACTAACTTGGTGAGAGTGTCTAAGGAAACTAAATCAAACTGTGAAAAAAGACAGTCAGACTGGGAAACACCAAGTGAACTATTCAGGGGTGAGACGGCACCACGAGTGGAGAGTATACTGGTGATCTCATCTCTAATTAGCGTGATTTTCTGAGTGCACTGATTAACCTATAGAAGTGTGCGGTTTTGGCTGACGAGAGTGCGCGTTTATAATGTAGCAGGCTATCATTCCAGGCAAGCCGGAAGACTTCGAGTTTGGTCATTCATGGCAGTCCTCTAGGCATCTCTTTACATCCAAGGTTATTACTGTTAATGGCACTGGAGTGGAACATGAACACACACATACACACCTGAATGCAGTGAAAAAATGTAGTAATGCTATAATAGATTTTAGGAGGATACCACTGTCACAGAAAAACTTTACATTATATCATAACCCATAGGGATATTAGTGATACCATAAAGCACGATAAGATCACTATTAACTCACTATTGAGCACCATGGACAGACTCTAAGCCCTGATAGGAATGTTATAGTGATTGTTCCTTAGGAGAAGGCCAATTATTGATTATTGAACATGATCTCCTTCTGGCTGAGAAAGAGCTGCCACAGGTGAGAGAGAGAGAGAGAGAGAGGGGGGGGGGGCGGGGGGGGAGGGGAGTGTTTGTATGTGTGTGTGTGTTGGGGTTGGGTAGCGGGGTGTGTAATAACGTCAAAATGTGACAGAATGTCCTTCTCAGTTAGTCAAAAATGTAATAAAAACTTACATCTTCAGTCTGAAGATGTTATTAGATTATCTAGCAGTGTATCCCATTAACTGGTTTTACTAAATTTTTGACAGTTTATTACATGTTGACAAGTTATTATTATTATCAGCTGGTACAGGGAGGGGGGGTGGGCGAGAGAAAGAAAGGCAGAGAGACAGAGAGAGAGAGAGAAGAGAGAGAGAGAGAGAGAGACTATTGTTTTGTGGTGGCGGTGGCGGCACGTTGCACTCTGCAGCACTTGCGCACTCCTTTTACGCACCGCTCCGCTCAACTCTCCACGTAGTAAGGAGCCCCACGCCGCTCCGTTACCGGCAGACGGTCTGTGTCTACCGGCGCGTGAGGGCGCAACACCGTCCTCCTCCTCCTGCTCCTCCTCCTCCACCTCCTTCTCCCCTTCAACATCCTCCTCCTCATCCTCCGGTTTGTTGTTGCGCTTCCGCTGCAGCGTCCAAGTTCAGTTGGATCCGCCGGGCACAACAAGTTCCCCTCTCCGGTACCGAGGTGAGGTGGTTCCTCCCTCCCGTTAAATGGGATCTTATTAAATGGGCCGTGCAGGATGTGAAGCATCGCTAGAAGAAGGAGGAGGATGGGTGAACCAGGCTCCTCTGCGGCGGCGGCGCTGCTGCTGCTCCTGCTGGGCTGTCTCTCGGTGTCCTCCGTTAATGCCGGTGAGTTTTACCACAGGTTGATGAGCGACTGTCCGTCACGAGTCAAGCCCGCGCCTCTCAACAGGCAACGATTTACGAGCTAATCACGAGCAGTTGATCAATACATAGGCGCTGTTTTGCACACCTATAGGCTGCGGTGTGTTTATTCGGGGATCACCGGTGTCTAATGTGATACATAGCGCCTTATGCTATAGCGGATCCTCTGGTTAAAGCACCTGACATGACTAATAGATTGTCTGTGTGTCACGGATGTGTGTTTATGTGTGCGTGTGCGTGCGTGCGTGATGTACCAAACACTTGCAGCAGCCAGTCAGAAGCAGTAACCTTTGCACTGCCGAAAAAAAAAGGTTCATCCAGTCTGGTACAGGACTCTTCAAATCTTATTTATCTTAAAGCAAGCGAAGAAAAATGAGATTACTGGAAACAAGATTACTGGAAACAAGTGTCAGCATCTCAAAACAAGGCAGATCCCTCCACTAGTATCAAGTTGAGTCAATTTGTGTTGGAAACAAGTGAAATATTTGGCAGATTTCCTCACTTTTTTGGAAGAAAAATATGATTCCAATACTAGTAGACTAAAGGACTTGCTGAGATGGATATTTATGTTTTTGCAGTGTGTTGCCCAATAGGAAAACTATGAATGAATGAAATCTGATTGATGAAGATGAGTGCTGTCAAAGCTCTTCACATAGTACAGCCATCCTCCCATGATCACATATGATGCATGTTGGATATGGATAGTCCCTCATATATCTTGAATCACACTGAGCCAGTGGTAGAGCAGGTTGTCCACTGATCACAAGGTTGGCGGTTCGATCCCCAGCTCTTCCTGTCCACATGTCAAAGTGTCCTCGGGCAAGACACTGAACCCCAAATTGCTCCCGATGGTCAGGCCAGCACCTTGCATGGTGGCTCACTACCATCGGTGTGTGAGTGTGTGTGTGTGAATGGGTGAATGAGAGGCATAGATTGTAAAGCGCTTTGGATGAAAGTGTTATATAAATGCAGCCATTTACCATTTAACCTGCAGCGGCTAATATCTCAAGGAGAACATTCACCTCAAGGGTAGAAGATCCTGGTTACGTTAGAATCACTAGAGTTATTATAGAGATGTGAGATAGCTCTGTGAAAATACCATATCTTGGGGTTTACCTCAGCCCAGAAAGTTGAATATTTGGTTTCTTGAGGCTGAAGATGGATGGAGTCAACAGCCAACCGCTAGTATTGTTATGTGTGTGTGTGTGACTCCTACCTACCTACTCCTATAAATCAGGAGGCATTCAGAAAACATCTATTCAACAG